>BSBK01001599.1:460000-782981 GCA_027943335.1 Chamaecyparis obtusa | reverse complement strand
TATATATACATATATATATATATATACATATATATGTATATATATACATATATATGTATATATATACATATATATGTATATATATACATAATATATACATATCATATATATATATACATATATATATATACTATACATATATATATTAATATATATATATATATGTATATACATATATATATGTATGTATGTATGTATATGTATATATATGTATGTATGTATATATATGTATGTATATATATGTATACATATATATACATATACATACATACATACATACATACATACATACATACATATATGTATATACATATGTATATATGTATATACATATATATATATATGTATATACATATATATATATATATATATATATATGTATATACATATATACATATATATATATATATATATATATGTATATACATATATATATATATGTATATACATATATACATATGTATATACATATATGTATGTATGTATGTATGTATGTATATGTATATATATGTATATATATATATATCCCTCACTATTTATTGGATTCTTACAACACTGTCATCTCAGCCTAATCCTAATATGGCTAAGATGAATTAAGATTTCAAAGCAATGATTCTTCCTACTTATCAGAGTTACTAGTTACCAGCTAATATTTTCGTGACAGTATGGATGTTCCTCTAATAAGGTCATTGGGTCATAATAGTTGATGTTACTCCCCTTTCTTAAATTTGTCTTCAATTGTTGACTGTGTTTATCTATCCATTATTTTAATAGTTCCCATTTCTTTTTACGGCTGACTGTATATCTTAGTCATTTAACTCTCATGTTCTTTTCCTTCCCGTTGGATTATATGCAATGTGTACATGCTATACATGCACATGTAGAGACTTTGCAATTATTGATCCATGTGATCTTTTAGGTATTGACAAAGTGCATTTTATTGGATTTGCAGCATCACTGACATTGAGCTTGGGAGTTTATGGTACATCTCAGTTGGTGCTTCCGCCAAACTATTCCCATCTAATAGAAGCTAGCCCTATTTTTGTTAAGGAGATTTAGGTAATTTAACTTCCAATTGTTTTCACATTTAATGTACCAAGTCCCAACATACAAAAGCCCATTCAATCCTAAACTTGAAATTGAAATCCCATAAGGACGAGTGCAATTAAAAATTTAATATTTTCACTTTTACTGCCCAATCTGACTTCAACATTATTTAATGAGATGTAATATGAATTTTTTTAATGAATTTAGACATATTTTCATATCTCGACTTGGCTGATGTTTTTTTGAAATTTTTGGTGTTTGGAAAAAGTTAAGCTTGAAAGCATGGTAATAAAAACTTGTCATTTTTTAGTTAGGAGGTGGTAGGCTTAGAATAGTAATTAAACTTACTCATTTTCAGGTAATAGCTGATGAGCAACAGGGTGGTCCTGTGCTGTATGGTTTCTCAAACAAGCCAAAAATTGATGTGGAAATGAACTGGAGCTTGAAGCACACTCTCATGTATATCAATCTTGATTATCATAAGGTTCATTTTAGTTCTTTTTTTTGCATGATATTGGATTCTTATCTTCATTTCTACTCTCCTTAGAACATATAATTTGAATACAAATGGTGCCTTAGAGACCACATATTCTATATAAAGGACACTCAATGGTAAAAAAATAGTGATATGTTATCCATGAATCAATGAGTAAAGTGATTATAACCCATCCTAATGTTATCTTGATTATGGCTTATGATAGTTTGCCCCTCCCAAATTTTCTTGTCCTCAAGCAACTATTAAATGATCATATCTAGACCTATTTATAGTACTTTTCCCATCGATTGATATTACCATATATGTTTTGTCCCTTATTATGATCCGATAGTAAAGACTTGGTGAAGGATAAGACAAGTTTCAGTCATCTTCTAAAATAGTTATAAATATTTCATACTCAATGAAAATAGTTGGTTGATATGGTTATAGTAAGTTCTATTTTAGAAGGAGAAGATTATTGTATGGGAGACCTGGTGTGTGTATGGTGGAACAATGAATAATCAAAGAAATTTCCTTTGTTTGCAATTTTGATTTGAGTTTTGCATTTCTTTGTTATGTGATATTTGTAGAAGTTTTGGAAGATGCATTAGGAGATATATTTGATTCATTTTAGATCCCTGATACATCAATTACATTTTGTTTTGAAGTTTTAACTGCCTGGTAACAAGTCATAGGGCTGGAAAACTAGACTGATTCTGGGTGACAGTCTGAGTTTCCTTTAAAGATGCTAACATCCCATGAATTCTAAGGGCCCGGACTTCGTGGGATGCATGAATTTAACATGTACAATATGATTTTAACCTTTTACTTACAGATAACAGTGCAACATTGGTTGACTGTCACGAAATAGTGAAGGTTTTCTTGAAGAAATGAGTGGGTATAGCGCAGTAGTAGCAATTTGGTCTGAAGGAAGGATATATATTATGATTTGGATCATCTTACAATGATCATCTAGTGGTGAAACAACCATTTTTTGGACCTAGAACTGATCAGGAATAGAAGATTCAAGAAACCCTTGGATTGAGGGTTTAGGAGTGATAAAATTGGGGTTTTTGGGGTTCTCACTTGATTGAGCCCTATTCCTTTGAGTTTTGTTCATTTTTAGTCATTATATGAAACTTCTAAGAGTTTGGAGTGATAAGCATAAAGTGATAATGCTGATGCTTTGTTAATTGATGGTTTTTTTAATGCTAATTAGGGGTCACTATGTGGTGACAGTCATCACTGGTCCAAAGAAGTCCATAGTAGGTTTTATATATGTTTTAGTACTTGGAAAAGGGTGTTTGTAAATGCTTTTACCTTGCCAAGTGTTTTGGGAAAAAGTGAAGTTATTTGAGTTTTAAACCAGTGAGTAGATAGAGGGTCCACGATGCCAGGAGTCTAACTCCTTGGCTATTTATGAGCAGAGAAAGGGATAGTAAGCAAGATACAATAGTATTAATGGGGCACAAGTATAGCAATAAACATAGCATAGACGCCATGGCAAACTCATGGGCTAACTGGTAATCAACACTAAGAGTGTCAAAAGCAATGAGCAAACACTACTTGTTCACTGTATTACATATTAGTTCATTGTGACAACATGAATACAAAGAACATGATCAATATTGAAGGATCAGTAGCAATCATAAAGCTAACACTAATACATTTACAATGTAACATGATGCGGTGATTCAAAAATTTAGGGTTTTGCAAGTTCATCTCTTAATCAAATGTATATAAATAATGATAAAAAAATGTGCTAGCAAATACCTAATACATAATGCCCTAGCACATTACTCATGGGCCCTAAGTAGGCAACCAAAAGGTACCAATAGCATAGATGCATAAAACAATGCTAGATAAATGCAGAGTAAAGAAATCCTTACAGGTGGTCCTCCTTTTATACCAAATCATAGTGGCAACCCTCACAGGCAGACGGTCCTCCTAAAACTCTCACCAAATAACAATTCAAACAATCGTAGGCTCTATCTCCTTCGCGCACTCAAGTTAAAACCAAACAATGAAATGATATACAAAATCTTTTTTCATTTTAAAGTTATGCCTGTGTTGGTCAAAATTTTGACCTGCATGGTATTGGTCAAAATTTCGACCAACACGGGCATGGATTTAAAAAAAAGGGAAGTTTTCCTTCTATAATCTGACCAACCTAAACCTTTTTAATTAACGGTAAAAAAATTTGGTAGAAAAGTGAGGTCAAATGTAGTAGTGTAAAGAGCCTATAGGCCTAAGCCTTGGATCCTAGTGATCCCAAACATTATTGAAACAACTTAAAAAGACACCTAGGAAAATATAAACTCCTAAATGTGCCTTTGGACCATAGTTAAAAACCCATGGTTTATAACCACACCGAGGGTGACTAGGTCTTACAAGTTGGCTTATTAAAAAGACCCTAGAAGTATGAGTGTTGTGAAGACTGGAGGGGGTGCTCCTGCACCATACTCCCGTGTTTTAAAAACTCAAGTGCCACTTGAGAGAAGTTTTTGAACCGAGGTTCCATGCTTGTTAATACACTCTTCACTCATCCATGTGGCATCAATGTCTGGTAACCCCTTCCATTTAACCAAGTAGTCCTTGCAGTTCTTCTTCCTAGTTTACTCGACAACTTTAGAGTACATAATATTTTCCAACTGTAATGGTTGGCTTAGTGGTAAGTCCTTTATCCATTCTGCTTATGTATCTTCAGTATCCTGCAAAGTGTTATTAGATCCTGCATCACCCTTAAAAGGAGTGAGATCACATATGTTAAAGATATGAGAAATAAAAATAGTAGGGGGTAAAGAAATTTCATAAGCATTATGCCCAGATTTATGTAGTATTTGACAGGGATTGATTTTTCTCATTTGCAATTTGGTGTGTCCCCGAGGTAGTCTTGCCTTATTCAAGTATGCCCATACTTGATCTCCTTTGAAAGTAACATGTATTTTCTTCTTATCTGCCTGTTCTTTGTACTTTGCAGTATTCTAACTCAATGTATCTCAGACTTGATCATGGATCTATTTGATCCACACAAATAATTATTCTCCATGTGCACTGACTTTAAAGTCAGTCGATAACTCTCTCAATTCCATAAATCCTCTTGGATGAAGTCCATAATTCACTTGGAATGGTGTCTTCCCTGTTGACCTATTCACTGAATCATTGAAAGCAAATTCTGCTTGAGGAAGGATAGCATCCCAAGTCTACCCATATTGTTTTGTTAGACACCTTAGAAGGTTTCCTGATGATCTATTTACAACTTTAGTCAACCCATCTGTCTGTGGATGGTATGCAAATTGAATGACAGGTTTGTCCCCAACTTTTTCCAAAGGGTTCTCCAAGAGTGCCCTTGGAATTTCACATCTCTGTCAGAGATAATGGATGTTGGCAATCCATGAATTCTAACCACTTATTTAAAGAACAAATTAGCAATATGCAAAGCATCATTAGAAACTTTACAAGGAACAAAGTGTGCCATTTTGCTAAATCTATCAACTATAACAAAGATACTGTCAAATCCTTGTTTAGTTCTCAGGAGTCCTAAGATAAAAATCCATACTCACACTATCCCATGGCTTTTTTGGAATAGGGAGTGGTTGATAGAGACCTTGATTGGTCCTATTTCCTTTAGCCCTTTGACAAATAGTGCATGACTCAACAAATTTTCTGACATAAGTGGGTAACCGAGGCTAATGATAGTTTCTCCTTAAAAGTTCAAGTGTTTTATCTATGCCAAAATGACCTCCTAATGTACCATAATGTTTTCTCTAATTAGATTTTATCTCATGGATCATTTAGGAATATAGAGTTGACCTCCTTTGAACAAAAGGCCATTCTGCAATAAATATTCTGAATAAGTAGTATTATATGCATCTGATAGAGTAGAGCAAACCTCATAGATATCATCAAAGCCTAAATCATCCTTGTATAGGTGTTTGAGGGCATCAATTCCTATGCTTTGTACCTACACTTCTTCAACCAAAATCAATCTTCTACTGAGAGCATCTACAACTTTATTTGAAGTTCCTTTCTTATGCTTTATGGAAAATGTGAATGCTTGGAGTTGTTCAACCCATTTCATGTGCCTACAACTTAGTTTATCTTGACTGTTCAGAAAACTTAAGGCATGATTATCTGTAAAGACAATAAATTCCTTAGGAAGCAAGTAATGCCTCCATTTCTTGAGGGCTTGAACCATAGCATAAACTTCCAAGTCATATGTACTATATTTCTTCTTTTCTTCATTCAATTTTTCTGAGAAGAAAGCCACTGGTCTTCCATCCTGACTGAGGACTGCACCTATGGCCAGATTTCTAGCATCGGTTTCCACTGTGAACAATTTATTGAAGGTAGGTAGTGCCAAAATGGGGTATTGTGCTACTCTCTCCTTCAAATACTTAAAAGCTTCATCTGCTTGTGTTGTCCACTGGAATTTTGTTTTTCTACCACCCTTGATGGTATCAAGTAAAGGTGCACAAATGTGATTGAAATTTTTGATAAACTTCCTATTAAAGGTATCCAATCCATGAAATCTCCTAACTTCTCCTAGAGTCTTCAGTATGGGCCAATTAATGATAGCCTCTACCTTTAAAGGATCCATTTTCAATGTGCCCTTTGAGATAACAAAACCCAAGAATATCAACTCTTGTTGCATGAATGTACAATTTTCTAATTTGATAGACAATTTCTTCTCATGTAGTCTTTGGAGAACTTGTTCCAAGTGTCTCATGTGGTCTCCCATAGTTCCACTAAATATTAGGATGTCATCTAAATAAACCACCATAAAATTTCCTATAAAATATTGAAGCACTTCATTCATTAATCTCATGAAGGTGCTAGGAGCATTGCTAAGGCCAAATGACATCACAAGCCATTCATATAATCCTTCTGTTGTTTTAAATGCAGTTTTCCACTCATCTCCTGGCCTTATTCTTATCTGATGGTAACCAAATTTGAGGTCAATTTTTGAGAAATAACATGCTCCTCCAAGTTGGTCTAGTAGATACTCAATATTGGGTATGGGGAATCTGTATCTGATTGTTATTTTATTTATTGCCTTGGAGTCAGTGCATAGTCTCCATTTTCCATCCTTTTTAGGGACCAAAACACTCGGGACTGCACAAGGGCTGAGACTCTTTTGTATGAGTCCCTTTGTCAACAATTCACAGATTTGTCTGGTGACTTCAACATTCTGATCAGGAGTGATTTTATAAGCAGCTTTTTTGGGTAGGGAAGCACCTGGGATGAAATCTATTTGGTGACAGATGTCTCTCAATGGTGGGAGTTCATCTGGTGTGTCTCCTGCAACTATTCCTTTGTATTTCTGCAGTAGACTGTCTACTTCCTTTGGTACTTCATTGTGCACTATTTTCTCCTCAGGTTTAAGGACTAAGGCATATCCTACCTCAGAATCTTGAACAGTGTTGATCATCTCTTGTTCTCCTGCAAGCATGACTAACTATTCTTTTGGTTTTTCTTGTTGAGGATTAGGAAGAGGGAGCAGGTTGTACTTGTGACCATTTTGAATAATTTGGTATTTGTTTGTGACTCCATCATGTTTAGCTTGCAGATCATACTGCCATGGACATCCTAAAAACAAGGTGACAGACATCCATATCTACAACATCACAAAGGACTCTATCCTTATAGTCTTTTATGGAGAAATCTACCCAAGCTTGTTCATTTATGTGGGCATGCTACCCTTTTGTCAACCAAGATACATGGGATGGGTTTGGGTGGGGTATCTTTTCTAGTTTTAGTTTATCTACCATTTCTATAGATACAAGATTTTTAGTAGAACCATAATCAATTACTAATTTGCATACCTTTCCATGGCTTTTGTAGTTGGTCCTGAAGAGATTCTTCCTTTGAGGAGGCTCCATTGGTATTGGTGCTTGGATTAAGGTCCTCTTCATCATGAGGGATACACCTTCTTCTCCCGCAAAATATCTTACACTGTCAACATCATCTTCTTGCACTAGGTTGGCTCTTCTTTTATCTTGATTATTCTGCTTGTCTCTGTCTGGACACCTATTGGTGTAGTGCCCTGTCTGATTATAGTTGTAACATATGATTTGTCAATTGTTTCTTCCTCCATTTCTACCTCTTCCATTTCCTCTTCTTCCTTTGTATCCACATCTTGAACTGCTTTCCCCCTGGATGTTCTCCTTATTAGATTCTCCTTGTGGTCTATTATTCTGTCCTCTTCCTCTGAAGTTTCCTCTACCTCTTTCATTCTTAGCTTTTCCTCTACCACTCTGTTCATTCCTCCTTCTGAACTTTTCTTCAACTTTCAATGCCAATTGATAGCATTGGTTCACCGTGGTAGGGCTATTCAAACTAAGTTCATCCTGAATTGAGACCCTTAGGCCTTGCATATACCGAGCAAGCTTCACACATTCCGGTTCGACAAGCTTGGATTTCATCACCATTCTATGAAATTCTTTGGTATAACTAGAGATATCCATCTCTTTTTGTCTTAAACTCATTCTTCTTTTATGAAGTTGGACTTTATAATCTTTAGGGACATAAGTTTCCCTAAGCAGGGCCACCATCTTCTTCCAAGTGGTGACTGGATTCTTTCCATTCTTCACCCTATCATCTTGAGTGAAGTTCCACCATGTGAGTGTAGAGCCTTTAAGCTTTAACTTAGCAATCTTCACCCTCCGATTCTTAGGGATGTCTTCACAATCAAAGAAACTATTTAGGGAATCCACCCAATCCATTGCAGCATCTAGGTCCATCTTCCCATTGTATGTAGGAAACTCAAGCTTGGCATCCATGGTTCTCCTCTCCATAGATTTTAGAGTCTTCATAAGTAGCCTTTGGTCTGCAGGACATTCTTCTTCTCCTGCTCAAGGGGTTCTTCATCACTCCCTTCTTTGACAACATCAGAGTTTCCACTACTTCTCTTCTGAAGCTCTTCCCTAAGCCTATCCATCTCTTGCCTCATCTGCTGCATCTTAGTGTCTCTTTGGTCATCACTCTGTGTCCTTTGCTCTCTCAAGTATCTTACCATCTCTACATTGGTCATCCTTGATGACAATCCTCCTTCATCTTCTCCTTCCATGGTGCTGGTGTATATTTACCCTAAGGATCTTAGATGCTCTGATACCACTTGACACAGAGCTCTCCCCTATTTAGGTAGCTCGGTAAATGGTGAGACCTTCGGTGTTTCTCTGAACCCAAAGTGGGCTTAGGAGAGTGCTCTACACCTTTAAAAGATCCTATAGTAATCACACATCCACTATCCTCATTGGAGAATTCAATGTCATTAACTAGCTTTACTCCCCCGACTTGACTGATGATCAATTGAGTCCTTGATTGACTAAGCTCGGTTAGTACTCAGTTCCTTTGTTAACCGAGTGACTCGGTAACTTCACCAAGTAGATTACTCACTCTCGGTAATCCTACTATGAAGTGTCCTGACTAGTTCAAACTTGGAATGGGACCCTTTGTGTTGGGAAGGGGATGTAATGGTTCCATGCTTTCTATATGCCTCCTATGGGAATAATTTCCACAACTTACAAGTTTTGGGACATCCAGTGCTCGGTTTAAGCCTTCCGGCTTGTAGCCTTTCTAACAGGGTTCTATGGACTTAGTTCCAGATCCTTACAAAGAGACTACAAAATAAATTATAGATTTGAATACCCTTTATCGAGTTGAGTCAAGCCTCTAGATCGCAAGATCTCAAACAACTCAGACAGTGTCAAACAACTTCTAACCCACTAGTCCTAACAGGGCTAATTGACTCGGTAACTTAAGGAAAAGTTCACTATTTGATTATCCAAGGCAAAAAACTAATTGCACTGATACTAGGCATCCCAAGGAGACAACAATATGCTATCAAATTGATTTTATCCACCCCCGAAGTGTTGCTGTCACTTCACTCTTCCATCTTCTGCACCAAGCACATAGAGATGCTTGGCCTACAAACAAACTTCTCAACACAATCCCCTTTCTCCCGCACTCCTAAGGATCTAGAATACATTGACCCTACTTGCATTTCCCCACTTCGCATGGGAATCCCATGAAGGAAAAGCAAGTTAGGGCATTATTTGGTTAAAACCCTAGTTCAGGAGGGTTTCCTGAAAACCCGGTACAAAATTTCTTCTAACTCTTGACTCCAATGTCCAAAATAACTCAGATTAAAAGCATTGGAGCCCTAATACATGTCAAATATTGGATTGAACAATTTCCTTCTTTGCACGTCCATACCAATCCATACACGTATTGTTTCACAGTCCAAAACGTAGAGAAAAATAGGGTTTTTTATTGATTGAATGAAAAATTACACAAGTTTCATCATCCTTGTCTTCCACTTGCCTGAAAGGGCTATATGAAGACCTTCCCCAATGGATCCAACAATTTTTCAAAGGTTGTGACCGTTGGGTGGTTGTTTTACAAGTCGGTAGCAACTTGCCAAAGAAGTTGCCAAGCAACATTTCTTGCACTTTGCAACTTTTGCAAAATGTTGCATTCTTGCTCCTAATGAACCTATAGGCCTAAGCCTTGGATCCTAGTGATCCCAAACATTATTGAAACAACTTAAAAAGACACCTAGGAAAATCTAAACTCCTAAGTGTGCCTTTGGACCATAGTAAAGAAGCCATGGTTTATAACCACACCGAGGGTGACTAGGTCTTACAAGTTGGCTTATTAAAAAGACCCTAGAAGTATAGGTGTTGTGAAGAGTGGAGGGGGTGATCCTGCACCACATAGACTAAAACTAGCATATCCTTTTTTGAACAATATTATAACTACATTCAAAAACTTGCAAATTTTACTTTGTAGTAAATATCATAGTCCAAATTTTCTTCTTTACGACCTAAAACAGATCTTATAGAAAATTCAAAGGCATTGATATGAAAGTGAAAATAAGCTATCTAGTTAGGTCTTCTCAAAATAAATGTCTTTATGAGCTATACTTCGAGACCCTCAAAGGCTTCTTAGTTGATATGAGTCCCATTACACTCTATGTCCTTTAATAATAGGGCAAACAAGAGAGTTTCTATCTTACTGAAATCTTTCATGAATCTCCTATAGTAATTTGCATGGCCAAGAAAACTTTCTTACATATTTTTTGCTATTGTGGTACATATATAGTTGAGATTACTCATATTATACTAGGATCCATTTGCATTCTTCTTCTTGACACAATGTGTCCTAAAACTACTCCTTCCTCCATCATCATGAAATATTATGATGACTAAGAGATAAATTATGATATTGGTATCTTTGAAGGACTTTCTCCATGTTTTTAATGATTGTTCACAATAATTCCTATAAGTGGTGAAATCATCCATATATACTTCCATAAAATCATGGGCAAAATTTGAGGATATGCTCAAAATAGTCCTTTGGAACATGTTTTAGGGATATTTAATAGCCTATATGGTATGACTAAGTAGACATATATTAGTCTTCAGGAGCTATTTTCATATGATTGTATCAATTGAGCCCATCTAGTAAAGAAATGTATTTTTTCTCTATCGATAAATCTAACACATAATCAATGAATGAAAAAGATAAATAATCCTTCCTAGTTCTTGTATTTATTTCTCTATGGTCTACACATACTCACCATTTACCACCTTTATTGGGTACTATTAATAATAGGAAAACTCATTGACTACTTGATATTGGATATATAAATCCTACATCCAATAGTTGTAATTTAGATTTACTATATCCTTTACAATTGCATTCATCCTTTTGTTGGGGTTGTTTCACTTGTCTATGTCCTTCATTAATGTATATTCTATGCACACAAAGATTAGGACCTATGCTTTCATGTCAATGATAATCCCAAGCAAATATGGTTGCATGATCTTGTAACATTTTGAATAGTTTGAATTGTTGGGATGTTGTTAGTTGATTGTTGATGTCATGTATTTTGTGAGATATGATTATTATCAACATTGTAGAAATTATGAGAGTAGCAATATAAATTCCTAAAATATCAAGATTACAAATGTGTCAGAGTAATTGATGGACTAACTATGAAGTATATTTAGAGGCTAGTAGAGGTAAAATATTATGCAATGGACATTTTGAACATGCCAAACACTATTGTTGTTGTAGGTTCATTCCATAGGTGTTATGTAAAATGTTGGCGATAATTTCATCCTCATCTTGAATATTAACCATTGGGCTTCGTTTAATAGTCATGGGGGTTTAGAGAAAGTATTGATCATCATTGTCTAAATTTGACTTGATAGGCTACTTGAAGATTGCATAAGGTTGCATAGGTGGATAGAGGAGCAATTATTTTCTTGCATTTCCATTGGAAATGATCATATTCCTGGACCTCCATCTTGTAAAGCCTTTTATTATGGCCAACCATGGTCATCCTAAGACTAATTGGTATCCAACTAGGTTGGCCTTAGGTTTTAGGACCATAAAGTTCGTTGGGTATTCCCATGAATCAAGTGAAAATTAACTACTTATATATATCCACCAATTGTAAGACTACAGGTGTAGGTCGTAAATCCATTAGTTGAAGTTTTTTCATTGTTTCTTTGGTCATCACATTTATTGATGCTTCTATAAAGTGTTCTAAAAGAGAATGACCTTAATTTGCACATCTACCACAAGACTACAAGGGATTGAATATTTTGGGACACCTATGTGATGCCTAATATGAAGGATGAACTAGGTCAATCTAAAACCTCATAGCAGTAGAAGAAAAAATTTAGACACATGAGCCTTAATCTTGTATCCTCTATATGTGCAAATAATGAATTGAATGTGAGCATGGTCAAGACTACATTGGATGAGATGTATGCTCTCGAGGTAATTTTTGATGGTTTCAACAAAGGAACTAGCATAATTTTGGATGAAAAATATGCTAGACATAATGAAAAGTTAATAAGATCTATGAATTCTAGTAGCCACTTGAGAAGATGTATGTTTCATTGGAAGAAAAATATAGAGATTGAGCATATTTGCATTTAAAATAGTTATTAAATTCTAAACAGTTGAGATCCAACTTAGTATGTGACCTGTAGTTTTTCAGTGGTGCAATAATTTTGGTCCAAGCAGGTAGTTCAATCATCAAAATTAGATCTTTTCATTAATAACATGCAATCCTTAATATGTTTTAAAATGAAAAATATTATATTGTAATGGACACAAGCTCCCAAGTATATTTCGTTGTTGAAAGATGCAAAATATAACAAAATATCGTAATTGGGTCTTAGGGCGATCACATGTTTTGCCTCTTATATAAAGGGAACTTGTAATATTGTAATGAGTTCTTTAGCTTATGGTTGGATCTAGTTAAAAGTTATGATTTTTGGAGATATTCAATATGAAAAGTGTTTGTTTAGTGTTGTAAAATAACTTTTGCATGTAAATGGAATACTTTATATATTTTTCTATTTAGATTGAAGCTAATATGAAAAACACTTATGTGAGTGTTCTCTACAATTGTCTCTATTAATGCTTGCATTTTCCTTTTAAGTAAAGAAATTAAGGGTTACAAATTATCTATAACATTTTCTATATGACATAGCTTGTTTGTTGCTTCTATTCAAGTAATGTATTAAACATGCTTAAGGCACGATATGGAGGGATGTGTGTTGTGTTAAGATTTGTTAAGTAGAGTTGTAGATTATACCCTTTCTTGGATATATCATTTTAAAGTAGTTATACCCTAAAAACATAAAGTTTTGATATTAGGAAAACACATTTGAATGTGATAGTTTGACTCTATAGGCCTAGATAAACACTGATATGAGAGTATTCTTGGTTGAAAATTTAGATTGTATAACCCCTAAAATGCAAAACAACATTTTAATTTCTTTTAATGTGTTCAAGTTGTTCCATGTTTTCAAGGTGCTATAATTAAGAATTATTAAGGATCTAGCTAATTCAATAAAGAATCATTTAGACCTAAATAAAAGTTATGAGAATATTAATGCTTTGATCGATATCTCAAAATACAAGGGCTATTATTTTAGATAGTAATGATGTTTATCCCCTAGGTCTAGTAGGAACCTAAAGTACACAAGAGAACAAAATTATCGTTTCTTGTTCATTGTCCATCAATTCAAAAATCTCAAGGACTGAAGATAGCTAATTCATAGAAATTATAAAACAATCAATTGAAAACACCAACAACTACAATTAAAATACATCTTTAATTAATTAAAAAAAACAAACTATTACCATCTAAATTGCATCTATCTAGATACTTATTAATTACTATAACTAAAAAAACAAATATTACATTTACCATAAATTAAAACGGTCTTAAATTCTATTTTAAAATTTTGTTTACTTTACAATTTGCAATCCTAAATATTGATATCACAAAATATGATCTTTAAATGCCAATGGAAACAAAACTCACCTATAAATCTAAAAACAATCCATTTTACCTTCATAGATTGTTACAAAATATATTAATATCAAAATTTGCCGCCATACTTCTTTCTCACCTCTATAAATTTAAATAACCGTGTAAGCAATCCACAAATTTAAAAAACAAATCAAAAAGTTGAAAGACGAAAAGAGAGAATGGATAAAATTACTACAAATCAATAAACCATGACAAGCTTGAATATCCTCCACTGCAGCGGAGGATAGAAGGTCAAGCTTGAATATCCTCCAACGCAGCGGAGGATGGAAGGTCTTTCTTACTTGACAGGAGCTCCAACCCATCTGCTGCCCATCTCATCAGCTTTTATGGCTTCCTTACGCGCCTGCAAACTTCAAATTTTGACTCGCAATTCCAAAGTGTTATTTCTCCCAAATGCTCAGCTCTCTGTAAAAACTTGCTGCACTAGCAACCATACAAAGGCTAGTTTGGCAGAAGACGACCAGGAGTTTGAAGAGTTGAAGAAAGGGAAACTCGGCGAGGCACATTCTCCCGTTCTGTTGAAGGAGGTTTTGAAGGTCTTTGAAGGTCGTCCTCTGCGCTCTTTTGTAGATTGTACTCTCGGAGCAGCCGGCCATTCTTCCGCCGTTAGTATCTATCTTGCACAATCTGTTCTTTTTTTATTTTTAGGGTTTTCAACTTTTTGCTCTTTCACAAACTATAATGGTAATGCGAAATTTAACATAATTGTACTGAAATGGTAATACAAATGCCGTTCAGATAAAAGTAAGAAAAAATATGGATCATTAGTTCAAAGTTAAAAACATTTATCATGCTTATGACAAGAGAAATTTGAGAAAAGTACACATCGATAATATAGTGTATATAGACGTGGAGATAAATGCTTTGGAGTTGACTGTTTGTCTTGAAAGACTTGTAGATACGTTTGATTTTTAAATTTCATTGCAGGTTGCCCATGTATTCAACAAATAAAATAGAAGACCCCTAGAGAGCTGCATGCATTACACTATTTTGTGTTTTGTGCTAAATACCGCGGTTTCCTTCTAAAGTTCAGCTGGCCATGGTCTATTGGGAAGGGGAGTAATTGCCATGCTGATTTGACAGGATTTATAATCCGTTGCAGTATAATGTTCTTAGATGAATTTACGGTGTGGCTTTCGAGAGAAACTGTAGTTTGAACTTAGTTTGAGGGGACGTGTCAATGTGCATGAATATGGGGTATAAAAGAACATCACACTGGTACTCATAATTATGAACCGGTAGACTAAACAAGGAAGCGGTGTACTTTGCCGGTCATGCTTATACCGGTCTAGGTTATTCCAACCGGTCATAGGAAACACACAGGGAATAGATGACTAACCGGGTACAAGTTATTTACCTGTTAAGTGCATGATAATCCGAATCGGATTATAAGGAGCGCTTTTAGTAAAATTAAAGTTAGCTTTTTCAGTGGAACCAGAGTTAATTTTGTTTTATCTACGAGTGTTTCAAGGTAAACTCAGGATCAGTTTGCAAGCTTTTTATTCAAGGGTTTTGCATGCGTGATTTATGAGAGAGTTTATAGCTTGGCGGATCTATGAGATGTAATTTTTATAAGATTGATCTCTTATAAATACAGGTTATAGGACACAAAAAGAGTGTTGTTGAATATCAAGAGCAGGAGAGTGATATCTTCTGAGAGGAGTTACAGTCACGAGAGGTGAAAGACAGAGAAAGGTTCAACAGCCAAGCAGAGCAAAGGGGAACATGTATGATTTGATTAGACAAAAAGTGTCATCATAAGATCATTGTTTTAGATTGTGAAGCATGTTCAAATCCCTTAATTAGGGTGAACCCTAACAGGTTCTTTGTATAAATCTCTTTACCGGGTAACATCTTTGTTGGTGTTAAAAGTCCTCTTACAAGGCGACTCCTAACAAGGTCAAGATCCTAACAGGTCTTCTACCAAATCCCTTAACTGGGTAGCACTCTTACCAGTGCTTTGTAAGCCTCTAACAAGGCATTTTTATTACTGCAGTAGTAAAGTTGTGGGTTCTGTCCCACTGTGGTTTTCTCTTTCTAACCGAGGGTTTCCACCTATATGTGCTGTTATATTCTTTTAAATCTGCAAGAATATATATAGAAGGATAAATTGAAGTAGAAATTGTATTTACTGATTCACCCCCCTCTTAGTAACCGGTTAGGATTAACAATTGATATCAGAGCATTTGGTTCTCAAAATTATAAAGCTTAACTGCTTGAGTAAAGATCATAGAGGGTTACAGGTATCAAAAGCAGCTTGAGGAAGCCAATGACATAATTGCCTCTCTTGAGAATAGACTGAGGAGGTCTCTTGCAAAGAGAAAAGAGCTGGCTCTACAATTAAGTGAAAGCAATGAAACAATTGAGGAACTCTTTGGGCAAAGTGGATTTGATGAAGCAGAAGAGGCAGTCTCTGATCTTATGGAGAAAAATCAGAGTCTAACTGATCAGATCTCCAATTTGAAAAGGGAGCAGAAAAGTAATGCTCTGAGAATGATGGAAATCATTGAAGACAAAAGAAAAGCTGAAGATGAAAGGAGTAGTGTCGTAAAATCACTAGTGACCTCTGAAAGAGCGAGAAATCTGACAGAAGATGTGGTAAGAGAAAGTGATGGTCTTGTATTACAACTTCAAGAAGACATGCAGAGCATAACTCAAGAGAATGTAATTATGCATACGAACTTGCATGATAAAGATGATGCATGCAAAAGGCTGGCTATTGAATTGTATCAACTAAAGGAATAGATGAAAACTCTTGAAGAGAGAAATGAGACATTTAGAAGGTATAATGAAAGCTTAGAAAAGCTTGATGAGCAATTGAGGGCTCAAAGAAGCACAAGGATCCCACAGGATTTGGATACATCAGTCAAAGAAGCAAAGAAACCGGTGAGTCCTCTAAAGTCAAGCAGGGCAAGAAGGAAAAGAAGAAACCGACAGAAGAAAAAGTAAAAAGACCTTCAAAACCTCTTGCAATTATTGCAGTAAACTGGGTCATAAAACAAATGACTGCAGAAACGCATCGGTGAAACCATTCATTTCTAACAATTACTGCAGCAACTGCTACAAGTATGGTTACAAGACCTTGGAATGTAGGTCTTGCTTGAACAGTGTGTCCAACGGAAGCAGGGGAAGTTTCAAGGGTTACTGCTATACATGCAATAAGTTTGGACACAAGGCTAAAGAATGCAGGTCCAAAACCATGGCATT
This sequence comes from Chamaecyparis obtusa, assembly GCA_027943335.1. NCBI lineage: Eukaryota > Viridiplantae > Streptophyta > Pinopsida > Cupressales > Cupressaceae > Chamaecyparis > Chamaecyparis obtusa. The sequence goes on along the minus strand of BSBK01001599.1, from coordinate 765,888 downwards.
CAAATCTCCATCGAGACTGGTATTCCATAATAGGAATATAAACCGGAGCACAACCAACTGTGCTAGCTGTGGACCATCAGGCCATAGCAACTCTTGATGTCACTCACCCAAGAATAAGGAAAGAAGGGTCAATCCATGGAGGACAACCGAAATGGCTTGTTACAATTGTAAAAAGGTTGGACATCTGGCCAAGGAATGCAGGAATCGACTATTGAACAAGAAAAAAGGACCAGCTAAACCTGTCAAGAAAAACTTGACTCCTGACCAAACGGATAACAAGGTAAAAGAGACTGAAAGGAAAATCAAGAAGATTTGGTTCAAAAAGGAAACAAAGAGCTCCGCTAAGGAGAAAACAGAGGTAAGGTCATCATCTGCCGATGGTGATATCTCTTCAGCAAACTGAGCCTAAGGGCTTAAAGGGAACAGGTAGTCTGCCTATTGTTCTCGGTGGAACTGGTGAGTTGTGATCTCACATAGTCAAGAAGTGCAACCGGGAAGAAGTTACCAGTCTATCAGGTATACCGGACAGGTAAGTGTTGACATTACAACTGAGGATTGATTAACAGGTAAACATATGAAAATCAGTTGTCATAAGAAAGATTAGGTAAGGGTAATTAATGTTGTAGCCGTTAACAATTGTTATCGTTGTTAATTACCATTATGACTTAAGTCTATTTAAGGGAAGGATGATTACTCATTTCACTTTACATTGCGAACTGTGATTTTTGATTTCTTAAGCTTGAGTAATCTTTTGTTGCTTTGATTTACGTTCTTTGCTAAGTGAACTCCGTAAATCCTATCAAGAACTTTGTGTAAACTGCTCAGATTTGATGGTATCATTATCTTTTGAGGTTAACCTAATTGGAGGTAACCAATTTGATAGACCAGTTTACGATATAATGATAGTATAGAATTGAGAGAATGATATGGCAAGTGCTCTATTGTTTGTGCCTGAAGGAGTTTTGTTGACTGAAGACATAACGACGTTGATCCACTCCAAGCAGGAAGAACTGGGTGAAACGTTCATCCAAAGTGAATATCTTTTACTTTGCGAGGACAGAAAGCTTCAAGCCAAATATTCGAAGCTTGAAACTTTAGGTTTGATTAATGGAGTAAGATATCCAACTGTGTTTCGACCGGATTGGATAAGACTGGTTCTGAGTAGGGTTTATGAACCAGGAATGTGGCTTGCGAAAGGCGCAGTCACACCAATAACCGAAGAAGATTTGCGAAGGGTTACTGGATATAATGATAAAGGGGAAGCTCTTACCCTAAGAACGATAGCCAATGCAGAAGTCACAAGGTTGACAAAGTCAAGGTCTGACAATGGGTTGATGATTGTAAACGACATTGAAGACGATGGCGTTCGGTTTGCATCAGCAGTTATCAGCTACAAAATCTATCAGTCAAGCAACCTTAACAGTGTATTGGGAGGAGCGATACACGCTGCGCACATGATCATGCATGATAATGCACAATACGATATATGCGCTATGCTGAGAGGGAAAATCTTCGAAAACTTGAAGAAGCTTAGTCTGGTAAAGAAGAAATTTCTCAACTATGGAACCTTGTTGGTATGTTTGTTTTTCTACTATCAAAATTTCTTTCCAAGCATAGGAAAGGTTACATGGTAGGTAGACAAACCGGTTATGGTACAAATGGGAGTACTGACAAATAACCTAGGAAATCGGCTCAATAAAATTACGACCGATTATTTTGAAGCCTTCCAGCTTAGAATGCACGCCAGGGAAAGAATTCCCTCAGCCATTGTTGAACAATACAAGGATGAGGTGTGCTTTTTGGTAAGCATCGATCACTGTATGATCCTAGCTGTGGAGCCAAGAACAAAGCATGCACCGGAGCTTGGGTATGAGATCTCTACCAAGGTAGCAAAGGCATATGCTGATGCACTGCAAGATAGTGACCTAGATCTCTCTGCATACTGGTTTGGCACCTATGAAGAGATTAAAGAAAATTTGAAGAAAAAGACATCAGTAAAGGAACCGAAAAAGGTATATGTAAAAATGACTCCTACAGCTAGAAAGAAGAAAACAGTAGCAGAAGAACCCAAGGTTCAAAGAAAAAGGACACAACAAGCGTCCAGTGCACAAGGGGAAGAACCGGAAGAAACAAAAATTGAAGAAACAACTACTCTTCACAGAAAGAGAAAGACTGGGAAACCAGTGAAAGAGGATGCACTGAGAGGAAGGAAACCAACCATTGATGAAGTGTTTGAAGGACTAAAGGAGTTAGGTGGATTGGGAGCAGCGGGAAGGAGATATGCAGTGAGTAACGAAGAAGATAAGAGAAAAATAGAAGAAGTTGTAGTTTACTGTCTCTACAAGTTCAATTATACTCCCACTGAACTTCATAAAGTAATTCTTGATGATCTACAAGAAAGAATAGAAGGAAGATGGAAGTCTTCGATAGATAAGGAAAGAGAGCTGAGAATTAGGGCTCTACTTGAAGTTCAAAATCATCTTACTCTAGAAGAGGCAACCCATCAAGCTGACATGCATAAACAGAGTTTCAAGATAAGAAAGAGAATTAGTCAAGTGCTGATTGGAGAAGTGGACAAAGTGCACGAGGAATGAGTTTCTACATGGATGAATCTTTTTCAGCAACAACATCAAGTAGAGGCAGAATGTCAGAAGACCACAGAGCCACCAATGATTGACACTGGAAAAGGAAAAGGCATATTGGGAGCTGAGACTCTGGTCAAGGCAAAGATTTCAATAAAATCGATCATTGTTGATCACCGAAGACAAAGTTGGTGATCTAACTCCACCAACCCTACTTGCTTCCCAAGTCAAAGGTAAGGCACGAACTTTGACTGTAGATAATATAGTTGATGAAGTTATGGATTTTGGTGAAGTGTCAAACGCAGGTAAATGGTTCAGTGTTTTAGTAGAAGAGGATAAGTAAAAAATAGAGATTGCTCTGTTGGAAACCTTTTTGGATTTCAACAGAAGTCCTAGAGACTATAGGGCTTAATTTCCTTCTGAATTGAATCAAAGAATAATGGCTAAATGGACAACTGGCTTAGCAACAAACAATAAGATTGTAAAGGAGACATTGACACAAGTAAGACTAGGTCCCAGTGATGAGACAACTAAACTTCTGATGGAAGCAGTGTCACTAAATTTGGACACAAAGCACAGGGTTGCAAAGATTATCAACGGACTGGAAAAAGATTTATATGAAGATACACTAGAATTCTGACAGAAATATAACTTCAGTACTCTAAAGACAACAGGTCCATAGGACATCTCTCAAGATGAACCTGAAAAAGTATTGGTACCACCGGTATAGTTCACAGCTTGTGAACAATCTTGAACCGGTGAGAAGGAAGTTTTACTTGAACCGTTTACATCCAGTGAATAGGTAAATCTGGGCGAACAAGTTCAACCAGAAGATCTAGTACAGGGAGAGTCATTAGAAAAGATGACTATTGAAAAAGGAATAGATAAAGAGGAAACTGCTTTGAATAAACAACAGGTTGCTGAGGAGCAACAAATAGAGCAACCATCGAAAGAGGAAGTCCATCCAGAGGAAGTACAACTAGGAGGGGAAGTACATCAAGAACAAGAGGTACGACAAGAGGAGATACCTCAACAACAGGAGTTACCTGTTAATACAGAACAAGAGAAGCCTGTAGAAGAAAACTTGCACAGGAGAATAAACAAGAGGAACCGGTAGATGTTCCTAGTACATCTTCATTGAAGAGAATACTAACTTTTGCAACAGATTCTGAAGCAAAGAAAAGTAAAGTTAGTGAAATAGTGGTTGACATAAGCAAGATGTCAACGAGACAACTAAAAGAGCTCACTAAGAGGAAACAAGATATGGTTCTCCCTAGTGTAAGAAACATCTTGTACAATTTTGTACAGGATACAGATATAGATGAGGATGAACCTGTTATAGATCAATTGGAGATTCTTGCACAAGCAATTGGGGAAGATGTCATCTACCCAGAGACAATAGCAATTGATCACCATGAGAAGAAGCAAGTTGAAATTCTTCACAAACAAGTTGAAGACCTGAAGATCATTGTATCTACAAGCACTGTGGAGGTAATGCAACAGATACAAGATGCAAGAAGATTGATACCAAGGACTTCAAACTTTGAAGACTTTGTCCAAGATATAACTGAGAGAACATCCAAGACTACATAAGAGATAAAGGTTTTGTCATCCAAGTTTGATGCAAAGAACTCTTCTGCAAATGAATACAGCCGGGAGCTCACAAGTCTAGCTCTCATCCTAAGAAAGGCATCTGAAGAAAAGACAAAGAGAATTCAAGATCTTATTGGATTCCAGTTGTTCCTTGCCCCAACTTTTGATCTAATGCAGATAGCAACAACCGATGCAGATAGACTGATCAAGGAATCTGATTACAAAACAGTGTAAGACATGGAAAATATAATTGTCTCACTGCAATCAGCAAAGAAGAACTTAGATCATATAACAGGTATATGGAAGCCATTCCTTGATTTTGCAAAGAAAATATATAAGGATATCTTCAATAAGTTACAGTTATGATTTGAACACATTTAAGACGTAACAACCCTTTGACCTGTGGAGGCAAAAAGGGTAAGAAGATCAGATACATAGAAGGAAGAAGATCTCAGATACAGGGAAGATTAGTATCAGAATGGAAGATCAATGCAAATGAAAGAGTTGAAAAAAAGTGAAAGAGATAATAGATAGCGTGTGTTACAGGTAGACAAGGAGATCTACAGGGTAAGTCTACAAGACAGGTGATGTATTGATATGTTTTGCCACCAATGCCAAAGGGAAAGATTGTTGACATAACTTAGTTGTCATTGGTGAAGTCATAGCAAACATCAATCCCACTGGAACATTGGTAATCACATTGGTACTCATAATTATGAATTGGTAGACTAAACAAGGAAGCGGTGTACTTTGTCGGTCACGCTTATACTGGTCTAGGTTATTCCAATCGGTCATAGGAAACACACACAGAATAGATGACTAACTGCGTACAAGTTCTTTACCGGTTAAGTGCATGATAATCCGAACTAGATTATAAGGAGCGCTTTTAGTAAAACTGAATTTAGCTTTTCAGTGGAACTGGAGTTAGCTTTGTTTTATCTACGAGTGTTTCAAGGTAAACTCAGGATTAGTTTGCAAGCTTTTTATTTAAGGGTTTTGCATGCGTGATTTATGAGAGAGTTTACAGCTTGGCGGATCTGTGAGATGTAATTTTTATAAGATTGATCTCTTATAAATACAGGTCATAGGACACAAAAGGAGTGTTGTTGAATATCAAGAGTAGGAGAGCGATATCTTCTGAGAGGAGTTACAGTCACGAGAGGTGAAAGACAGAGAAAGGTTCAACAACCAAGCAGAGGAAATGGGAACAAGTATGATCTGATTAGACAAAAAGTGTCATCATAAGATCATTGCTTTATATTGTGAAGCATATTCAAATCCCTTAATTAGGGTGAAGCCTAATAGGTTTTTTGTATAAATCCCTTTACTGGGTAACATCTTTGTTGGTGTTAAAAGTCCTCTTATAAGGCGACTCCTAACAGGTCTTCCATCAAATCCCTTAACTGGGTAGCACTCTTACCAGTGCTTTGTAAGCCTCTAACAGGGCATCTTTATTACTGCAGTTGTAAAGTTGTGGGTTCTGTCCCACCGTGGTTTTGTCCTTCTAACTGAGGGTTTTCACGTATATATGCTGTGTTGACCTGTGCATTTCAATTTCTGTTTATGAGTGTTGTTATATTCTTTTAAATCTGAAAGAATATATATAGAAGGATAAATTGAAGTAGAAATTGTATTTATTGATTCACCCCCCTCTCTCTCAGTAACCGATTAGGATTAATAGCCTTTTCCTGCAGTTTCCCAAGTTTACATATCTTAGAGTTGGTTATTTTCGCGGTGAGCCTTACACCTTGCCACGCTATCCCATGGACAAAATCATTTTGTTGGAGTTTGCAAGGCAACTGATGTTGGTGCAGGCGTATCAGTCAACATTGCACAAGCCTGGAGTGGGGATTTCCTCACAAAATCCACTCAGGATAGGAGGGTACTCTTTGGATACTGTGCTCAAGGCCAAAAACATGGAGATTGAACTTGAGGAGATCACTCTTAAGAAGTTCATGTCGAGGAGCTTCTTTGACTAGAAATGACAAAATGAGGCAGTTTGTGTATGTGCATCTTCTTGAGGACCTCTGGATTGACCTGCGTATAGAGGTTGATATCAGAAGGTTGGATTACTGCAGGTTAACTATAAAGCAATTAGTGGACTTTCACTTGGCAGAGATTCTTGACAAAATTGAAGATGATGGGGATGTTCTAGATCCAGAATATGAGAAACACCATGTTGAGAACTTGCCTATTTTGCCACCTTCATGGTCAGTGAAGGAGAACATGTCTATCTGGGACAGGTTTCAGCCGATCTTGGTTAACACGAATATTTGGTTGAAAAGAAGAGGCCTCAAGTGCATAAAAATAAAGCCAGGAAAGGGCTTCGATCTTGCTGGTTCGATTGGGCTAAGGTCAGAAATCAGAGGCAAAGGAAAAGATGAAACTTCTACATGTGAGGTTCAAACTATCCCGAAGCTTACCATCAAAGGAGGCAAGGCTACGGTCAAGGCTCCTAAGATAAATGTCATAGAACTTGAGAGGATACATGTATCTAGCGAGGATGAGATGCATGAGGAGCTTAGTCTTGAGGTACCTCGTTCCATGGACACATCGGTGATGACAACACTTCCAGATTCCACACTGGTGTTAGATGAGTCTCCTAATTCTCCGCTGGATACAGACGTGGGTTCATTCTCCACAGTACATGTTCCTCCAGTGGACCCTCTTGTGGTTACATCTGTCATGCCTATCTCTTCAATTGCTCCAGCATACACATCAGAGGATCACTATGGCAGCCTAGAGAATGTATTTGATGCATGCTCTACATTTCCTTCTATGTTTGATCCACCTATGACATTGCTTGACACCTCAGCTACACAATTTGAGCAGTTCATGGCCGAGGTTTCACGGAGAAGCCCGACACTAGTAGCAATCCAAACGGAAGCTCGTGCTGTAGTCACTACTGTTGCATAGGTAAATATAGTGACTCCAATGACTACTACATCAACATCTCAGACTTCTTTCTCTTTTCCTCTGTGGTTGAGTTCCGTCACTCAAAAGAGGAAGAAACAAGAAGTTCCTCCTGAAGAATTTGATTTCAGACAGCTTAACAAGGCAAAGACTTTGAAGAAAAAGAAAGAAAAAACGGTTTCCAAAGTCATGGTTGATGAGCATGAGATCAAATATGCTGAGGTTGTTGAGCAACTTGTTGATAAACCAACCATAGAACTTCAAGCTGCTGACTACAAGTTCACTAAAGTTGAACTTTGGAAACAAACACGGTTGGGATGTCGGCAAGATGCACAGGATGTAGTTGCTTTGCTTACTAAAAGGAATGACAAATTGTGGGAGAAGAAAAATCAGTTGAAGGAAGAGAATGCATGCCTTCTGGAAACAATTGAGAAGATGAACAACTCTTCACAACGAGTTGATCCCATCTCTTCATCTCTCCCGGAAGAGTCAAGCAGGTATCTTGAGTAGGGTGAGCGCAAGATCAAGGCCATTGATGATTGGGGCAGCCGGCTGGAGTTATAGGGTGATCTAGTAATCATAGATGCTTTTCGTGTGTTGATAAATATTAGGGAAGCCGTCACCAAGTTGAACGAACTCCTCATGTCGTTCAACTGACAGTTGGAGGTATTAGGTGAAGACTTGGGCATTTGGAGGAAAATGCTTGATTTTGACCTAGATATGTTATGTGAGTATGGAGTCATCTCTTCTCATGAGATGTACTTCAATTATTTAGAATTGATGATCAATAAAGAACAAGTCCTGAAGGGATTAGTGATGGATGTGACATCAGCCATGGAATTGTGCAAGAAACAAGAGCACACTATCACCGACAATTTTGAAGAGTTAACATGCAAGGTGATTGTTGAAAATGGTGAACTAGTTGTAGAAGATCATGTTTTAACAGAGTTCACAAAAGTAATTGGCCTAGAGCTTGAGGCGAATAACTTTGATTTCAGTTCGATTGATATATTTACAAGCTACAAGGTTTTGATTAATCATTTTCAAACCAGTGTTTCATGGTACAATAAAGATGTGTTCAAAGGTGCAAGCGTAATTCACAAGGCAACCATCATTGAAGAGAACACGCATGCACCAAATCCTGTTGTTGTAGATGAGTCTCTTCGCAAGTTTGAGACTTGTATTGATACTCTCTGAGGATGGTTTCCAAGTGTTATGAACACTTATCTTTTTCATATGCTTTAATAGAATAGATGTAGTTTTTATGGTAGATTACATGTAGAGCATGAACAAGTTGTAAATACAGGGAACATGTACCTGTATAGTAGTTTCATGTAATCAGCTTGCAAGTGCTTTATGCCTTGTAACTTTGAATAAGTCAAATAGAATCTTTTGAATAAGTCAAAGGTGGTTAAGGGTTTCCACTTATTTTCTCCACCTTTTCCTCTACTCCTCACCTATATAAAAGAGTGAGCCCATTTTATATTTTCATCTTTGGTTTTGTGCAAGAACACTATGCTAAGGTCTCTTGTGTCTTGAAAACTTTGTGTTTCTTCGTGCAAATTTTCTGAACTGAATAAAAGAAGCAAGAGTTCTTAGAGTTTGTGTTGTGAATCTTGAGATTAGTTGATGTATTCTTATGTTGCATTGATTGATCACCTTTAATTAAGCTTATAGTTTATCTTGTGTAAATCATTTGAGCATTCGATTCAAGTTCTTGAAGATTTTGTGCTTCGAGAGGAAGGATTGTTATAGTTAGTAGTGGCTGCAATTACTTAGAGCTGAAGACTTTGAGCTTTAGTTATAAGTATTTTTACTAAGTTTGAGAGTATCCAATAAGAGACTTTGTGCCTTATTGGTTATTCTGATTATTGAATCCTAATTTGGCATAATCACATGAGACTTTGGGTTCTTGTACTTATTCCATAAAATATAAAAGTAGACTGCTGTCTTAGGAGTTGTTCTTATGTCAACCTCGAGCCACCGATATTATCGTAGCAGTAGATACCTTTTGTTAAGTTGGAGAGTGGTTGTGTATGAATCATTCCTGAAAAATGAGGAATTGATTAAGAAGAACCGTCCTTTGTTAATTTCAGTTAGGTATCTGTTGAAGCCGCCTACGGTAAGAAGGGAGCCTCCCCTATTGTTGAGAGGAGAGAGAAATCTCATGAGACGTTGCCTAAAGTTACAGTTTCGTAAGTTTTAGTTTTAGTGACTTACAAAAATTTTAGCCAACAGTTTGTACATTGATATGCATCGACGGTGTTAATGAAATGGTGGTAGTTTGAACATCTTACATCTACCTTAGGAGATCTCACTAGCTTGGTTGATGTCGGCTAAACTAAGTCTAGTATAGTCACAAAGACATCCACAATTTCATGCATTCGAGGAGTAGATTAGATTCTCTAAACCCTTTCTCTTTGTAGTTTGTTTGGTTGGAAGTGTTTGAAGTAGTTGATGTCCATTGAATGAACAATGTAAGTCCCTTTGTGATAACCGACAAATTACATTATTTTAACTAAGTTAAGTCCACGATTGGAAGGAACCTTGAGGTTATCTCACTTGATCACACAATCCATATACATTGCTTATCATATGAGCATCCTTATTCAAGTGAGGAGTTAATATTTGGTGTTTCATTCGAAAAACTAAGTATTCGATTCTTCATGTTGTAGTGGCATAAAACTCACATCAATAGTTCCTTTTTCAAGGTCATGAAGTCTCTGACTTTGTTACCCCATCGCTCTTTGAAAATTCTCACAAGTTCTGCATTAGGATGCTCCAATTGAGGAGTCTTATCACCATCCCAGGAGCCGTGCAAAAGGACACCGAATTCCCATCTCCCAGTCTCCATGTTAAATGATCTGTTATAACTTGCATGCAAGAAAGTATAAAATTCCATACTGGTGAACTTGGAGTGGGGATCCTAATTGTAAGGATTTTGTTATTATCTCTGGAATCTGGATATTTAACCTGCAAAATACATACCCATTTTTGATTTGAATGTGCATACATGTCCCATATCAACTTTGCTCCCATGGCTTCATTCATAATGGTCTGATTCCTAATCCCTGCCCCACCTGTAGCCTTGGGTTTACACACTTTATTCCAAGCAAGCAGTGGGATCTTGTCTTGGTCTTGATCTCCATTCCAAAAGAATTTCCTCATTTTCTGCTCTACCATCCAAATAATCTTCTCTAGAAGTTTAAAACATGACATAAAATAGAAAGGAATAGTAGTGATTATCGCTTTTTTAGGAGCATAATCTAACCTGCCGAGGACAACCATCTACTTATCCAATTTTCCATCGTACTTGTACAGTTGTCCACAATTTTCCTCTAGAGGTTGGTTCCACTGGCTCCTACAAAAAGGGGAATGCCTAGTTATTTCCTTGCTAGTTTGCCTAACTTGACTCCCAAGATGCTAGATAATTCAACTTGCATTGTTATAGGGATGTTGAAGCAAACTACTTTTGATTTCTGCCAATTAATGTGCTGTCCCAAGGCCCTTGAGTACTTTTGCACCGTGGCTTCGATTATTCGGGCCTCTGCACACAAGGTGACACCCACTAGCAAAGTATCATTTGCAAACTGCAGGTGTGTGACTGCTTCCATACTCTCTGCAACCCTTACGTGCTGCCAACTTCCATCCATTGTTAGCTTTAGAAATGAATCTACCCAATGCCTCGGCCATGATGATAAATAAAAATGGGGAGATGGGGTCGCCTTGACGTATTCCATGAGTGGTCACAAAATACCCTCGTGGGATGCCATTGACAAGCACTAAGATAAATGGAGTTGTTATGTAGCTTCTAATCCAACCCCCGTTGCCTTAGAGAAGCCAAACTTTTCTAAAATCTTGAGGAGGAATTCATGATCCACCTGATCATAAGCCTTCTCGATATCCAACTTAATCATCATTCTTTCAGTCCTTGCCTTCCTAATCAAGTGTTTAGCCTCATGGGCGATAATGATGCCTTCTATAATTGTTCTTCTTGGAATGAAGCCAGTCTGCTTTTCGGAAATAATAAACTTCAGCACTGCTTTTAGCTGATTAGACATGACTTTGGCAATGACTTTGTAAACCGTATTACACAAGGAGATTGGTTTCAAATCATCAAAAGAATCTACCACCTCTTTCTTGGGAATGAGTGTAATCAAAGTGTTGTTCATTTCTTTGGAGATATAGGATTTGATCCTTGACTCCACCATCCCCAAGAAGTTGACCTTAATGACATCCCAAAAATGTTGAAAGAAGAAGGGGGGAAATCATCTGACCGTACAACTTTCTTCACCTCCTCCATAGTGACTGGGCACATAAGGTTGCTGTTCAGCATGTCCGTGATGATTGAAGGGATTATCCCATCTACCTCAGTTGGGACTTAAGAACTTCTAACAACATAAGGGGCAAGGAGGTTCTTAAAGAAACAAATTTCCTCCTTATTGACATCCTCCATGCCATTGAGAGTCTTATCTTCATGGTTCTTGATCTAAAAATTGTAGTTAAGAGATCTCCTTGCCTTGAGTGAATTTTGGAAGAATTTGGTATTACGGCCCCCATCCTTCAACTAACACTCCTTAGACTTTTGGCACTAACAAACTTCTTCCTTGGCTAGGATCTCACTCAATAGTTGTTGAAGAAGTTTCTTCTTCCTATACCCTGCCTCTGACATTCCTTTCTTTATAACTATTACATTAATATGAGGAAGTTCTTCCTCAATCCTAAACTTCTCAAATATATCCTTGAAATGAACTCTGTTTCATTCTTTACACTTATTCTTAATCCATTGTAATTTTGTCATGAAAATAAAAGCATTGGAACCTTGTAACAACAGAGCCTCTGACCACCAAACCTTAACTAGTTGATGGATATCAGGGTCAATAAGCCACATATTCTCAAATTTGAATGGGCAACAGATGGGTATAGAGTCCTTCTGAAGAATGAGGGAGATAGGAAGATGATCCAACCTTGAGAAAGGGAAAAAGGAAGCTTCAAACACCAGGGAGACACTAGATCAATTCTCACCCAATAGGATTCTGTCGAGTTTTTCTGCTATTCGGCCTTGCCCAAACCTCCTATTGAATTAAGTTTTAAGAGTCAATGAACTGCTGAAATTCCTTTTGGGCAACGTAGTTGCCCTCCACATCTCCTTTCTTCTCATTTAGGCTCCTGATGGCATTAAAATCTCCTCCTAGAACCATCAACTCATCCTCAGCGTCTTGGATGATAAAAGTTAGCTTATCCTAGAGCCGTTTCTTTGAACCCTTGTTTGAGAACCCTTAAACATTCAAGAACAAAAAATGAATCAGGCAAGAAAGAGGTCTTACTTTGAGTAGTTGCTGATGTTTTTCTTGCTCCAATAATTGAGCAATTCGACAAGAAACTCAAACCCCTCGAGGCTCTCTGCTTCCACAAAGGCCCCATTCCAACAAGGCTTTGATTTAAGAAAGTGACCAATCTCATCTTGACCAAGCTTAGTCTCTTGCAAAAGAATAATGTTCGTTCTAGCCTGATCAAAGCAATGTTTGCTCAGGGGCATTGCAACCTTTGACATTCCATGATAAGGTTTTCATGGTTTGCCAGGAAGGGTAATGCCCTTCTTAGAACTATTTTTTTTCTAACCACTAGCATTACCTGCCATTTCTAGAATTGTTTTGATGGACTTTCTTCCTCTCTTCCTCTTTTCTCCCACATTCACTTTGGCATTATTAGAGAGGGTTTGATAGATTGTCCTCTTCTCTAGAATATCTTCTTGAACAAGGTCAAGATAATCATCCTGATTTGACTTAAGGTCAACTTTCTTTGCATCATTGTCTACATAGGAAAACCCGACAACTTGCTTTCTAGTAATCTGCTTCTTGGGGGGAGAGGGGGAATCAACTTGGAAAAAGACAAGTGCTAGAAACTATATCTTCCATCACCCATAGCAGGGGCCAATTGAATTTGAAATGGGCTTTTCCTTACATACACCTTGGTTAAGAGACTAAGGGCCTTGTTACATACTTGTGGGTCCTCTACCCGGGTGCTCTTTTCTTGAGAATGTGATATGACTCGAAGCTTTGGTTTCCTCTCCAAATTGTGCTCCCTTTCTTCATGATGCCTGAGCGGGTGATTTACCTTGACCCCATCTTCTAGAAATAGTTCCTCTCTATCCTCAAGTGGGGACTAAAATCTTGTGAAACAACACTCTAGGCCCTTTCCACCATTTCTATTTGAGACCTACCATATTCTCCCCCCATGTCCTTCAAGATTGATGTCCTTTCATACTTTGGATTGTTATTCTCTGAAACAAAAGGCCTCACCTTGCTTCTGGCGACCTTGCAACTCCCTAACCTTCTGACACAACCAGCCCCTGGTTATGAGGAGAGCTCCTCTCCTTTTTTTAATTGTCTAGAGCATTTTTCTTATCATCCTGCTGATTACCTTGAAGGCTTGGGCCTGGGAGGCACTTTGGAAGACCATTCAACTTATCCTTACTATTCTTGTTACTGACACATTCGTCCATCAAATGTCCTTTTCTACAGTTTTTGCTTGTAGCAATGACTTCTTCAATCTCTACCCTCTATCGCCAAACTCCTTCGTTAGATCAAAGCTCTATCTCTTTAGGTATCAACGAGAAAGGCTTCCAAAGGATGCATAATCTCGTGTAAACACTAGAGTCCTTCTGCTCGATAGCTTCATTGTTGTCCTAACTTGTTGCTAATCAGTTCAAGAGTGGAGAGATCCCAATATTCCCAGGGCAGGTTATTTAGCCAAATCCAAATGGGGACCTCATCAATCTCTATCTTCAGAGGATCAAAGTTTAGAATCTAGTCCCTTAAGTAGAAGCCTATCCTGGCCATTAGAAAGGGCCCATTCCGCAAAACCCATTCTTTATCTTCTAGGCAATCACATATAAGTTAAAACAAGAAAGAACCCGTTAGGAAGGGTATTGAAACAAAGTCACCCCATGTCTCCGAGCACCATTGTTGAATCCTCGTTAGGGCCGTCTAGGGACCGCCCACTTCATGAAAAAGGCTGTCTCATGCAACTTTTTAACTTCTCCTTTCCAGTCTTCCCCATCCATGTGTAGGGAAATCGTTCAAAGATCATCTGTCCAAACTTTCTTTGGAATCGGGGTTTTCTGCTTCTTACTCTCTTTCGGTCTTCCATTTTCCTCTCAATCGTAGCAAAACTTGAGGTCTTGACAGAAAAAACATTGGCTCCTCCCCATCTTTGAGACAGTGACCTCTTCCTTGCTGTTTGTGATCTCCTGCAATCTCTATTCTCCGGTCTGCGTCTGCTTTTCAAATCCTCCCAAGTCTTTTGGGATGGTTTCCATGGAAGTCCCCGGCCCTTCTACAAAACTTTGCTTCTGCCATAGCCGTTACGATCCTCCCCCAAGTGACCGTTCTGCAATACCTGCTGCTGTCACCACTCCATCTTTTCTGAACCAAATGTTGATATTGACCTTGATGCTTCTAATGAAGAAAAATATGAACATTAAATATCGACGGCCAATCTTTTTATAGATATGTAGCTCTTCTTAATAATGGTGAATAAAAGAGACAAATGTGAGATCAAACTATTCCAAAAAGTTAGTAGATAGAAAAATGTATAAAAACTTTGATTAATACCATTGGCTACATGTGTGTGAATTTTGATATATTTTTATTATTATTCATCATATATATTTGTATAAAGTAGCAGTGTAGCACAGACCCATCTTAATAAGGGTTTTATATGCCTTGGGAGGACTTGAAGTGCTAGTTCTCATGTTTTTATACTTATATAGTGGGAGGATTGGCACCTCGAGTATTTTGGACACCTCTTGGTGCATATCAAATCCATTAAATGCAAAATGCATCTCACTAATTTTAGACAAGAGTACATCATGATCATGACATAATTTTTTTCCACTATAAATATGTATGTTTAGGAACCCTAGACCTCTGAAAAAATAGAGTTTAAAAGCAGCAGTAGATAGCATAATGCTCATTGGTACCAAATAAGAAAAGCACCATAAAATACTAAGATTACACAAGCACTGCTGCAATTTTGGACCAGGGGTCTCTATCCATTTTCAGGCTGGAAATGAGGCATTACCTTTCTGAAGAATGAACACATGACTTGCTGAATCTTCTTCAGACTGTTCCATACAACTGTCTCTTTCAAATTAGGCTTGCCTTGTGCATGTGACCACGTTCCATTTGAGTTTTTCTTCCTCTTTCTTGTCTTCTCCCCCTCCTATTAAAAAAAAGGTAGACTGATATACTGATCACAAGAGCTATCTGAAACTGCAAGAAAAGGTGTTTGTCGATGTGAAGATCCTCGCAATGGTTCCTTCAAATCTGAATACATACAGTTCTAATTTGCCACAATTTCAATTTTATTTCTTTAACAGATTCAATTCTGAGTTTCTTTAACAGGTTCAGCTTTGCTGTTTATGCTTGCTTCAGATTTGCATATATGTCATACAGAATTTGCATACTAATCATGACAGAGATAGCATAGATTTGCTTTAATTTCCTGTAGAGCAGATTATAAAGAAATGGATTCCGACCTTTACTTGCAGCAAATACCAGAAGAACAATGATTAAAGATATATTAATCGATATAACCATCAACCTGGATGTTTATGGCAGTTTTGTAAGTTGCTGTGAATAAATGCATTATTGAATACCAATTTGCACCAATTACAGTCTGGTTTCAGGGATGAAAAGCTCTGTTCAGTACCAAGCTTGACGCCAAGAGTATCTACTGGTAATTTCACAAGGGCTTGTTTCAGCTGCTATCCAAACACCCTCAAGCATACTCACACCCAGCTCCCGCCAAGCGAGTAACAAATGATGCGGTTGAGTATTTGCTTCAAATATAATGAGTAATCTTTATAAAACCCCCATGAAATAACTAGGCAATAAACCCTGTCACCTTCAAATTGTGCCAAGAGCAGTAATATTCTCTTCATTAAAACTGAGCAATGAATGAAATTTCTGTGTCTGCTGACTCAATCAGATATCTTATGCTTAATGAGATAATGGCCCTGCAATTGCAAATAGACGCTCGAATTTCACCAAAGTGTCGCACCAAAAACTCCTGATAATTTCCTCCAATGGAGATCACTCCCAAATTCCTCACGATAGGAAATACTAGTGAATGGCAGACCAATCGTGTTTGTAATTCCATCAAGCAGATATACAACCAGCTCACCAACAATATAAAAGACCCACTTTATTTTAGATCCAATTTAACTTCGAATTTAGAAACAGATAATATGAAAGAAATTCATCATGAAATAATATTGAACCTCAATATTTGTAAATCTCTTATTACAGCAAATTTGTCTCCAATGGAGACTTCACAAATTTGGCTTGATTGTAAACTCCGTTGTGAATTCATCTTAGAAAGAGTTAGGTTTTTGTCCAGCCCTTGTTGATCTACTAAATGTTTCTGTCCTCAGCTTCTCATGAACTATCACGCAAAATCATCATATCAAATAACCATGCTTATTGCAACCTAGAAAACCTCCTTATAAAGAACTCCAGCCACAGTTTAGAAGATTAGGCTGCATTTAATTTGTGCAAGGTCTCATTTAATATTTGTCACAACTGGAGAATTTTATTTAATAAAGTGATCATTTTATTATTCTCACTATATTTATTTATTAAATTAATCAATTAAAGTTACTCATTATAAAACAATATTGATTTTTGGACAACTTAATCAATTAATTTGATTATGTCACCCTAAAAATTTGGGGACATTAAGTCCTCCCTGCCCAAACATTGTTTGTCATCAAGCAATTTGTTGTTGCAACAACAGAACCCCAAACCAGCCGTATGAACAACACTATATCACTATGCTGCTCCATGTAATCAACATTGTTCAAGCTTGCACCTTTGTCATTTTGAAGCATTCTCACTATCATGTTGATCGATGGATCCCAAAATTTGGAACCATCATGACTCCTAATGGAAAAATGATGGTCTCTCATCCACTCTCCTATCGACAATGTCCTCTCAAAATTCCACAACTCCATACTTATGGTATAAATTTAAAATTGATTAACAATTTGTTGCATACTGATTAGCTTTTGCATAGTCATCCATTCCACACTCCAAACTGCCAACTATAGTTGCACGAGGGATAGGAAATTCAACATGATTTGACATGCCTAAAAAAATCTCTTGCATCAATATCATATCCACACCTTGGGAAAGCAACTCGTAAGGCTGCCCACTCAATCACGTTATGATTGTTCATAGTTGTTGTCATCCTTGCTGATGCTACCTCTAGTTCTTCATTCAAAAAAGTCTAGAGTATTATCTCCTTCTCATCTACCATGACCTCCAACTGCATCTGCTGGAAATCCTGGATGTACCGTCCAAGAGAATGCAACCATTGAATTCCTAATGTGATATCAGATCAATAATCTTGATCATATAGAAATCACCGGTGATAGTGTACTCATCAATCTCAACGCTCATTTGTGGTATCCTCTTGTTGCATCTCATCTGAAACCCATTAGTCATCATCACATGGAATCCTGGAAAATCCTCTAATGATAATCCTCTCCTTGCCACCAAGCTATCACTAACGAAATTGTGAGGTGCACTGCTATCCACCGAGCAAGTCGCTTGCTGTCCATTCACAAGTCCTCTTATTCTAAATAGTTGATACTTGGGAGTACATGGAAGTAAAGCTGTAGCACCATGTGCTAAGGCTGTAATATCTTGTTCTTCATTGCCACTCTTTGAAGTATCATCAATTGTGTCATCAATGATGTAACTTCAATATAACACAATTTTCCTTTCCCAAGGCACCTGTGACCAAGCTCCCATGGCTCTCTACAAGTGAAACACAACTTCTTACGTAGCTCATTCTTGCTCTCAAAAAGCTTCTTATCATCTTCCTTACTTGGATTGGATTGGACTTTCGACTCCTCTTGAGATGACTTCTTTCTCTTGACATTGGTCATGATTGTGCTTTCCCTTAGAGGTAGAAAACTCTAGGGGCCATGCTCTTTTAATGTCAGTGGTAAGAGTTGGAGGTGTTAAGTTTTTGAACTGGAATATAAGAATGCAATAATCAGAAATGCAGTAACAGATGACAGATATTATCCTGGGAAAAACCCTCCTCACCGAGGGAAACAACCCAACCCACAGAAAGATAGTTCTTTTATTGAGTTCTCAACCAAATGAACAAATTACAATCTGCTGATTGTTGGTACTCAACAATCAATCACGCAGACTTAACCAAAATCTCCAATTATCTCAGATGGAGTAAAACTGATTACACAATAACCGAGTACGATAATGAATCATATACAAAATTGAGATTGTCTCTACACAACTGAATTCTCAGCATAAAAGAAATATCAGAAAACGATAACCTTCAGAAATACCCTAACTCCACCGCGCTTGAAAAATCACATGATGGTAATCATCCATTCCATAATCTAGAAGATCAAAAGAGGCCTGATCATACAAAAAGATGTGACCATCATGAATAACGACACAAAGCTAAGGAAGAGTGAACACCAAGCGACCACCGTTATCAACATATATGGCAGAGAATAATAGAAGGAACCGTCGAACACTAACCATTGTCGATCATAAAGAGAGACAATGACAACATGGCATGAGCACAAACAGGTAAGCACTATTGTCATGTCAGCACACACGTGACATCCAGTCAGGGAGAGTATGAAGTCGCATGAAGCCAAGAAAGCGGTAAATGGACTCACGATGCCAAAACGGTAATCCCCAAAGTTAATACTGCCAGCATGGATGATGACTTACGCACGGTGCCAGATTAGAGAATACTTGACGCCAAGAGATAAAATATAGAACATTGCACAATATTGACTACTGAATGATATCTCTCGCAGCGTACAAAAACACACTTCCTCTTAGCAAGAGAGAGATCATTCATATGTCTTGCCATCTCTTAACATGACAAACATAAGAAGCTGCAACAAAATCTCATCACAGATTTTCTCAATATAAAATTGTCATCTCAGCATGACATTCCTCATGACTACTCTTAGAGGGTGAATCAGAAACACAAAAAATAAAGTCATGGAGTCACATACATGACTTCCACCATGGCTACTTGCAGAGGGTGGAACGAGGGCTGTTACCTCAGTTTTCTCCCAGAGAAGAATGCATCTCCACCATGCCTACTCGTAGAGGGTGTATCCACCACACCTACTCGCAGAGGGTGGAACAAGGGGTTTCACCTCGAACTTCTCTCTCAGAGAAGAACTCATTAACAAGGGATTTCACCTCAAACTTCTTTCACAAAGAAGAACTCGTCAACAAGGGATTTCACCTTGAACTTCTCTCTCACGGAGAAGGACTCATTAACAAGTCTTCATGATGATAAAGCTCTCTCTGAGACAGATATCAACCTTTTGGCTTCTCAAACCATACTCCCTCTAAATCTGATATCAACCTTCTGACCTCCTCGTCCAAGGTTGCTTGTGATGAATAGACAAACTTCCTCTGAAGGGAGATTCCCTCTCAGTCGAGGCAGCATACTGCAATGATTATCATAACAGAATAGATATGAATACTAAGACTCCCTCTCAATCGAGACTCCTCAACGAGGACAACATACTCAAGCTTTGATAATCACAATGCCAAGAAATTGACTCCAATATTTGTCCAACAATGAGCTTTAGCAGACACTGTTACACGAGCTTGCTGATCCTCTGTAAAAGGATATGGCACTCTTCCTTTGCCACACAAACTCCCTCTGAATCTCATATCCTCCTAGAATAAACTGATCACAAGATAATTTGAATAGGTACTTCTTTAGAGAGATTAGTAGTAGAATCAAACAGACTAATGCTAGAAGCATACATGATTCACCATTCCTAGTGTTAATGAATGAATAAAATTCATGATCAATATTCAAAGGTATAATCATAAAATACTTATCTCGTCATTGATTAATCTTCCTCACAACTTCAAACACACTTTAGGAAGACGAAACACCCCTATGTCACCTCTAATCCCTTGATAACAATCAACATCACGTGCCTACCCATGACAAATATCTGATCTAAATCTCCAATAGTAACAATAAATTGGAGCCTCTTTTCATCTTCAAGAATTAAGCTTATTTTCTCCTCAATATCGAACCAGTTCAATGAGCATCTACAGATTACAGATTGATCACCAGTCCTCTTGTGAGAGAGTCAAGGCTGTTCAAGCTTTGATACCATGTTAAGTTTTTGAACCAGAATATAAGAATACAATAATTAGAAATGCAATAACAAATGACACAGATATTATCCTAAAAAAACCCTCCTCACCGAGGGAAACAACCCAGCCCACAGAAAGATAGTTCCTTTATTGAGTTCTCAACCAAATGCACAGATTACAATCTGCTGATTGTTGGTACTCAACAATCTATGACTCAAACTTAACTAAAATCTCCAATTATCTCAAATGGAGTAAAACTAATTACACAATAACCGAGTACGATAATGAATTATTAAATTTCAGATCGTTGCAAATGTAATTGCACTGCCCTGTAAAGTATGTGTTTTCCAAATGCATCGATCTCTTGAATATATACAAGGTAAAGACAAGAAGAAGGGACATGTCTATTCATTAATCTAATTTATTAATTTAACTATATAATCATTATAAGAATAAATAAAAGATTAACTTCATATATATATATGTATATTAATATAAATAATATCATCTATTAAATATATTAATATATATTTCAAGTCAATTCTTATAATAATTATATAATCAATTTTATTTATCTGACCGATGCTACATACATCAACACTCCCTCTTAGCTAGGGAAGATAAAATCCATCAAGGTAATAAATCATTAATTTTGAAAGAGAGGAGATATCACCCCATTGTGATATCAGGAGATATGGTACATGCAAGAATATCAAGTCACATGATGTTCACCATAGCTCATAAATATCCATGGTTTGTCTAATGACAATATGTCTCAAGATGTATTTCATATGGATACTAAGTTTACGTAGAGACATGTCACTATGTGATATGTTTCATAGGGTCCAATCAATATGTAATACTAAGTTCAGAAGGATCCTAATATGCTTCTTATGGATACTAAGAAATCATATATTACATAATTCATGATATGAAGTATCACCTAACATGTGATACCAAGCCTAACATGTGATATCAAGTTTTATATATCACCTAACATGTGATATGAGGAATCACTTGACATGTGATACCCAGTTTTCAATATCACCTAACATGTGATATGAGGAATCACTTGACATGTGATACCCAGTTTTCAATATCACCTAACATGTGATATGAGGAATCACCTGACATGTGATACCTAATTTTCATACCACCTTGATATGAGGAATCACCTTAGATCATGATACCTAATTTTCATACCACCTTGATATGAGGAATCACCTTAGATCGTGATACCTAATTTTCATATCACCTTGATATGAGGAATCACCTTAGATCGTGATACCTAATTTCCATATCACCTCAAATCGTGATACAAGGATATAGTAAATAAGAACATTACATTCCATTTACATATAACCCTATTATGGTATGTGCACAGACATATAACTATCTACCTTAACGAATCTCCGTTACAAGATCGTCACCTTGTAACATCAAATACAAGTGTTCATTGTCGAAAAGTCATCACCTTTCTCCAATGTTCACAGGAGGGCCCATAAGTCCTGGAGTCACACACGTGAAATCCACCTTGACTCATGTCAGTGGGTGGATCCATCATGGCTCATCCCAAAGGGGTGGAAACAAGGGCTTTCACCTTAGACTTCTCTCTCAAGGAGAAGAATGCAATAACATACAAGATAATAGATGAAACTCCTTTTTCATCCAAGGCTTCATTCTCCAACATGCCAAGTTTATCTCGAAGGTACACAACCTTACCGCTAGCAAGAAACTTGGTGAGAATATCAGCCATATGTTCTGTAGGGATAATGTACCTTGAATAGCATACTTATGCACTATATCTCTTATATAGTTTGCATCACTCTAGGTGAACCCCAAGTTATGTAGGAGATAGCATAAAATCATTTTAGCCAGCACACATGAGACTCAATCTCATGATCATAGTCTTCTGGATGCTTCCTTTAAGGTCTTGTAACAACCTCCTCACCTCCTCGTCCAAGGTTGTTTTAGATGAACTATTATACTCCCTCTGAATCTAATATCAACCTTCTGCGTGGAAGTTGTGTCTTTGTTCTTTAGTCTACATTATGCTCTCTTCTTGAATTCCCAACCACCTATCTAGGAATATCATGACCTAGATATCTGCATAAAAACCTTCTAGTTCACATACATGGAATTTCATCATTTGAATCACAATTCTTTTTCCTTTTATAGTTTCCTGGTCACTAGGGAAACCATCTCGATATGGTTTACTCCCTCTGTATCAATATGATCAAGATCCTTGGAAATCAAATAAGGCATATCCTCTAGATGTTGTACTGACTCCCTTTGAATCTTTGAGTACTAACATCAACATTTAGCCTTCTCGTCCAAGGTTTCCTCTGATGGTTCATCAGACTTCTTCTGAATGTGATATCAACCTTCTGACCTTCTCGTTCAAGGTTTCCTCTGATAGATAAAGTGTCAGACTCCCTCTGAAGCTCAAGTTCGCGCATCAACCTCTTGACCTCTTTTTCCAAGGTTGTCTATAATGGATTGTCAGACTCCCTCTCAATCCATATGATCAAGTTTGTCACAAGCTGATTGAATCATCTGCTCCCTTTGAAACTCATCAACTTCTTAGCCTCTCTGAAGATGTCAGACTCCCTCTGAATCTGATATCAATCTTCTTTTCTTGCAAGAACATCCTCGGAAAAGATCAAGGCAAATAGTACGTATAAAAGAATAAGAGAGGTATTGGCATAATACTCAAGGATATTTCTACATAATGATATAAGATCATTCCAATGTAATATAGATAAAGATCTAATTTAAATATATACCTTGAATATATATACATATTCAATCTTCTAAGTACATATCTTTAATCTAAGATTTTACATATATTACTTTAAATACATATATATATATATAATCACCATATACTTTCGATTATACTATCTCATATAATATAACTATGAAATAATTTTAATGATGACACATATTAATATATATATGTAATTTTGTTTTCTTTTACCAAATGCACTTTCAAGTATAATATCCATATCATATTAAACATATAAATGAATATTTATGAAATGTTCATTACCAATAAAGCATACTTTATACGTACCTTTACCCTCGGTTATATGGTCAATGCGTGATGCCTTATAACCATAGGCTTCATTATTATTATTGTTTAAAGGGTACGAAGGTCGATTTTTATTCCATTTTTCATTCCATGTATCCCAAGACTGTAAGAGTCGCACTTGACTTGGTGCTCTTGTCTTGCCATTGTGAATATTGACTTCAACATTTATAAACTCTTCTATCATACATTGCTGAAGATTTGTGGATAAGGCCTCGAATGTTTCCGGCATGACACAGTGTGATAAATTATTTTGTTATCTTATTGCTCAGGTCTCCATGCTGATAGAACACTAATATTCCTGTGTTCTGTCATGTCCTCTCGAACACCTGCAACTAATGGTGACCCGCCCCACGTGGTTCATCTCATCCACGAGGCGCCTCTTCATGCACATCCAATGTAGACACAGGATTGTGGATTGCAAAATTATCAATGCTTGGATACAGACGCAATAATCTTATGTAGATCTCTACTGCTACCTGTCAACAATGATTGAGCAAATACAAGATGTATATACATCAACCTTCTGACATGGTTCATTATCCCCAACTAGTAGAAACTATCGCATACTTCCTGTGTATGTATAAAATCATCTAGAAAATGAAACGGCAGGGTTGTATACACAGAGTTTATGGCTCACAACCACACCAATACATTCATCACGGCACAAACATTTATGCTCAACTGTTTATTGGCATATGTGTATCGGCATATACATTCATCACGGCACAAGCATTTATGCTCAAATGTTTATGACAATGGTTTTTGTGCTATAATTGTCACCTCTAGATTTATTTTGAATGTTGCTAGTTTTATAACTGCCTGTATGAAGCTCGTGCTTGATGCTGAATGTAATACATAATGTTCAATGCTCAATCTGCTATCATTCCCTTTCAAATATGCTTTGAATATGCCCTGATTTTTCCTTTGTTTGATGAATATTAGTTTTGTTGATTCACCACACTTATTGCTATTAACATGATTACTGTATGTATATATCGGGGATAGAGGGTTGCCAACTCTTAAGAAATCAATTGCAAATGTAATCCCACATTACAATATCATCCACAGCTAATCGGTCATTTTGTCAAACATGTCAATGGCATTCTCTGTGCCTCCATGTTTTTCTTCCTTGACCCCTGCGACTTCAATTTCTGCAAAGACTTACCTGCTCAACCCGTTCCAAGACCACGCATTTGAACATGTATGGGAAGACTCATGGCAATGACCATCAAATTTTATACATTCATTTCTCACGGCGATCATAATTTCCCAACCAGGCAATTCTGGTATTACTTTAATGAATGTTCATGCCATGTTGTCTTCATTCTATGTTCACTTAACTTCACCTGTTCCAGTCGCATCTGCATCTTAAGTCCTTTTAAATAGACCTTTAATGTGCCACAATTTTATTCATGAGAAATCGGTTCTCTGAGGTGCTCGAGCAGATGGCCATTTTTATTCTGCGACTCTGTGCTTTATATTTTATACGGGCATTTATTTAAATAGTGTACACACATACCCGTCCATCAGAGAAACTTTCCTTATCAGGAGGCTCTCAACTCTACCTTCTGATAATGTAAGCTTTGTCGATGAGACTTCCATGCTTCCCTTCATTTGTGCTTATTTGTAAACTTGTATGTTTCAGATAAAATTTTGATTTGCTCTTTTCTTTCTCACATTTGCAATTTGGCTCTGATACCAAATTAAATTTCAGATCGTTGCAAATGTAATTGCACTGCCCTGTAAAGTATGTGTTTTCCAAATGCATCGATCTCTTGAATATATACAAGGTAAAGACAAGAAGAGACATGTCCCTTCATGGGACATGTTTATTCTTTAATTTAATTTATTAATTTAACTATATAATCATTATAAGAATAAATAAAAGATTAACTTCATATATATATGTATATTAATATAAATAATATCATCTATTAAATATATTAATATATATATATTAAGTCAATTCTTATAATAATTATATAATCAATTTTATTTATCTGACCGATGCTACATACATCAACAGAATCATAGACAAAATTGTGATTGTCTCTACACAACTGAATACTCAGCATAAAAGAAATATCAGAAAATGATAACCTTCAGAAATACCCTAACTCCACTGCACTTGAAAAATCACATGATGGTAATCATCCATTCCATAACCCAGAAGATCAAAAGAGGCCCGATCATACAAAAAGACGCGACCATCATGAATAACGGCACAAAGCTAAGGAAGAGTGAACACCAAGCGACCACTGTTATCAACATTTTCGGCAGAGAATAATAGAATGAACTGTTGAACACTAACCACCGTTGATCATAAAGAGAGACAATGACAACATGGCATGAGCACAAACAAGTAAGCACTACTTTCACGTTAGCACACATGCAACGTCCAGTCAGCGAGAGTACAAAGTCGCACGAAGCCAAGGAAGCGGTAAATAAACTCACGATGCCAAAATGGTAATCCCCAAAGTTAATACTGCCAGCATGGATGATGACTCACACGGTGCCAGATTAGAGAATACACAGTGCCAAGAGATAAAATATAGAACATCGCACAATGTTGACTGTTGAATGATATCTCTTGCAGTGTACAAAAACATTAACAGGAGGGTCAAAGGCCTTTACCCAACCATGAAGTGGCTCAATCAAGCCTTGCACAAAAAGTACAACCGGTCTATGTTCTGAAATGTCAGTGACCATAACTGAAAGCTTGTGAAATTTGAACACATGCATCTACCGAACCTACTTGCTCCAAATTACTAATTAGCCAACTCATGAAAATGCAATTCAGGATCTTTCTTATCAAACCTGTCAATCAATTGTTGTGCAAAGTCAGCATATGAAGTGATGTGAGCATGTTCCAAGGTGACCAATCCATGATACCACACTTGTGCTTCACCATCTAAGTGAAGAGTAGCGTACTTGATTGCTTCTGTCTGCATCATTGGATTCAACTAAAAGTAGGTATCCTACTTCTGCACCCAGGAACATGCAGTGCATTGGCTAGGAAAACCTATCCTCCATTACACTCCTTATATTTAGAGTATCACTCCCTATGAAGAGTCATGTGATATGATACGCTTGAGTCAATTAATAAAAAATCATCACCAATATTGTTTGTAAAATAAAAAACATCACTATTATACGGATCATTGTTCAAGGATTTGTTAGAGGAGTCACTTTCTTCCTAAACTTGTATTCCTTCTTTATGTGACCTTTGTTGCCATAATTCCGACAACCTTCCCTCCTCCTTGGACATCTTGTCTCCGTCTTTCTTACCTTCTATATCCTTTGACCAACCCCTTACAACCAGGGCATCACTAGAGAATTCATCCCTGGATTTTCTCTTGGTTTCTTCACTTCACCAGATACTTGCTTTGTCCTCCAATTTTGGAGAAGAATAGTTACCACTGATTGTCTCAATCACGTTCTCCTGTAAATGAGTTATGGAATAAAGCAATATTATGCACTTGTCCTCTTCTTCTCTTTTGACTCCTATTGACATTAACTAACTTAAAAGTAGGTTGAAGGTGTTGAGATGATGATTTACAATATCTCTCTATTATCTTCAAAGAGTACGTCTTTGTTTTCAAGAACAATTTGTTCATAATACTTTTAGGCTAATACACGGTCCTTATCTTCTTTCACAAAAAATATGTAGAGCATTCTTTTGACACATTCATTAATAAGATATCTGAAAGACAAATGGATAATATTTCTTGCTTTCTTATCTAGTTTATTCCAATCCTCATCAGACATGCCTGGAGTTTTGACAAAGAAGATATTGCTGTGCTTGTCCCAGAGATTTTAAAATTTTCTGGTCTGTTGAGCAATTTCAGAGTCTGAGTTGTTAAACTATGATGCCTATAATAGTGACACTATTGAATAGTGAGTATATGCTATTGTTTTATTCTAGCTAGGAACACCACATTTGATGTTAGTGGAACAATCAATGTTTGTAGGTGATTGATCCTTCTGTCTAACCTTTTGGTAAATATTTTCGGATTTGATTTATGTATGGTACTAGGTAGGTGATTATGATGAAACACATTGGTTATCTCATGGTAAAACTAATAGAAAAAGACTTTTCTGTCCAAGTGCAACATTTATATTGCTCTTGGAGTTGGCTTGAGCTTGTGATTGAATCCTCTCAGGTTATTGTTAGTCTTGAGTTTTATCTTTAGCATCATAGTTGTAAAACTCTTAAAAAACTTGCTTGCAAGTTAATCATATGAATAACTTGCCAATAAGTTAGTAGACCAGTCCAAAATTCACCTGTTGCTGCATAAGTTGATTCCATCCGATTTGATGCCACTTTTCTCTTGGTCTGCAAAATATTGGTGGTGGATTCTTGTGCAAATATGCCAGTGCATGAGCAGTCTAGAGCATTCCCCTTGATGGTGTCATTTCTGTCCTTGAACAACAAGCCACAGAGAGAGCTGTTTTCCATGAACTCTTAGATAAGAAAAAAACAAGAATCCTCAATTGAGAGGTTGTGTAGGAAGACAGGATTTGAGTGGTTGAGCAAGGTGGGTTTTTGGCCTTATGCAATGAATTCATCCACACCATCCTCAGCTCTATATAGGCATTTTATGGCCGCTTTTTTCCCATCCATGACCATCCACTGAAAAATATATCTGAATTGTGCTCCCCTTTTCTAATCTGATTAAAGTCATTTGTAGTGGTCTTGAGATTTGCATAACTGAACAATCTGTAATGTCACTTAATTTCTTCAGAAAGCTGTCATATTCTTAAATTCCCTTCTCCACAAGCACGCCACAAACAATAAACACAACAATCGTTCCTAGGCATAGGGTATAAAAGATGAATAATCTAAAAGAAAAGCGCTCACTAATAGTGAAATAATAGCTACTGCTATAAGACAGAGAATCAGAAGAAGAGATTGTTTCAAACTTTCAGGCTTGTTTGGACATATTTAAAAACTCTCTGCAGATCTGGTCTTAATTGAGTAGTGGTGCTATGACCTTCTAGACAAGTTCATAATGCCAAAGCATTTCTCAAAGTCCCCACTTTTTGCAAGTTCAATTTTTGACGGAAATCAGCAATAAGTTGCCAAAACAAGCAAAAGGAACCATGTATGGTCCAGGAGTGGCAGACCTTGGACACGTTTAATTCAGTAATGGAAACTAATCGATCTCTTCATAGCAGTAAGCTTATCAACATTACCTTATTGCTGGCCGACTCCCTTTGTTATATGCAAAGTAACGTTACCTTATTATTCATTTTTGGGCCTACCAGACGTTGGCATATGATCCAAGGGATATATACATGAAAACCAAATCGTCAAGATAAAGGGCCAGGAATTGATTGATCAAGCAATGATGAATATATCATTACAAGACAGTGATTTCTTATTAAGAAGGAATTTATGATATGCAGTGACTAATAGAAGCAGAGATTAAAATTGAATTGCTAATAGCAGCGATTATATTCCATAAAATGGTAGCAATTAAGATTCATAGAAGGTGGCAATTAAGGTTTATTAAAGGCAGAAATTAATGAAGTTTTAAGAGGTGCGACTACTAAAAGAGAAGTGGTTTATTTTGAAGAACTGTGACTCTTCATTTGCAAAGTGACATGTATTATCAATGAGATAATATATATATATATATATATATATAGAGAGAGAGAGAGAGAGAGAGAGAGAGAGAGAGAGAGAGAGAGAGAGAGAGATTTTCATTTTATTATTAATTCTAAGCCTGAAATGCTCAGTTGAGCGACAGAAATACTAAGACATGGACACATAAGTACAAAGTCTATATTCAGACACAGCACCAAGGATCATATCAGAAATATAAAGCTCAAATCATAAATAGCTATTATCTTTCAATCAGATTATTCTATATACCTTGCAGACTTAAGTGGAAGTAATCCACTATTAAAAGAAAACCAGATCGCATGAGCATAGAGATTTCAATCAGCAATAGCGACATAAACATCGCATAAGCAATAAGCATTATATCAGATACAGTGACAACACAACTTCAGATTGGCCATTCCATGAAAGACATCATTTGGTTCAGGAACTTGACCATCGCATACACAAACAGAAGTAGATCAGGAATAGCGATTATCACATCTCATCGATCGCTGTAAAAGCGATTCTATTTTTACTTGGCCATTGCATACACGAGTGAATCAGGAACAGTGATTACCATATTCTGCAGATCGCTATAAAAGCGATTCTAATTGTACTTCTTGCAAATCATTAATATATCAGAGCAGATTGATATAACTTCTATATTTGATAATATTCTTCCAGAGGGATTGACATTAGATCAGTGTGATCTTTATGATATCAGATCAAAATTTCAAATACACAAATAGATCTGTACTTTCAAATTCGATATTGATTGTTTGATGTACTTCATAACACCAATATTGATTTGATTGAGATAACTTTCACCAGGTCACCTCCATTGATATTGAAAAGGGTTTGTCTATCAAATTCAGATTAAGATATATATATATATCAGAATTATTCTTGGACAAATGAACTCTTTCTGATTAGTCTTCATCAATATCAAGGTAGCAGATCTTGGCATTAATCAATTGTTACATTGTCTAATTCATTAAATAAGGGTACTGATTATATACACATTTACAAATCACATTCAAATACACTCATTTGTGGAAAATAAAGAATTGTGTACAAATTATAGATAGAAAGAAGTCCTTTGCAATTTGAATTCTAAGAATTTAGTCCAAACCCTAAGAGAGTGCATAAGGGGACATTTCATGCCAACATTCAGTACTATGCACTCTTTTTAAGAATAATTTTACTACTTCTGTTTTTTAATAATTAGAACTTTTCTGAATTCAAGTTGCTGAATTTGTTCTGGTCTGCCAAGTCCGAGTTTTTCAACAATATTTAGCATATTGTATCAGTAGGATGCTTTATGTTTACTCCAAGTTTTCTTTTTACAACATATATGATATATCCAAATGTCTGGTTCAAATTTTTGAATTTTCATATTTACAGCTCTAGCTATAAGTCTATTTTTTCTTAACGCATAGTCAATATTTTCTTATATATTAGTTATAGCTGCAAATTTGTTTATTAAATATATAACTGCTATTTTCTGTCAATTCAATGGTAGAGATGAGTTCAGGTTCTTAAAATTGTTTATGAACTCAGCCTATCTGAAATTCATTATTATTATTTTTTTCTCTAAGTTAACATAGATCCTTGTTGCACAGATATAGCATTTCTTGTAGTGTATCCTTCATGCATTCTTCATTCAAAGTCTGAGTCATTAGAAACTCCTCCATTAGACCCCTCTATCAAAATCGGCACTCAAAAATATGAAATTTAATCATAAATGTGGACAACATAAATTTTTTCTATTTA
Source organism: Chamaecyparis obtusa (assembly GCA_027943335.1). Lineage (NCBI taxonomy): Eukaryota > Viridiplantae > Streptophyta > Pinopsida > Cupressales > Cupressaceae > Chamaecyparis > Chamaecyparis obtusa. The sequence goes on along the minus strand of BSBK01001599.1, from coordinate 735,135 downwards.
TTTCAAGTACTACTTAAAAATGTCTTGAACTACCTGTATGTTAGAGGGATGGCTCTGCAACCTGTAAATCCACTCGGTGTTTTAATAATTTATGTTGCATTGCATTATATTATATGAACTGTGGTTTAATATATTTAATAATGACGTTAATGTACAGATTATTAAAGCACATCCTGAGCTACAAATGTTCATTGGACTTGATGTAGATCCTGCAGCACATGAGCAGGCAAAGCCTAAATTACAGGCTATCCTTGACGAAAATCAATGTCCAATGTCTTCAAATTTGAAACTTAATATTGTATGCAACAACTTCAAAGACATCAAGAGTGTTTTGGGACAAGTGGATAAAACCCTATTAGTGGATGGAGTTGATGGGATTGTGATGGACTTGGGCATGTCATCAATGCAGGTATTGTCTTGACAACATGATATGGTATCGATTCAAATAGCATTTGGAAAACACCTTAACTATGGCCCGCTATTTCAAAAAACAGTACAGTGAAACAATAATTGCATTTGCAGGATAAATTGGTATTTTGCTTTTTAATCTTCTGATTTGTGTGGTTGAATGAAAAAGTACATTGTTGAGGTGTTCCAAAATTAATGGGGTCTTTGTTTCCTTGTGATATAATTTCACAGTTAGACAATGCAGAACGGGGCTTTAGTGTGCTATATGATGGACCACTTGACATGCGTATGGATCCTACAGTAAGAGATGATCTTAAGCTCTTGATTTTTTTTTGTTTTCTGAGAGGGATAAGGTTATTACACAAGTTTTTTTAAGCATTTGAAATACATATCAGCATTTCAGTTGCAGTGATCCTAGTTCCAACAAATATTGAGGTGCCATTTTCTTTAACTACTAAAATTCTTTAAGCACTTCTTATCAGTCTACAGAACATATAATTTTGGTAAATATTATTTCTATACCGCATGCATATAATACAAGGAATCCGTGGTTAACTACTCACTACCCCAGAATCTAAGGTCAGAGAATAATAACCTTACATAATATCAGATTCTGAACACATTAAAATAAAGTAAAGTTCATGTTTTTATCTCTATTTATATGATTGATTTCAGTCACTAACTTCAATTTGGTATTATGCAATTGTCATCACTGTTTCCTGCTCTTAGATAGCTCCACAATTCTGTCTAACTCTATCTCTATTCAAAGCAGTAAAAGAACAGCGACATAAGCTTCTTGATATAGAGCTTATATCTATGTTCCACCAAGTTTCTAGGATGGGGACAGGGGGATGATTTTTAGGTATGGACTTTTTTGAGGCCATTTTGGGGGATAGCGATGGGGATGACTATATTAAAAATAAGGGAAATTTTAAATATTCATATGATAACATTGATAAGACACTCATCATCTACATTCAAGATCCTTAATACATAATATTGGAGTTCAATTGAGAGTTCACATGAGAGTCGAACAAATTAGTAAAATGTCACAATCTAGTTGCTTTCATGTTTCACCGTTAATGTTCATATGATATATTTATACTATATAAAATTTAAAAATACAAAAAAATGCCCAAAGGCTGCAAGTTTTAACTACAAAATGGCAAAAACATAGAAAGTATGTTTATGCCCCTAATTAACATCAATTGGAGTCTTGACTTTGAGCCACTGCCACTATAAGGGGCTGCCTCATCCAATGGATCTTCAAACAATCCCTCTTGTGCTACCTTCTCCTTAATCTGGGTGGCATCTTCTAGATTGACTTACTACTATTCAGTTGGAATCCATTGAGACTGTAAAGTTTGATGATCTTGAAGTTGTAAATCACTATGCATGGCCACCAACTTTACCGCTTGTCTAAAGGTGAGCCTATTCCTTTTGATAGAGTGGACGAAGCTATATGCGGACCAATTCCTCTTTGCATTGGAGGAATTGGCAAACTATGAAAGGAGGCAAATGACAAGCATCCTCAGCTTTGGTGTATCTTTTCCATGCCATGTTCTCCATCCAATAGGGTCAGCTTGAGTTAATGTATCTCTATATATACCTTTCGTTTGTTGAATATTGGATTGTGATTAAGAAAGGAAAGCCCTTGTGAGTGAAGCTAGTTGACTCCTCACTTGAAACATCTTTCAAAGGGCCTTCATTAACCCTTCACTACTTTCATCATTTCATCATCGCAAGGAGGCAGCCTGCCAACCTTTAGTACATATCATTTGAGATTTAGAGTAAAGAATCCCATATGACGCTAGATGTTTGTACTATTTTGTTGATAAGGGTTTTGCACACCGCAAACACAAAATAAAATATATTGAGTGTATCCTATTCTCTCTTGAGCAAATAAGTCTCAGGTGCTTATTGGAGATGATTTGACGAGACAACCCCAAGGTTCCTATTGTTTGACTGACGTTCTCCTGATGTTTTCTTGGATTTCTTGAAATTCTGATGTTGCCCTTGAGTTTGTATGACATCCTCTGTTGAGTAGGAGAGTTGAGGGGCCCTTGCAGTCTCTCTTTGTATAGATGACCTTGTAGCTTCCTCCAATCCTTGAGTATCTTCATCCATTTGGCATCCTTCGCATTCATATGTGAACACCTGCATGACTGTACTGTCCCCTTGTCCTGTGTGTGGTATTGTCTTGCTTTAATGACAAGCCTTGATAAATGAACTTCTTGATAGCAATCGATCCTTCAGAAGCGCATATGGTCAGTATTGATGATGATAATCTTCAGTTGCTTGGCGTTGGAAGGCACCAAGCAAGTGATTGTTCTGTATCTCCCCTCTATTGTCAATAGTTAATTCTGCAGTTATACTTCTAATCATGTGTACACATCAAATACATTGAGTGCAGGATATGCATGACGCCCACAATTATTACCACTACAGAGAGTTTGGCTCACAGAGGTAATCCACCAGCAACATTTCCTCTTTAATATAGTTCAAAATAGCTCTCAACAATAGATCTCCAAGCTGAATATGTTGCTATCTCCTCTTGCAACAGAGACTCCTGTCTTCAGTGTTGGCTCTGCTAATAACTCCTGACAATTCCAGCATTTGATATATTTGTTTCCGTCCTTGTATTCCTGATCATCAGATGCAGAGATGGCAGAGGTGACTCAGATTAGTACACAAGTAACTCCAACTATAGCCAATAACAATTTGATGACTCCCTCAATATCATGGCAGTAGTCTCCAATCAAGATATTGACTGTGGCTCACACCAATGCTTTAGTTTGTCATTCATTGTTGTGGTATATCCTTATGCTTGGTGATTCTTATTGGTCTTCAAATACATTGAACTCTGCAATACTTGTTCAGCTCAAACACTTTGATATTATCGACAACACAGAGATAGTTATTGATACACAAGACATAGTTCCATCTATATGATCTGCGCTGATGCTCTTTATATTGCCCAGATATTGTATAGATAGGATCGCTTATATGCTTGGTTCGGTAGACCAAGGTTCACGGGGATTGATTTGTCCTTCCCGATAATCGCCAATGATGTTATATAATTGTCATATCTGCTGTTATATGGCCACAATAATGTGAGCACAAAGGAATTTAATCTCCTTATTTTATTCAAATATTGATGTCTTCAAATATGATGACCACGGTGATATGTATCCATTGATAATCAAGGGATGTATGCTCTGCTCAATACCCAGTTGTGTCGAGTGTTGTCTTAATAACTCCAACTGGTAATTTGATATTTAAATGTACGCGGTTGTTACATATATGAGTTTGTTGTAGATGAGCGGCTAATCCTTGATACGACACCTTAATCCCACAGGGATAGGTGATGCAGACACACAGCCAGCTGTAATCTCCTATTCCTTTCTGTTCAAAGCTTTTGTCTTTTCTGCTGTTCGTATTTGTTATTTATTTCTTCCTTCGATCCTACTGCTGAATATATATATATTTTTTCAATGTTCATCCCATCTTCTTGGAGGTCGAATTTAGCATTTATACCTTTCAATGGGATGAAGGGGTATGCCCCTTCATACAAAGATGTGTTTGCAATGGAGGTGTCTTTTAACTTCATGTCTTTTGATCTTTAACTACTCTTCAGGTTGATTGCACCTTTTTGGAGATTAATTCATTCTAACTAATCCTTACTCCATCCTCATTGTTTTCCTTCGTTTGTTATCAAGTGCTCAAAATTAATCTTAACGTGTTATTAATATCAATGATTACTCATTCGATTAGTCATCCTCTTTTGCTGTCTTTGTCCTTTTGAAGAGTAAGACAATTACGTAGAGGCTTTCGCATTACCATGGTGCCTTATAAAACCAATCTATTCATTTAGTCAATGCCTTCAAAATTAAGAATGATCTTCATCGATTCCATTGTCCATTCTTAACTGATCCTGGGGTTATTGATTGGCAATATTATTATTATATGTTTGGTTGTGTCAATATCTTTAATTGATTTATATTGTTTTTGATAAACATCTTCATGATCTATTGATTCCATATGGCAATTTTGTCTCTCCAGAGACTTCACAAAATTGTGATATTAAATTATATCATAATTTTATTATTATTTATCTTCTTATTTATACTTAATTATGTACTATTATTATTTATTTATTTATTCTAATATTTTAATTTTATTATTGTTATTTATTATTATTAAATCCCATTTCAGAAAGGGGACAAGCCATCATTGTCTACTCCATCATAGTCATCATTATAGTGACACTAGATCCTCCTCATCAATCTTGGTTCATGGGCCTTGGGATTGCTTGTAGATTGGCATTGTTCATTCATCCTTGAATCAATACTTGCAACTAGGTATGGATCAGATTATACCTCTCGGAATGGAACGTGGATTAGGACTGGGTGTAACAGCAAGTCTTGGACTTGGATTTTCATCACGCTTTGAAGGAAGTGGAGTCCATCATGTCTTAGGAGTGGCTTTGGATTAGGACTTTTGGAACTTGCAATTCTGATTTAGGAATCCGATTTGGAAATCTGACATTGAGAAATGGGATGGTATTCCTGATTTATGCCTTCTGAATGCAGAATTTGGACATGGATTTGTTAAGATATAGCTACGATCGGATATGGTAATATATATATATATATATATATATATATATATATATATATTAAGATCAGTTGATAATTGTATATGTTACAATGCAGTTAATATTAACAATCGGTTATGAAGGGTCATGACCCTACGTAGCATAAGCCACGTATGGTCATGGCTCTTCACAGACATGACTATTCAAAGGATATAAATGCATATCGATGGCTGGTGAAAAGATCAATCACAATGGTAATGTATTTCAGTACAACACTCATATATTTTCTATAGGACGATCTTGATTTCACAAAAGGATTAGGAATGGAGACTGAAAACAGAAACCAGATTTTGAAACTGAAAACTTGAATTTATGATTTTGGAAATCTGATTTGAGATTTTGCAATTGGGAATTCTGAATTATGACCTTAAAGTTTTCTGATTTTGGATCTTGCACTTGGAATTCCTGGATTTCTGAATTTGCACTCTTGGACATGATTCTGAAACTTGGATTAGGAATTGGAAGTCTGATTTTGTAATTCAAAACTTGGATTTTGGGAATTGGTGAAGTCTGATCTTTCGTGTTCTGATTTCAATGTGCTGTTATAAGAACTTGCACTTCGGAACTCTTATTTTTGACATTCTGATTTAGGAATTGGATTTTGGACTTGGGAAACTTGAAAGTTCAGGTTTTGCAATCAGGAACTCTGATTTAGGAGTTTGGAAACCAGATTTAAGAACTTGAATTCCTTATTTTGTGCATGAAATTCAATGTAGGATCTGATTTGAAAGTTGAGACATGATACTTGGAATGGAAGTTGGCGGACGGAAGGGAGCTTTTAGGAATTCCTTGCTATTGCATTCTCCTTGCCATAGAGGTTTATGTGCCCTTCAAACTGAAACTTGCATTTTATGTTTTGGGTGGGTATGAGGGATTGGCGGGCTCGGAGGTAAGTTGTGAACCAGAGATGGAATTGCTTGAAAAGATGACAGGCTCAGAGAAGAATTCTGAGAATTCCCGACTTCTGATCTTGGGTCCTCTTTCTTTCAACTTTGATGCGGACATGGAAGGGCTTTAGGATGGCACATAGATTGGACATTTTGAAATTTTCCTCATCAGACCTGTCTCCCCGCCATAACTACTCATGCGCCTAGTCTGATTGCCTTGCTCTTTTTCCTTGTTTTGCTCTTGCCAAGAGGGGCACATGCTTATGGTCCTTGGATTGGCGGGTTGGAGCAAGATTTTGGAAATTCCTTATTGATGTTCTATCCCCACCAAGTGTCTAGAGCTGCCATTTGTTCTTGACTTCTGCATTTTGAAGTCCTTTTTCTTGTTTCTACTGCCCTTGGCGAATATGATTCCCCACCTTGAGCTTACATGCGCCTTTTGTGTTGTGACTAACGTCTCTTCCTTTTAAGCTCTCTTCACTTGGTAACCTTTATAATCTTCTTTAAATTAGCTTCCTTTTAGGGTTTCCAAGAGATGATACAATTCCCTCTGTGAGTATTTTCCCTAGTTTCCCATCAATCTTCATCTTTCCTATAACCAAAATTCTGATTTTCTTGTCTTTTGACATGTTTCCTCTTCATCCCAACTTGATTCCTATGTGATTTTATTGATCAAAATGCCTTTCTGAGTATACAATGTCGACTCTTCATTCATTTTGTTACACCTCGGACTGATTCTTAAGGCATTCCCTAAGTGCAAAATGACCAGATTGCTGTCTAAGCTTATTCCTGATGAGCCAATGAAATTTCCTTCATCTTTGTTTCAACTCCACTTCTTCATCATCATAAAGAAGTCTCGGCATCTCCAGCAATATCTCTTGATTTTCAACATTGTCCGGTTTTCAATTGACTGTGATGGTTCATATTCCTGAATGAACACTCTTCTTCATCGTCTAGAATTCTTCATTGTTCTTGGAATAGATTTCAAGCCTAGCTGGTTTGTCACCCCATGGATTTCAGGAGTGTTCTAGTGACTTCCTATCTACATTGTTCTATTCCATTCCCATCCTAGGCATGCTTCAAAAATTATTTTTGGCCTAATCTGTGCTTGTGCAAGGTGTATTCCTAATTTCTAGATGCAGAGATAGAATGCAGATCTAAGCAAAAACATTCCAAACATGGAATGACAGGCAGAATGCAGACCTAAATTAACCCAAGGACTCGAAAAGAAAATTGGCGGCCCTTGTCTATGACAGGATGTGTGTGCAAGGAACAAAAATTGGCAACTCTATTGAGAAATGTTCCTAAACATTTTGAAGATAAACATCCAAATCGAACCCAAAATCTCAGGTTTAACCCCCACAGCCAATCTGAATGACAGAATATACTTATAAGGAAATGGAACTACTAAGTGAACTAAGTTACGTGTATTTGATTGTGTGTGCGCGAGTGATTTCATTTTGGTTTTGGAGAAGCTATGATGACTAAGTTTAGGTATGACAAGCTACATAGTAGACCACTACTCCAAAACCAACCCAGATATTGCCTTGCTGGCAGCCAGGCGTCCATAGCCTCGATGAGGTTATCACCTACAATCCTTATGAACATTGTTCTATTGCCAACCGAACGTCCATAGCCTCAGTAGAATTGCTCACATCTTCCCTTTAGCTTATTTTCAAATATTCTCTTTTTCATGGTTTTTTCCATAGTTGCACAGGTACTCGTACCCAGACCTCTGGGACGCGTACCAAGTATTGGTACATGTACCCATGTACCGGATACACGTACCCAAGTACCCGATACTCAATGGGTACTCAGTAGGGAGCATCATAGCTAAGGACCTTGATTAAGATTTCTGATTTTTGTTTGCATATCAGCTTGCTGTTTATCAAGCTTAATTCAATATGTAATCAGTTTGATACTTTGATACAATATTGATTAATAGTAAACTTTATCACTGTTCAAGTCAGAAGTTTATCATTTGCAATATTGCATTGTTATATGATTTATGACCTTCTTGTTCATGTTCAAAGTTTGCCTTCTCTGTTATGCATCTAAACATTCAGCATATATTATAATTACAAACATATTGCAAATCTGAAACTGAAAAAAATACATTACATCTGCAAACTTTATCACTGTTCTTGTTTTGAAAACTCATTATCAGGACTCATATTTTTGATTTTTCTTTAAAATATTAATTATATTAATTTTTTTTTGATGTACCCAAGTACCCCTGTCCCCTATTTTGAAAAATAGCCGTACTTGTACCCGTTCTTGTACCCGAAGTACCCAAGTACCCCCGTCCCTATGCAACCTTGTTTTTTTCCTTTTAACTTGAGTAATTATTTTTCATTATTTTTCCCTTATTAATCCTTTTAGACTTATAAGCAATGAAGCTTATTGAGGGTGTGAGGATTGTAGTGGTCACTAAAGCAGGGATAAGGATTTTTCACTTGGCATAATGTCTCCTATACAGCAGCAACTTGATCTAAACAATAGATTAAAAGTGGACAATGATAATCAAGGTACTTGCAACAGAATGCGGTGAGTAATAACATTTTCAAGACAAGTATATTGCTTAATCACACAAGACAGTGCAGTGAACTTAATCAATGATGCAGCTTTCCATCTGGACCTTTATCAACTAAATGAGCAAAACTACAGTTAGCAAAGATGACCACAATTGTACAATAAACACAAGACAATCTCAAAATAATAGGGATTCACAATCTCTTAAAAGGAGACCTAAACTAGAGTGAACTAAACTAGACCAAGCAACCTAACCTAAAACTGGAAAGCAAATCTAAACTAGAATGGGAAAGCAGACATAATCTAACTATGTACCAGAAGACTTAAACAAACAGGTATCAGGTATCCTAGAACGATACCTAACGCTTTGTTACTTCTCAGATTACTCAACGACAGCAGGGTACAAGTAAGGGTACAGACTACAGAGTGTTGCAGATTTGCCCTTGTATTCAGAGAAATTTTTTATTACCTTACTCTCGTATTTAGGAAGAACATCATGCAAGATTATCAATCGAGGTAACTCATAAGGCCCATAATTGATCCATATGCATGTCCTGTGTCCTATATCTCCATAAACAAAATGGTAAATTGCAGAATTTATAGCAGGGAAAGATCCAACTTGGTGTTCTTGTAGCAAGTGTTCTTCATTGTTTGCTAGGGTGGCATGTGATAAATGAATGCTTGGAGCTTCAGGTGGTCACTATTGATGATGCACTCTCCCTCACACATTTGACACATGCAAATCAAAATTATATGCATCAGTAATCATTCCATGGAAATCAGATTCAATGAATTCAAACACATGGAACTTTTCATGTATTTGGATGTCACTGGGTGGCATAGGTGATGAATTTCTGATTTGTGTTGTGACTAACGTTTCTTCCTTAAGCTCTCTTCACTTGGTAACCTTTAGAATCTTCTTTGAATTAGCTGCCTTTTAGGGTGTCAAGAGACGATACAATTACCTCTGTGAATACTTTCCCTTATTTCCCATCAATTTTCATCTTTACTGTAACCAAAATTCTGATTTTCTTGTCTTTTGACATGTTTCCTCTTCATCCCAACTTGATTCCTATGTGATTCTATTGATCAAAATGCCTTTCCAAGTAAATAATGTTGACTCCTTGTTTATTTTCTTACACCTTAGATTGATTCCTAATGCATTCCCTAAGTACAAAATGACAAAATTTTGTCTAAACTTATTCCTGATGATACAATGAAAATTTCATTTTTGTTTCAACTGTTCTTTATCACTCATAAAGAAGTCTCTACCCCTCCAGCAATATCTCTTGATATTCAACATTGTCCAGTTTAAATTGACTGTGATGGTTCATATTCCCAAGTTGCTTCATCTTGAATTCTCTTCTTCATCCTCCAAACTTCTTCATTGTTCTTGGAATAGCTTTCAAGCCTAGTTGCTTTGTGACCCCGTGGATTTTAGAAGTGTCCTCGTGACTTCCTATCTTCATTATTCTATTCCATTCTCATCCTAGGCATGCTTCAAAAGTTATTCTCGGTCTAATCTCTGCTTGTGCATTGTGCATTCCTGATTTCTAGATTCATGGATAGAATGTAGATCTAAGAAAAAGCATTCCGAATGTGGAATGAAAGATAGAAGGTGGACCTAAACTAACCCGAGGACTAAAAAAGAAAATTGGGGGTCCCTATCTATGACGAGTCGTGTGTGCAAGGCACAACATGTTCCATTGCCCATGTATCACACAAGCTTAATAGGTTGCTCATATAATCCCAAATTAGGATCTCTATCACAAATCGCTTATTTCTTCTTCGGAAACATAGTGTCATATTCTCATAAATAACTCTTAGACTAGGAGAGTCTGTATCAGCATATTTAGTGACATTTACAATAGTTGAGTTGAAGGAGAAAACATATTCACAATAAAAAATTTCAGAAAATAACAAGACTCGTTCAAATGTTAAGTTAGAAACAACAAAATCGTAAATTTAATAATAAAACCAGGAATTTTTTTACCTCACAACGGACTACCAATCATTATCAAGGATCTTTTGTTTGATAGCTTTCTTTTCAAGAGTTTTTGTTGTAGGCCATCTTCTCCACTTTGCATTAACTATCATCAACTATAGAGGCTCCTGCATCTCAAGCGTCCTCTTGAACAAAATGAGATAATTGACATATCTAGTCTCCACAAATTTGAGGAATTCCTTTTTCCAAAAAATCGTGAAGAGAACAAGGGAGGTTTGGTGGTTACATATGAACATCCAAATATCTCTAGTTTTTTCCACCACTTGCTTCACCCAATCTATTTCCTTTGTCTTTCAATGCATGAAAACACGGTGTCCAAAAAATGTGCTTGTAGGCACCCTCTGCTATCATGCCAACTAATTTGCACACACATGCCAAATTAGTGACGATTTGCACAATTTCTAACGCCCAAACTCTTTTACGACTTCTCTCAAAATGTGAAATTGGAAGTTCATATCTTGTGCTTCCCTGAAAAATTAATAGCTCTAAGAAAGTAATAGCTACTTGTGCATGTGACTACGATGATGATTGAGCTATGTCTAATATTGGTCCACCCATCCATGACAATAGAGCAACCCATCTTAATCCGAGTTTGTCTCATGTCCTCTATCACCAAACTTACTTTAGATCTTTTTTGTCAAGGAGGGCATAGTTTATGTTGTATAGGTGGGGTAAATGAGCGACCAACATAAGCTACAATTTATTGTTTGAAGTAAGGATAATGTATCACATGACTTGGAATGTCATAGACAAAAAGAATTGGAAATGGAAGACTATCACATGTAGTGCTTGCATATTGAATGTATTCGCAATTGTCTCCAACCTCTCACTAGCACTAATCTTTCTCTTTGTTCTTGTGGAAATATCACCACTACCACTAGCAACCTTGGATGGGCAACAAGAGTTGTAGAGGGATAAGTGGGGGATGATAGATACACTGTGGCTAATGATTTGATCATCTACAAGGATATAATATCTTTGGTGCTTTCTTCTCAGATGAAGGATAAGATATTGAGGACTTTCCATGATGCACCCATGGCTTGACACCTTGGGTTCTTTGAGACATACAAGCAGATCTGAGAGAGGTGCACTTGGAAAGGGCTTAATAATGAAGTCCTTAAGTTCATCAAGAAGTGCCTTGTTTGCCAACAAAATAAGAATGGGCACACCTAATCAGCTGTTTTACTTCAGCCTCTACCCATTCCCAACCAGAAGTGGGAATTGATCTCTATGGACTTCATTACAAGGCTATTGAAGGTTTAGGGGAAGGACTGTATATATGTGGTGGTGGACAAGTTAACAAAGTTTGTGCATTTTGTTCCCATCTTAGCCACCTATACAATAACTTAGTTAGCAAAACTAGTTTTTAGGGAGGTCTTCAGGTTGTCTGGGATGTGGAAGAACAACACTAGTGATAGGGATAGTAGGTTCTTGAGCGTTTTTTGGTAGGAACTTTTCAGGTTGCGTAGAACTGAGCTCACTCCCAGTAGTAGCTACCACCCACAAATTGATGGGAAGGCAAAGATTGTGAACAAATGGGTGGAAAGGTGCCTCGTAAACTATGTTTTTGGGCCCAAGAAGGCATGAATTAAATGGCTGGACCTTGGTGAGTATTTTTACAATACCACTTATCAAATGTTTATAAGGATGTCACCCTTCATGGCCTTATATGGTTATTAAGTTCCTAGTTAAATGGACTTGCTCTTGGGAGATAGTAGGGTGCCCAAGGTGAAGGATTTGCTATAGGAGAGCCAAAGCATAATTAAAATTTTCAAAGACAATTTATAGCAGTGCAGAATCAGTAGAAGTTGTATGCTGATCAACATAGGACTGAGCACAATTTGGAGGTGGGGCACATGGTGTACTTAAGATTACAACTTTATAGAGCTCCTCTCTCAAGAGGAGTGGAGCAAAGAAGCTCAAGCCTGAATTTTATGGGTTGTTCAGAGTTATTAGGAGGATTGGAGAGGTTGCTTATGAACTTGATTTACCTACCAGTAGCAAAGTTCATAGTGTATTTCATGTATCTAGGCTCAAGAAGGCACTAGGGTATAATGTGGCACCTCTTCCGTGTTGCCACCATTGGATGAGGAGGGGAAGCTGATTCTAATTCCTGGAGTCATTATTAATACTCGAGTCAAAGTCCTTTGGAGGAGAAGCATCATAGAGTATCTAGTCAAATGGAGGAACTTGCCAATTGAGGATGCACCATGGGAGAATGAGCAGGGTCAACATTTTGAGTTGAGATTGCTTGAGGACAAGCAATCTCAGGGAGGGTAGATTGTAATGTCCCCTTTCTAAGCCAGTTCAATGTGGAGAAACCATTAACCTATTCATGAGATTCTTGTAGGCTAATGAGTGGGTTTAGTGAATCCTAGATGTGATGACAGAAGTAGTTTCTTGTTCAGACGGGTATAAGGAGTGTAACGCCCTTTTTTGGAGGCTTTTAAGACACTTTCTCCTATACTTACTATTTTTAGTAAGTCAATGATGAGAACCAACAAAGTTAGTTTCTATTTTTAGTAATGTTGGTGGAGTTGGTTTTGATGTTTATGATGAGATTTGATATAGTCTGGAGTTATTAAATTAAATAACGATAAGTTATTGATTTATGAAGTTAAATTAAATATTTACCTTTATCGTTATTTTAAAAGGGACTATAGAGGCCAAATATTAAAGTAAAGGTGACTTATTTTAATGGATGGACCTTTATTATTTAATGCTACATTGGGAGACAAAAAAGGAGGTGATTCTTATTAAATAAAAGAAAAACTTTTTCCTAAAAAAATAGCAAAAGGTAACTAAAAAGCTATAAATGGAGGATTGGGGCTCTCATTTGGACATATTGGAGATTGCATATAAGAGTTTTCAAAGCTTATTGCATATCCTTAGAGATTGTTTTATAGCTTTTGAATCTTAGGAGACTGAGTACAATTCTGTTAGAAAAATTGGTGAGGCATGCAATTTAGTTTGGATGGGCTTGTCTTGGCTTACTTGGGCCTAGAACTAGTGGTCTTGCCATGTAATCAATAAACTCTGTAACTTGATTTTTGACTAATATTCTTGCCTAGGCACTTGGAATTTAAGGATATATTTTAAATGCATTTTAAAGGGTAAATGTAGAAATTTGATGATTGCTTACTAACTTTTTAGACTACCATGTGTTTATTTAGATTAGACACAAATAGTTGTGTCTTTTCATATTGTCATCCACATTTACAAGAATTCGACCCATTAAACAAATTTCGTCATACAACAATGTCATCAAATTTAAAAGCATACTAAATTGAAATGTGTCAATAGAAAAATGATTTAAAGAAGAGGACTTCTTGGAATTTTGTGTCTGCCTTTTTCCATTGACAATTGTAAGGGTTATAGGATACTAAAGTAGTTTCAAGATCTATTTGGACTTTCACTTTTGGAGAGGTACTCTCTAAAACTAAAGAAACATGAAATGGAGAAGCAAGGACTAAGAAGACTCTAAGAAATGTCCCCAAAAAGAATAGGAACTTGAAGAACATCCTTGAAGTACAAAGAAGCTGTAGAGAATTTTTGAATGATAACTGCTAGAGTTTTTGAATGAAGAACCTCCTTTGATTTAGATGATGATTAGGATCAAGAATACAATAATTTGCATGAGTGCCCCTAACAACAATACTTGAACAATGAACAGATGATAAACAAAGGCAAACCATCTGTTAGTCAAAGATACAGATGACACATGAATTTGCACAATTGACCGCAATGACACTGCTCAACCATGCAAGAGAAACTAGTTGAAAATACAAGTGCCAATCTTCTAAAGAACTGATCAACTGAGGATAAGTTGCCTCGACAAAATTGGAATGCAAGAGTGTCTACATGGTAAGAGCTCCATCTCTTTGATATATAACCATGACATTCAACTAGTATATAGGAAGAAATGCTAAATACATAGCTCACTCCAAAGTGAAACTAAGGAAGCATTAACACCAACAGTAGAAACCAGTGAAACTTGGGGATGCGTACCCGGCCCAAAACCTAGGAGTACCTGGTGCGGGGATGTCCTCGAGATGGGTACTTGGAGTACCCAAGTACCCTTGCTACCGCCCAAGTGTCGCCGCATTGCATCCGCACCCGCCGCCGCACCACTTGGGGACGTCAAGGGTACTTGGGTGCTTTACCCACTCTGTTAAGAGGAACAAACTTACCTCTAAGAGAGCAGAGAAGCGCATGTACAAAGAGATCCCAACAACACAATGGGATGTAGAGCCAGAGGGTTCATCTCAGATTGATGAGGACGAGATTGGAGGAGAAACAGATGTAGGGTTGGTTGGTGTTCCTTTGGCAGAACCTGAGCGTGAGGAGTCCAGTAGTTCCAGTGACAAGGACTTTGGCTTGGGGGATGATTAGAGGCCTCCCATCACTACATTTTGTCATTTTGACATGATTTTGTACTCATTTTGATATTGATCATGATTCATATCATGCATGATGCTACTCATTGTTATCATCTTTATGATATAGTTGATATTTGATAGAACCAATATAAATTCTATTTGCTGATAATTTGAATTTCTATTTGAATTTTGATTTTGAATGTTACTATTGGGTATGTACTATGTTACTATGTTGAATGTTGAATGTTGAATGGTTCTGGTTTGTGTTGCAATTTTGCTATGTTCAAGTATTTCAATTTGGTATGTTATACTGAAACATCATTTCATAACTAGCATTTCAAGTTCTATATGTATAGTATGCAACACCCCTCCCCTCCTCCGCCCCCCATCCCCGCCACCCCCTGGTGCCGTCCCCTCGCCGCCCCCCCACTGTCCCCAAATTGAGGCTCTTTTTTTCTTGTCTCAGAAACTCATCTCGACGTCCCCCCATCCCGATGTTCCCCTGTGCCGGTGATACATTGGTAGAAACCCCCTCATAATACTAACAAGGGAGAGGCATGGTAGATCCACTAAAACTGTCACCAAGCAGTGTATGGAGGAGACTCTAAATGTGCACTAGCCTGCAACTAAAAAAAGGGCATGTATTGAATGCACACATGCATGGGGACAAGAATCACTAAGATTTGAAGTTGTCATGGAGGGACACTCACCAGACAAATGTGTGATGGAAAAAACAAAAAGCACTACACAACCCCCCCATGACACTTTATAATACAGTGCATGCACAAAATAAGGCACAACAGAATGTGCAAAATCTCCAAAGAAACATACATAAAGGTGGCACTTATCTCAATGCGTCTACAAATTGAGAGGTGCATGCAAAAGATGCTCAAAATGTTCAAATAGGGAAAAGTGTTGGCAATACATCTAGAACAACCCAAGTGAAGTCATTCCATGTAAAGATATCCATTCCAAGTGCCAAAACGTCCAAGTCATTCAATAGATAGTGAAAACACAAAAAGCTAAATAAAATGTGCCTAGAACACAATCTGGAAAAACTGATTGTAGATTTGGATAGAAGACCTTTCCAACAATGTGCGGAAGTTGAAAAATGGAGTTTGTTTTCTCAAGTTATGGCCCTAGAAGCACAAAAAAGAAGGCTGACTTCAACGACCTCTAGTAGTCACTAGGAGCCAAATTTGATAAAACCACTACCATGAGCAGATTGGTGCTAGAACCAACTTTCTAAAGATATATGCTTTGCTTGATTTCAAGGCCATATGCTCAAGTTATGGGTGAAAAAACCAAAGGCAAGTCAAAAAGCAATCAAGATGCTTAGAGGGCTTCCAAAAATAGAAAGTTTCCAAAAAATAGAAACTTTTTGAAAACAATTTTTTTTTTGAAAATAGAAAGTTTGTAAAATAGAAACTTTTCAAAAGTGGAGACTATGAAAATGGAAAATTTCCAAAATTAGAAACTTTTCAAAAATGGAATCTTTCCAAACTCAGAAATTAATTTTTTTTTCTTCTGATGCTCGTTTTGTTCCAAAAGTTGATAAAAATTGCCCAAAATTTAAATCCACAAGAAGGGATAAGAAGAAAGAGGTGTTGCTTGTGGTGCTCAACTTGGCTCTACAACTTGGTAAGCAAGCACAAAACCTCAAGTAGGCTTTCCCTTGTGTGTGGGAGGCCGTCCTCCTCTCTGTACTTGGCCGAGCATTTATTGCTCATTTAAGCCTACCGTTTAATGGGTGCTTCAATTGCGGGGCTTGGGCATAATCATAATACGTTGTGGGATGCTTTGAGAAACAGAACTAGGGTTATCCTGTAAATCAAGCCCTAGTGGAGGAATCGAAGATCCCAGAAGGTATTGCGAAGAGTGATAGAGTTAAGGGTGCTATTGGAGGCGAGGTGGAGAAGAAATCCTTCAGGGACGTGGTCGCTGCTTCCCAGGCACTCCTTGAAGGTGCTAGTTTCGTTGTGGGTGCTTTCTCGGAGGTCTCTTTAGCAGATAAAAATGGCGGAGGAGGAGGTAAGGGCACTTGTTCCGTTAAACTGGTTGTCAAACCAAATATGCAAATGTTTGAAGCTATTATTTGTGAGAAAGCTAGATTAAATGATGTTGCAATTTTCTTAGCGGCTCAGGACATAGCTAGGGTTCCAACTCGTAAATATATGAATGATTGGTTGGTTAACGTTTGGTCCAAGAGGCTAGGGTTTCAATATACCTATTGCAGGATGATTCAAAGGGGGCTATTCCTTATTTTCTTCTAAACCCCTAATAGCCAAAATGAAGTAGTCAAGAGGCAATTTTGGAACATAGGTACCTACATCTTTAGGGCTCTTTCATGGTTTGCAGATGCTAATAAGGATGAAATTTTGGCTCTCTCGAGCCCTAGATGAGTGACTGTGAAGGACGTCCCCCATTTTTGTTAAAACTTCTTCCCAAAGCTTTAGAAACTATTGGTAGGGTTATTTGTATGGAAGGCTCGAATACCCTTCTCCCTCACATGGATGCAAGAATTCTAATGGCAGTTAACCCAGGGATTGATATCTCATACTCTTAGCAAATTGATTGGAATCATAAATGATTTGTTGCCCTATCGAATTCCTCGAAGGGCTTAATGCCTGCTTCCTGTGTCACAAGGAAGGGCATCATAGAAGGAATTGTCTAGTTTTGTTTAATCATAAAGTTCTCTTAAACCTAGTAAAGAGGGTCCCAAATCTGGAAATCGTAAGAATATCTCTCAAAATGGAGGCCCTATTTCAGGGTTTGAATTGGAAGGAAAGAAACCCCCGGCAAAACTACTAGAGATATCTCTTCCTTAGTGAAAGTTGCTCGTAATCAAGCTTTAGTAGATAAACTTGAAGAATTAAAGGAGGCCTTGAGAGGCTCTTGCCCCCAAGATCCTATTCCTGTGGCAAATGACATTTCTCAATCCCCCCATTCCGTTGTCTCAGATACCTTGCCTTCTCACAAAGTCTTAGATGCACAATGAATTGCTATCAATAAGATCAGGAATATCTCTACTCCTAAGAATGATCATATCTCCTCATTTGCCCTTGCAGTTGAAAATGACCCAATTTTTAAGGCTGGCCCTAAACATAGCATGGAGAATCATAAGACTACCCCTCCCTTCCTTGGGGGATGCTTCACTTAGCAAAATACTCCCACTAGCACAAGCAGTGATCAGGTAGGATTAAAAGCTGGGGAGGATACTCCTGCCCCTCTGCCCGATTCTATAGATGTTGTTGCACATGAGATTGATGCCCTTGAAACCATTAGGGATGCATATGATACTGATGATTCACACTCTGATTATTCTCTTATAGTCATTCTTGCCATTGTATCCCCCCCTTTAACTCCTAATTGACTGGGGCCAATGAATATGGGATTTCTTTCCCTAGTGATGCACCCTCTAAAGAAGATGGGGATAGCACAAAAATGGATGATTCCCCTTAGGAAGCACCTTTTCAATCTAAGTGTGCCATAGTGCCATATGAGAAAAAGACTAATGGAATTGTGGATGAGGAAGTATTGAAGGCTCTCAATGCCCACAAGAAAAAGAAATATATCATCAAAAGATTCCTCGATATGAACAGAAAAAATGATATACTGATGCTACAAGAAGTTAAGGCCACTCAATTTAATCTAGACATTAACTTGAAATGCATATGGAGGGATGCCAAATCCTTCACCACCAACCACACTAAAGGTAGAGGGGGTTTTGCTATTCTTGTGGGTTGCAAATGGAGGGATTCTATTGTTAGGTGGGGCCATTCTCCATGTAACAGAGCTGTATGGGTGATCCTTAAAGATGATGATAGAAAGCTTGGGGTTTGTTTAGTCTATGCACCTGATGAATACAAAGAGAGGATAGAGGTGTGGAAGTGGCTATGTCTTTTAGAAGACACCCCTTGGATTTGGGGTGTGAATTTTAATATGGTTGAAAGATCCCAAGACAAACTAGGGTGCAATAGGTTTGAATGGAAGGGTGAAGAGCAATTCTTTTGGCATAAGATGATCAACAAACTTAATTTACAGACCCCTTGGCAGGAGGTAAGGGAGAGAATCAAGGCATTTGGTTCACTTAGTGTAACTTTCAGAATGGTGGAAAGAGGATTTATTGCAGATTTATTAGGGTTTTATGCTAATAAGTTAGTATTCAGATTCATAAAGGATGGGGATTATTCAGAGGTAATAGGGTACTAAACCCTAAACCCTAAACCCTGTTCACATGCAGCAGTAGATTAGTTGATTTGTCCTGGAAAAACTAAATGCAATAAACTGTCATTATGGCTCTGTCACTACTACCACAGCAGGGAACTTAGGAAGGAAGGGCGGCCCATAGAATTTGAGGGCAACCAGAAGGCCATAGAATTGATAGGGCCTCACCGGCAACCGGAAGGAATTAAACTACATTTCATTGGCCTTCTACGGAATGCTAGTACCATGCAGCTGCTTTGGATTTCGATTATTCTGAGGTAATAGGGTACGCTGGATATCTAGATAGAGGCGGATATGAAAGTTCCCACAATTGAATCTGAGGGGGGGCCGCTAATATTGAAAAAGGACATAGTACCCTATTACCTCAGAATAATTGAAATCCAAATGATAAAGTTCAATTAGATTATTATATATTAACAACTTTTCGTTCAGCAATAAAGCTGCTTTTTTCATGTTTCATGTCGCTAGAGGATAGGGCCGCGGCCCCAAGATCGCACCTTATAGAAAAGAGAAGGCTCTCTGCACCGAAATGCTGGGCATTGGTATTGGCTTCATTATCAAAGATTTTGCAAGATTATTGGACCCATCTCTAGGTTCTGAAAATTATAGCTCAGGGCAATCATAGTAATTCCCTACACCCTCTTAGTTCATCACCCCATTCTCATTGAGATCTTCATTGAGTCAGTCCCGGGAGAGGTTGTGCCAGAAAAGGAATCTTTTTCCCTCAATTTTAGGCTTTTGGAAGATGATGCTATCAGAGAAGCTGTCCACATCATTAATCAATTCAATACTTGGTCCCATACCCATGATAGCTTTGTTGATAAGTGGGTCCAAAACAATGTAAGTTGAAGATCACTTTTTCAGACTGTGGGTCAGAAATTAGCCAAAGATGCCAGGGCTGAAGAGCTAGAGCTGCATAACAGAATGATGGTAGCTGAAGATATTGTTCAGAAAGATCCCCATAATCAGCATGCAATAGAAGCAATGGCATTGGCCAGAGAATCTTTAAGGAGGATCCAAAATATTAAGATCCAGGGGGCTAAAGTTAGAGCTAGGGCTAATTGGGTGTGTCACGGAGACAGAGGTTCAAAGTTCTTTCAGCTCTTAAAGAGCTAGGATACCGGTGCGTCCAGTATCACGCCAGGTGCGGGTGCGACTTGGTACTGGTGCCCTGTGGGTGCCACCCGGGTGCCAGCGCAGGGCGCGCGGGTGCGCGCGGGTGCCAGCGACTGGCACTCGCGCGCACCCGCGCGCCCTGCGCTGGCACCCGGGTGGCACCCACAGGGCACCCGGGCGCACCAGCTGGCACCCGCGGGCCAGACTTAAAAAATGTGGCCTGTAAAGTAAAAAACACGGCCCATAAAGTTAAAAAACGTGTGCCATAAATGAATTTTAGGGTGCCAAAACCCTAAAATGGCACACCATAAACAATTTCGACCTAGCAATGAGCAAAGCCATAAACACATTCAGGCTTTCAGCAGACCGATTTTTTTTGCAGGAGACCAAAGTTTTTATCAGCAGCTAGATTTTTTTGAGCACCAAGTTTTTCAACAGGTTCAAATCGAAGAGGAAGGATCGTAGAGCAATCCAGAAGGCGTTTTTAAACACCTGAGGTAAGCATTTGGTCCCATTTCTTAGTTGTTTCATGAATTTTTTTGATGTTTTGATGATTTTCTTTAATTTTTTCAAGTTTATGAAGAAATTTTTAAAGTTTTTTAAAACTTTTTTTTTTAAAAACAGAAATAAACATTGAATGTTTAGCTATCTATTTATGTCATTTTTTTGCACTTGTTCGTAGTTTATATTTTAAACTTTGGGGAAGTGTCCTCGGGTGGTTATATTTTTTCACGTTCTCACAAGTTATAAAATTTAAATTTATAAACTATATCATTTATATAATTTTATATGCTTGATGTTCGTAGTTTATATTTTAAGTTTATATTTTAAATTTATATTTTATATTTATATCATTTATATAATTTTATATGCTTGATGACATGATGTTCGTAGTTTTTTTTTTAAATTAAATTTGTTTATTTTCTAAGTTTCTTATTACAGCAAGAAACTAGACTGTATCAGTGTACTGTATTGTGCAAGAATGTCTGCCAGCGCCAGCGGTAGTCAGAGTTCAGTTGGAGGACAAGGAACCGATAAATTTAAAAGTGATGTTGGATCTCCTTTATGGAGACATACGACAAGACTATCACAGGTTTCAGGAGGCGGTTCATATCTATGGAAGTGTAACTATTGTCAGAGTAACAAAGGAAAAGCATTCAATAGCTCATATTACCGGGTCAAACTTCATTTTATGGGCCCTGCTGGTAAAGGATTTGCAATGTGCAAAGGCACAACTGGGAAGGGGTTGATTGATGCACAAATAGCTTCATTTGTAAGAGAACAAGAAGAGGCAGATAACTTGGTTAAAAGATCGAAAAAAAGTTTTTATCAACCTGCATCAGGAAAGAACACAACCCAATTACCCACTGAAGCAGTTACATCCTCCAAACATCCATTCTTCCAAGCACCTACAGAAGGAGAGGAAGAGGAAGAAGTTGAGGTTATCACCCGCAAAAGAGGCCCTTTGGACAATGCATTTAAAATGGAGGCACGAGAGCTTGCTGATGAAGCCATTGCACGTTGCCTCTATGCGAACGGTCTTCCTTTCAACTTGGTAAGATCACCATATTGGAAGGAAATGGTGCAAGCCATACTTAGAGCTCCAGCTGATTATACAAGTCCCGGGTATGAAAAGGTCCGTACCACTCTATTGCAAAAAGAGAGGACTAGTATAGAGAGAGCTCTTCAACCAATTAAACATGCTTGGAAAACTTCTGGTATAACTATTGTGTCTGATGGATGGAAAGATGCAAGAAATCGACCACTGATTAATGTGATTGCAGTGTCCCCCAAAGGGTCTATGTTTTTGAGAGCTATTGATTGTGAAGGGCAGGTGAAGGATTCACAATTCATTTCTAGAATTCTCATTGAGGCCATAGAGATGGTGGGGAGTGAGAATGTGGTACAGGTGGTTACAGACAATGCAAAAAATTGTAGGGGTGCAGGTGCTTTGATTGAGGGTCGGTATGACCATATTTTTTGGACACCATGCACAGTACACTCCCTGAACTTGATCATGCAACAAATTGGCACTCAAATTGATTGGGTGAAGCAAATTTACCAAGATGGGGAGGACATACAAATGTTTGTGACGAACCACCACATGTCACAATCCATATTTAGATCATTCTCCAAATTGGAGCTGCTGAAGGTAAACTCAAATTGTAATTTTATATTCATGTTAAATTATCAAGTTGTATATAACTTTGCTTAATATTTTATTATTTATTGACATATTTCTAACTTGCTTTATGCTTAGGTTGCTGAGACCCGTTTTGCGTCTCATACTATTGTTATGAGACGACTTGTCAAAGTGCAAACAGCATTGAGCCAAATGGTTATTTCTAGCCAGTGGGGTATATGGAAGACATCAAATTCAGAAAGAGCCCAAAAGGTCAAGGCTTTGGTCTTGGATGACAGTTGGTGGACTCGTGTGCAATTTGTATTGGATTTTACGGAGCCTATTATGACTATGCTTCGTTTTGCCGATACAGATACACCTTGCTTGGGCGATGTGTATGATGGCATGGACACCATGGTTGAGAAAGTAAAACATTCCATACAACAACATGAGAATGACCCCATAGAATGTGAAGCCTTATGCAAAAAGGTGGAAGGAATCATTCATCATCGCTGGGAGAAGATGACTACCCCATTGCACCTCTTTGCATATGCCTTATCTCCAAGGTACTATAGTTCACAAGTACTTTCTATGCCAGATAGAGTTGCACCATATGCGGATGAAGAAGTTGCCAATGGATGCTACAAAGCTTTTGCAAGACTCTACCCAGATGAGGAAATGCATGACAAAGTAAGGCTAGAATTTGGCTTATTTGCTTCGGGTTTAAAAATGTCTCCATTTGCAATAAAGGACCAATACAATATGGATGCTATTACATGGTGGTACATGCATGGGCAACCATACAAGCATCTACAAGGTCTTGCAATCAAGGTCTTGTCACAAGTAAGTTTTTGTTTTATTACCACTTGTATTCTACAATTTGAATTTACTATTTAAATTTTAATATATAGTGTTTAATATTTTTTAATTTGTTTTTCATTTGTATCTGTATGTTTAATACTTTAATTTTGTGAACACTATCCAGGTTGCAAGTTCTTCTGCTGCTGAACGGAATTGGAGTACATACTCCTATATCCATTCAGTGAAGCGCAACCGGTTGGGCTCAAAGAAAGCTGAGAACTTGGTTTACATTCATAGCAACTTGCGTCTTTTGTCACGTAACCAAAATGAATACAAGGAAGGGTCATACAAGCTTTGGGATGTAGCCCCTGAGTGTGCAAACTTGGATGCAACGCTTCATGATCTCATTGCAATGACAGATGATGGTGATGATACCACGACACATGGTGCATCTAGCACAAGTGGAACCATTCTTGGTTCAAATGATCTCCAACTTGCAGGAGATAATGAGAATGTGGATTTTTTTGAGAATCCTTATGATTCTGCATCTGATTAGTGCATCTTGTGTCTTGACTCTTGACTCTTGGATCCGTGATTGATAAACATTGTGATTGAAGTTTGAACGATACTAGCAAGTTTCAATTTGAAATTTTGAATATTTATGTCTATGATATTTTATTATTTTAAGTTGAAGTTGTTGAACTAATATGAAATATCTTGAATCTTGATAAATGCTGAATGTGAAGTATCATTATTCTAATTCTGAAATTCATACTATCAAATGTTTTATTTTTGTATAGTTCTTGCACTTCTTTGCATATATCATATATATATATATATATATATATTTTAAAAAATATATATATATATACATACGTACCCAAACGCACCCGCACCCCCTAAAAAAAAAATTTCACGCACCCCGCACCCCCACCCCCTATCCGCATCCGAATCCGCACCCGCATCGGCAACTTAGTTACAGAGTAAAGAGGAAAAAGAGAGGATAGACAGTATTTGGGAAGGGGGTTCTAATCTCACTAGCCAAGAAGATATCCTCCAAGCCTTTCCCCAGTTCTACTCTCATTTATTCTCTTCAGAAGAGGGGTGCGTGGACATGAATATTGCTAGAGAAAAAATCAAGAAGATCATTCCTAGAAAGGTAGGAGAGGAGGATGCGGATTTTCTTTCCAAGGTTATTACTATTGAAGAGATCAACTTTGCCATTAGAGCACTAAGCAGTGACAAGACCCCTGGGCCAGATGGGCTTCACGCTGAATTTTATAAGTGTAACATTGGCTGGATTGAGAAGGATCTCTGCTAGGTGTGTAGCTAGGCAATTTCAAAGGGGACTCTTAGCAGAGACATCAATGTTGGAGTTATTAAACTTATCCCCAAAGATGAAGACAAAACCCTTATCAAAAAGTGGAGGCCAATTACTCTGCTCAATGTTTCCTATAAGATTTTGGTGAAGATTCTTGCTTAAAGACTTGAAGACTTACTTTGTAGGATCATCAATCCCACCCAAACCAGGTTTGTTAAGGGAAGATATATTCTTGAAAATTTGCTCACATGTTGGGAGTCACTAGATTTGGCCGAAGTTTCAGGACAAGATGTAAGTATGCTGTTGATAGATTATGAGAAGGCTTATGAAAGAATAGAATGGGGCTTTATCTGGTTAATGATGGAATGCTGGGTTTTCCCAGTCAATTTTAGAAGATGGTCAAGGTTTTTATGACAGATGCTAATGCTAGAGTGGAAGTCAATGGCTATAGATCAGAAGGCATTGTCTTAACCAGGTCTATAAGACAGGGTTTTCCTTTAGCCCTCTTCTTGTTTGTGAATGTTGCGGATGCCCTATTTTATGTATTAAGGGATAATTCTATCTTTCCAAAGGTTAAAGACATAACCCTTCCTAATGAGGATGAACTAATTAATGTTCAATTTGCCAGTGATACAACAATTCTGGTTGAATGTAGTGAAGGAAATGAGGATGAACTAATTAATGTTCAATTTGCCGATGATACAACAATTCTGGTTGAATGTAGTGAAGGAAATTTTGAAAAGCTAATGGGAAAATTAGAGTTATTTTGTAAAGCCTCTGGTAGCAAAATCTCACTACCCAAATCCTTAATGTTGGGATGGAGAGACTCCCCACCAGATTGGTTCAGGAAATATCAGATTGCCGGGGGGGGGGGGGGACCCAATCACCAGGTCATGTACCTGGGCATACCTTTTGCAGTTTCTCCAGATTTAAAGTGCATGTGGGAATGGATTAGATGTAAGATTGACAAGAAATAGACGAAATGGGACAACCAATATCTCTCCTTAGCCGAGAGAGTTCAGGTTTGTCAAAAGATTCTCTCTGCATATAAATATACTATGCTTCAACCTGGCTATTCTCTCAATATCAATTCAATCATATTCAGAAAATGATTAGAGATATCTATGGTTAGATGGTAAAGGTAAAAAGAAAAGATATGCAGTAAAATGACAGTGGTGCTCCATGAATAAGCAGAAAGGGGGGACTAGGTCTAAAAGACCTTAGAAACCAAGGTATTTCTTTAGCCTCTAAATGGATTGTCAAGGCTCTTCATGGACAGGAACCTTGGAAAGTGCCGATCAGGCATAACATCTGAAGGGCCTCTCTCCTCAAAAAGGAACTTCTTGGAAAGATTTGCATTTATCGGATCTTATTGCTGGATCCTTCCCTATTAGAGTATCTAGGTCTAATGTTTTTAACACTATTTGGAGAGGATGGGACCAGGTAAGAACCTACATTTCTCATAATAAGGTGGCTTCAGTAAACAATAGAATTTATGGGGAAAGATCTATTTGGTGGAACCTCCTTCACAAGGAGAAGCCCCTTGCACAGCTTCAAGGGTGTTCGGCTAAATGCTGGGCAGCAAAAGGAATCAGATGTTTGAAAGATATCATCAAAGATGGACAGTTGATTGGGTGGGAAGAACTAAAACAGTAGGCCCATATACCCCAATCCCAGTGGAGAACTTATTCAATCCTCAAGGAAGCCTGTAAGGCACTTGGCCTTCCTAAGCAATGTATCTCTCATGATGATTGCTATTTGTCATTCAAATGGCCTGATGGCACAACCCTTTCCAATGTTCAAGCTAAATATATCTACTCCCTCTTAATTGACAATGATGATATTTTTGTTCATACCAGCTCCTGCTGGGGGGGCAATCAAGAACTTGCTTGGTGGAGAAAACAGTTAAGAGTCCATCTGGTGTAGGCTGGTGGAATCCAAGAAAAGATGCTTTTTATGGAGGTTAGTTCTACACAGATTTCTTTTAAAACAACCAAACGGAGATTTTAATCTCTGCACCGTGTAGAGTCCCTGAAACTTTGATACACCTGTTTTTTGGATGCATCTTTGCTAAAGAAATATGAAATCTTTGTGGACTTGCTATTAATGGTAATATCAGTATTTTTGAGTTGATTTCTGGTCACATCTTGAGCCTTAGGAAATCTTGTAATATTTTTTTATCTTGTCTTTCTATGTAAATACTAAGGATAATTTGGAAATATAGGAATGACAGTTTGTTTATCGGTAGAAGTAAAGCTCTTTTTGAGTCTCAAAGGCGACTCATTATGCATAATATTGAACTGTAGGTCTTTGTCACCATCAGGTTAAACGCGAAGAAATTTGAAGACTCGCTGTAGTATGGTATGGTCAGATTGGGGAGATGGGAGATATCCCATGGTCATGCTTGGGTCAGGTGCTCAGAGTAGAGATCTCAGTTTGAAATAGCATTAGAAAACTTCGTGGTAGAACTGAACATTGTCAGGGAAAGACAGGCTAAAGATGCTGAGGAACCTATGGAGGCTATCCCCTTGGCTGCCATCCCACCTACCCCAACCCAGGTACCTGTTGCTGAAAGGGTAGTGCACCCATATGCTCAGATGGTGCAGGAAGACAAAATCATCAGATGGATGGATAGTCACCTTGGATGGGTGACTTGGGTGGATAGGAGTGGCAATGAATAGCAGCATAATATTTTCCTTTTTATCTTTTTGGTATCCATATATCTGTACAGCGATGATGAAGGCAGTGGGTGGACACATAGATACCTTTTTTTGTATCAAATATATTGAAAACTGTTTATACTGATCATGGATCTGATTTTTGTATTGCCTTATGCTGATTTGATGGACAGCTGAATATGTACCATTGAACTATTTATATCTAATACAAAAAAATCCACAAGAAGGCAAATTTGGATACGATGGAATGCCTCTGAGAAAATAAACCCTCAAAACTTGAGAAGGGGTTTGCTGAATCTATGATCTGATACCATGTTGAAGTTATGGAGCTTTGATACCATGTTGAAATTAGCAACACAAGCACCTTCAGGATCAAACAACAAAACTAGAACACCTTCCACAAGGAGGGCAACGAGAAAATAATTGCCAAATTTCTCAAAAAGCAATAATTTCAAATATGCAAGATCAATAATTGTAGGATGATTTAAGGAAAATAAATTTCTCAAAAAGCAATAATTTCAAGTATGCAAGATTAATAATTGTAGGATGATTTAAGGAAAATATAATATTTTGGAGGACTCCTTGATGTAAATAAGATTATCTCTTTTGGGCCGACTTTATAGTGTTCGGTGCCCAAATTGGGAAGAAAAATTTAAATTAAAAATACTTTTAAGTATTTTTTAAGAAGTTTGACTATCTCCCTCCTCTTGATGCTAGCGCTTATATTTGGCAAGGAAAAATAAAATAATTGCTGGTTGACCTTGTTATGTTTTTTTTAGACTGTAAGAATTGGGTATATCACACCCTATAAATGCAGTGCGCCGGGTAAACCTTTTAACATGATCAGTGATGCTGGCGCAACAAGTCCTTTGGTAACACGTGGGTCGGAGGGAGACTAGACCTCGTGACCTCGTACTTCAGCACAGGAAGCTCTCGCCAATCGAGCCAGGTCCCCAGCCTGTTGACCTAGTCACGTTGAGTGCCCAATTTGGAGGGAGATTAAAATTAACATTAAATGTTTATCTTGGCCTTGGATGACTTGATTTGAGCAAGCATATCCATTAGTGAAAGGTTTTAGTAGGAGGGATATAAATAGAGGTCACTGTGGCTCTTTTTTCAAGCATTAAAGCATATTTTTCAGTTGTATGAAGGGTAGAATAAAGAAGATTTTACAGCAGATATATATCATATATGTGAGCAGATTTATGAATCTAATTCAATCTCTTCTTGAGGGCAAATTTATGGAAGTTATGTGAGTTGTTTGTGAAGATTTAAAGAATTTTGAGCAGATCTGTGAAGCATTTTTTTGAAGCTTGTCCTCATCCATATTGTATTGTAAAGAGATCAAAGGTTGGAGCCTTATTATTGGATTGGAGTAAGGAGTAACCGTACGAAGCCTGGGAGTGACCGTATGGAGGAGACTGAATGCCCGTACGGTGGAGGTTTGATGTAGCATACGAAAGAAAAAAAGGGGAGCCGTATGGTGAGATCAGAGTCGTATGGAAGTCAAGACCCGTACAGTTGGGAAGTTGGATGTCGTACGGTATGGAAGCTTGGAAGTACAAAGGTAAGTTTGTAGGTCGTATGGAGAGGCAGTACAGATGGAGGTTGTAGTACGGAAGGAAGGAAGTGTGTGGAGTACGGAAGGAAGTGAGTTGGAGTATAGAAGGAAGTGAGTTGTAGTGGAAGTGTGTTGAGTACGGAAGAAAGTGAGTTGCGGTACGGAAGGAAGTGGGTTGCAGTACAGAAGGAAGTGTGTTGAGTATGGGAAGGAAGTGTATTGGAGTACGGAAGGAAGTGGGTTGTAGTACGAAAGGAAGTGGGTTTGAGTATGGAAGGAAGTGTGTTGCGATACAGAAGGAAGTGTGTCGCAGTACGGAAGGAAGTGTGTCGTAGTACGGAAGGAAGTGTGTTGAGTACAGAAGGAAGTGGGTTGTAGTACAGAAGGAAGTGTGTGGAGTACGGAAGGAAGTGTGTTGCGGTACGGAAGGAAGTGTGTTGAGTACGGGAAGTGGGTTGTAGTATGGAAGGAAGTGTGTTGAGTATGTTGGAGTACGGAAGGAAGTGTATTGGAGTACGGAAGGAAGTGTGTTGAGTATGGAAGGAAGTGTGTTGGAGTATGGAAGGGAGTGGGTTGGAGTACAGAAGGAAGTGGGTTATGGTACGGAAGTGTGTTGCGGTAGGGAAGGAAGTTGGAACTTAGAAGTACACTGAGGGATGGAGGTGGTACAGAATGATGTTGGAAGTACGCCAAAGGATGGAAGTGGTATGGAACTTGGAAGTACACCGAGGGATGGAGGTGGTACAGAATGATGTTGGAAGTACGCCAAAGGATGGAAGTGGTATGGAATGATGTTGGTAGTACGCTAAGCGATGAGAGCTGTTCCAGTCTTTAATTGCCACCACATAAATCGAACTTAAACACTTGCAAGATGAAATATGAATAATAGATATTGATTCAGATTTGCCAAATTTGGGACCAGAAAAGAAACAAGCAGAATAGGGTGAGGGTTGATTCCCACCGAAACTGCGCACAAACCAAATAGGGAGGATATTTCACCTCCGAAATGGCGGACAACAGAATCCCAACAGGAATTCGCAAAAATACAATAAAGTATCAAATCTCCACATAAAAAGAACTTCCTACATGCCGGTCATAAATACCCCTTTGGAGAAACTCCTGAGGGTTTACAAAAGAATGCTGACACGGCAAACACCTATGGAAAAATAATAATAAAAATGGGCCCCCCTTTTATTAATGAAAGGTCCGTTTATAATATTATTTAAATTTTGGGACCAATAATTAATAAAGAATAATTTATTAAAAATGGGGACATTACATTAGTGATCCGTAGTAGTTTGGTGTTCAAGATAAGTTTTCAAAAGTTTGGGCTACAATTCTCTAAGCTAAGTCATTGATAGAGGAATTTGTGGATCGTGTGTTTTGGAGATGTCCTTTAAAGAGAACATTTGGCCTTGGTTTCAAGTTGAATTTAATTATTTGTCTAGTGCCTTTTGCTTTGGAGAGGTCCTCTCGGTAGACTTACTTGGATGTTCAATGACAACTGCAAAATTTGATTGCATGCATCACAATTAACTGCCATTGGATTTTTGTAGAAGTCAACATGTAATGATACTTTATACAAGGACCCTTCCCTCCTCAGGATAGTGTAAGGAGGCAAAGGTGTGCGAAATCGCTTCCTACGCTAATCTTGAGAGGATGATTATGCAAATTTTAACTTAATTAATTTTAGGAATCTCAAGAAACATACAAGAGCATGAATAAAACAATAAGCACATAACACAATGATTATCGTGGGGAAAACCCTTACGGGAGAAAACCCCACATTCTAAAACCTGCATAATGTATTACCAAATCAACAAATGATTACAATACACTTGCAATGCAAGTTCTTACAATAGCATCACCTCAACTCAATCTTGGAGAGACATCACTAGCATCCTTCTAGCACCTAGCCTTGCAAACAAAACTCCATGATACAAACTCCTCCCCAAGCCCTCATTATAAAGGCATTTCACAACCTGGAAACCAGTTGTGGTTTTACAATACCATGGCCAAAACGTCCATGCCACATGTTGCCCATTATTGACATTTATTTTTCCAAGATAGAAAAAAAACCAAGTTAAAATAGTGCTCACGTCCAAAAGTTTGTTCCCTATTTTTGACCCTCATAAAAGTCATGAAATGTGTCATTTATACTCTAAAAATGGCCCTCCTATGTTATACTATGGATAGGGTTTCTTTTGACAACTTATACACCATTTTCCAAGGCACCAACAAGTAGAAAGCTACCAACAATATTTTTGGAATCATTTGGAAAACCTTTGCAAGGTTGAGACACATGTTTCTCAACATTCTCCCACTTGTTGAACACCTTGCAAGAGTCAAGGGATTCAAACTATCATGGACTTAATTGCTAGGGGCCGAGAGACCCATAGACTCTGAACACCATCTGAACTTCTCTGTGCTTACTGGCTTAGTTAATGCATCTGCAACATTCGCCAAAGTTTTTACCTTCTCTAGCTTCACCTTGCCATCCTCAACCATATCTCTCAGAAAATGAGACTGTATGTCAATGTGCTTGGTCTTGGCATGAAAAGTCGGGTTCTTCACTAAGTAGATTGCACTCTGACTGTCACTATAAATTGTCAGTGCACCTTGTTTGAACTCTATATCTGAACACAATCTCTTAAGCCAAATAAATTCCTTGGAGGCATGAGTAGCTGCCATATACTTTGCCTCAGTAGTGGGCAAAGCGACCATAGCCTGTCACTTGCTTATCCAACTAATTGCACCACAAATAATGCAAACACAAATGCATTGGTGGATCTTCTTCTATCAATATCACCAGCCCAGTCTGAATCCACATAGCCTCGAATATCTAAGGAATGCTTGTTTCCTATTCCATGAAAATATATAGAGTACTTTGAGGTACCCCGCAAGTATTTGCAAACTCTTTTTACTGCATCCCAATGTGCTCTTCCAAGATTAGACATGTAACGGGAAAGTACTCCCATTGCTTGGGCAATGTCTAGTCTTGTACAAACCATAACATACATCAAACTTCCAACAACACTCTGGTATGGTACTCGACTCATCTCTTTCATCTCCAATGGGGATGTAGGACACTCTGAACTAGAAAACTTTGTTCCCAATGTAATAGGAACACACAATGCTCTAGAATCCTGCATATTGAATCTTTTCAAAATAGTACCAACATACTTGTTCTGGCCTAGCCAAAGCTTTCTGTTTTGTCTATCTCTTATAATCTCCATTCCCAGAATGTGCTTTGCTGCACCAAGATCTTTCATTTCAAACTTTGTTGAGAGCTAAGATTTTAATTGTGCAATCAAACCTTTACCTTTGCCAATAAATAACATGTCATCGACATACAAGGCAATAAGCAGGAAACGATCATCGTCAAATTTGAAATATATACATCAAAGTAACGAGAATCGGAATCAGCAAGGCCGAATCGAATCGCGAATTGGCGGTGAATCGCCAGTGAATTGGCTACGAATCGGCAAAGTGAAAAAACCCTTGAAATTTAGATATTGTAATGATTTAAAACTTATTTCATGCACCATTTATTGAATATGACTTAATAAGCACACTATACCATCATCAAATAGAAGCTAAAGCCTAACATACATAAATAAGGTTCATCCATCACATACGCAAAATGTAAATTGTAGCTAAAGTAAATAGAAAACATAGGATTTCAATGACATAGCTGATGTAAATGTAACTCTATGATAAAGCATAAATGATAAAACCAATGACATCAAATCATATATGTATGTCAAGATGAAGATCCATGAAAGTTATACTTATGAAGTTATGAAACATATGTTTGTAAACAAAATAAAAAAACAAGTCTATTTGCCAAGTGCCTCAATCTGAATCATCACCCTCTAGCTCAGCCGCAGCCTCAGCCTCAGCCTCAGAGTAATCTATATTATGCCTCCTAGTAAGGTGTCTAAGGTAGGTCCTAGAGCTCTCAGTAGCCATAGCCCCCGTAGGTAACACAGACTCCTGAACAACAACAGCAAGGGCTGAAACTGTAGAGTCTCTACGTGCACGTGTGCGTCTGCTAGTGCCTGAACGTGATCTAAGCTCCTCCTCTGCTATGGCCACTGCCTCGACCTCTCTATCTGTCTGGTCAACCCACTCATGGTCTTCCTCCGTGAAGATAGGATCGGTAGCCTCAGTCAGCCACTCTGACTCTGGATCAACCTCGTCTAGAGTGATTGGAGAGCTGTCAGGGTCCAAAATCTGTTTGGTCCTAAGCCGGAGGTTGTAATGAACAAAGACAAGATCATTCAACCTCTGCACAGACAACCTATTTCACCTCTTTGAGTGGATATGCTCGAACATGGACCACTTACGCTCACATCCAGAGGCACTACTTGGGTGACTCAAAATCCGAATGGCAATTTTCTAAAAAATTGGGACAGAGGACCCAAACGTCTCCCACCATATATCTGAAATAATTGAAAGAAAAAACAATTAGTCTCATAAAGGTTACCGTTAAACCGTTAAAAACTTAAAAGATATATAACTTAAAGTTATATTATTTTTATGGTTACCTGGCTGTATTGATGACCGACCTTCTATGGCCATTGGACTAGAGAAGACGACTCCTTCTTTATAATTAAATTTGTCTAGCTCTATGGTTCTGGTTGTAGCTGGGACATTGCCACTCATCTTCTGCAACATTGTAAATAGGCCACTGTGAACCTTGTCATCCGCCTTGAAGTCAGGACGGAAACGAAATGCAGGATTTAGGTAATAAGCTGCTGCATGAATGGGCCTATGGAGCTGATTCTGCCATCTCCTATCAATAATCTCCCAAATGGGCCCATTGTTAAATTTAGTGATTAGATCAGAACATTAATAACTTAAACAGATAGATGAACACAAAGAATTACCCTGGGAAAACCTCCCACTTGGAGGAAAAACCCAGCAACAATTAGATCATCTATTATTGGCTTTCAATTTACAAGTACAGACCTGCGATCTTTTGAAGATCCCTGATCAATCAATATCGTCAATGTAAGTAGTAGATCGCCAATGCAAGGGTTAGATTAGATGTAGAATCAGATCTCAGACTTCAACAATCAGATTGTATTGTATTTATGAGCTCAGGTCAGCTCTGATCATAAGTATATATGAACTTGAATGCAGTAAATCTGATTCCTCTATCTGTAACTGAAATCCTTATACACTGAGTGTTTGCCTCTTGAGTTCACTGTCATGCTAGAACATTTCACAAGTATTTGTAGTCCAGATCGCAAGGATTGTAGTCCAGATCACATGTATTGTAGTGTAGATCGCAAGTACTGTAGACCAGATTGCAGGTATTGTAGTGCATATCGCAAGTATTGAATCACTTGTATATTGATGCATATATATTCGCTGTCCAAGTGCTCTGATCCCAAATTGCTGGTGCACAGATCGAAATCAGACCAAGTTGCTATGTGTTGTGGATTGTTGATGACCAAAGGTGCGCAGTAGCCGTCACTGAATGTGGATCAGAGGTTTACTTTGGATCTGATGCCTGAAGATGATCACGGTCGATAGGGCAGAGCAGCACTTCGCAGGAGACTTACAATGGCTAGATCGCATATGATATGTTGTGAGTGGATGCACTTTGATGCTAGACGAGCCCTCTCTTATAGACCGGACAACAAGACAATAAACAAGCCGACCCTTGCATGAAATAATAATTATTTTGGCGCCAAGAAGGAAAAACGTGAGAGGGAAAGGGCCCAGCCCTTTGGCGATAGGATATTAGTTAATTTAAATTAAATATATAAATTAAATTAAGTTAATAAAATTATAAAGCTAGGATCCGAACTAGCTATTAAAACATTAACACTCCCTCTTAGCTAGGGAGGATACTAGCCAAAGCCATTACTTTCCATCATGCCTGCTCGCAGAGGATGGAACCAGCATATCCACCATACCTACTCGCAGAGGGTGGAACCATCATGCCTACTTGCAGAGGATGGTCAAGAATATCCACCGTACCTACTCGTAGAGGGTGGAAGAGGACAAGCCTCAGAAGATCACCTTGCATTGCCCGCAGAGGGTGATTGCCACCATACATTGCCCGTAGAGGGTGGACTTCAATACAACACCACCTTACATTGCCCGCAGAGGGTGGTGAGGAACTTTGCCACCTTACATTGCCCGCAGAGGGTGGACTTATAAGAATTATTACAACACCATCTTGCATTTCCCGCAGAGGATGGACAAAATTAAGATTTACAATTCCACCTTGCATTGCCCGCAGAGGGTGGTAACAATCATCTTCACTTAAGTAAGATTAAAACAATAAGATACAATGTCCACCTTGCATTGCCCGCAAGAGTGGTATACAAGATACATCAATGAGGCTAAGACTCCCTCTTAGCAGAAGTTGAGCCCTACATAACTTTCAAAGCACTCGAACATCCTTCAATCCCAATAGCTTTTCTTGAAGAAGCAATATATCTTGATTCTGAAGCATTCCAAGCAATTGACGATTCAACTAATTTCCTGTACTTAGAGTTAGGAAATCATATACTCAACCTTCCAAGTTAGTTCAAAAATCAATAGATCCAAGATTACTGAGCCAAAAGAAACACTTCTAATCCAAGAGAGTTACCATCACATTACCACATAGGTTAGATTATAACAAACTCAAGTAAGATGAGAAAGTGTGACTCCCTCTTGATCCTCGCTCCTACACAACCAAAAAAAATAAAAAAATCTACAACACATATCCTTTCCC
Organism: Chamaecyparis obtusa; assembly: GCA_027943335.1. Taxonomy (NCBI): domain Eukaryota; kingdom Viridiplantae; phylum Streptophyta; class Pinopsida; order Cupressales; family Cupressaceae; genus Chamaecyparis; species Chamaecyparis obtusa. The sequence continues at coordinate 699,702 of BSBK01001599.1, read as the reverse complement.
TAAAGTTAGTTTCAACAAAGATAGTTAGATCTCAAACAACATTGATGCTAAACTATCTAACACAAGAAATGCTTAAAGCAAAAAATCTTCCTTATCTTCAAGGTTGACAACTTCGCTTGGGTTAGCCTTTTGTTGAAAGAGTTGAACCTGACAATCCCTGGCATAGTGGCCAAATTTGTTACATTTGAAGCATTGGATATGAGAGAGATCTCTTGGCTTCTTCCTTGAGTTGTTAGCATCATTGGATCTGAAATCAATGTTCCTCTTGAAGTTGTTCTTCTTCCAATGATCACCTTTGACCGATTGAGTAGCAAGAGCTAAGTTTTCTTCATTACGGGTAGACTTGATCCCTCTTGATATGAGCCTAGATTCCTCTTGAATGCAGTCAGCACGAAGGAGATCAAATGAGGGAAAGTTACCTTTACCGCTTAAACCTTGAATGAAGGGTTCCCATGAAGGAGGGAGACCATTGAGTGCAAGCATGACGAGATCCTTGTTTACAACTTCACTATCAATAGCACTTATTTTATCTCTTAATTCTGAAATCCTCATGAAGAACTCCATGACTAACTCATCCTCTTTCATTTTGATTTGAAGTCAGTCTCTTCTTAAGGTAAGTGCCTGGCTCATGTTGTTTACTTCGAATATGACTTCCAATTGTTTGAACATATCTTTGGCTGAAGACATCCTCGAGATGATAGGAACAATATGATCTCTGACAGAATCTATTAGGATCTTCTTGGCCTTGATAGCTTTCTTTTTGAATTGATTAAGTACTTCTGGATCCGTAGGTGTTTCAACTTTTTCACTTTGCACAAATTCTAGCAAGTCTTGTTCTTCAAGAGCAATCAAAATTCGTGCTTTCCAAGAGATGAAGTTGAGGGCACCTTCAAGTCTATCTTCCACCTTCAATCCTGTCACCATTTTGACACAAGAAGGAAACACACAAAGACAACAAATCTAAAGAATACAAGTTAGATCTGATACAGTTAGCAAGAATCTGGGACCTGTCAGATCTGATTAGTTCAATATGAACCTAGCTTTGATACCATGTTAAATTTAGTGATCAGATCAGAACATTAATAACTTAAACAGATAAACAGATAGATGAACACAAAGAATTACCCTGGGAAAACCTCCCACTTGGAGGAAAAACCCAGCAACAATTAGATCATCTATTATTGGCTTTCAATTTACAAGTACAGACCTGTGATCTTTTGAAGATCCCTGATCAATCAATATCGTCAATGTAAGTAGTAGATTGCCAATGCAAGGGTTAGATTAGATGTAGAATCAGATCTCAGACTTCAACAGTCAGATTGTATTGTATTTATGAGCTCAGGTCAGATTTGATCATAAGTATATATGAACTTGAATGCAGTAAATCTGATTTCTCTGTCTATAACTGAAATCCTTATACATTGAGTGTTTGCCTCTTGAGTTCACTGTCATGCTAGAACATTTCACAAGTATTTGTAGTCCAGATCGCAAGGATTGTAGTCCAGATCACATGTATTGTAGTGTAAATAGCAAGTACTGTAGACCAGATTGCAGGTATTGTAGTGCAGATTGCAAGTATTGAATCACTTGTATATTGATGCATATATATTCGCTGTCCAAGTGCTCTGATCCCAAATTGCTGGTGCACAGATCGAAATCAGACCAAGTCGCTATGTGTTGTTGTGGATTGTTGATGACCAAAGGTGCGCAGTAGCAGTCACTGAATGTGGATCAGAGGTTTACTTTGGATCTGATGCCTGAAGATGATCACAGTCGATAGGGCAGAGCAGCACTTCGCAGGAGACTTACAATGGCTAGATCGCATATGATATGTTGAGTGGATGCACTTTGATGCTAGACGAGCCCTCTCTTATATACCGGACGACAAGACAATAAACAGGCCGACCCATGCATGAAATAATAATTATTTTGGCGCCAAGAAGGAAAAACGTGAGAGGGAAAGGGCCCAGCCCTTTGGCGATAGGATATTAGTTAATTTAAATTAAATTAAGTTAATAAAATTATAAAGCTAGGATCCGAACTAGTTATTAAAACATTAACACCCATACTTCTCCTGTACTCCTGCATACTGGCTTCTAATGGCTTCCTTGGCCCTATCCATGCCCTCATATATGTAGCCCATAGAGGGCTTCTCGCCATCAACAATTCGTAGGAGAGATACAAGGGGCTCACAAACCTGCATATAATCATAATGTAAGTTGTAAGTTACATTGTAAAACAAACAATTGAGTCAAGTATTAAATTATAATAATATATTAAACTAAAAATAAAACAAAATTATATAATTGTGAAAATTTTACCCTGCATATTTCAGCTGCAGGTAGCCAAAAACCATTCTCATCAAACATTGTGTTCGCGACATCTATCCTTGCAGAGGTGGTGGCAAAGGAAGAGGCTGCCCACTTAAGCCCAACAAACATGGTCTTTAATTCTCCCCTTACTTTCAAGATGGACTGCAGTGTGATGAAATTCGAGGCAAACCTCGTGATGCCTGGACGAGCTAACTCCTTTTGCTTTGTGTATTTTCTCATTGTGCTAAGGACGAGTGTATGGTTGTAGATGAACTTGCACACATTTTTGGCCTTATCAACGCATGATTTGACCTACTCAAGCTTACCAATGTCCTCCAACATGAGGTCAAGGCAATGGGCCGCACAAGGAGACCAAAATATTGTGGGGTGCCTCTCCATCAAGAGTTTACCTACAAAAATTTTAAATTAATTAGAATTCAGAAATTAAGTTAAATCAGAGAAGTTAAAAAACTTAAAAGTTTAAAACTAAAAGTTTACCTACAGCAACATAATTTGCTGCATTATCTGTGACCACCTGCACCACATTTTCTTCCCCCACCTCTGCTATAACCTCCTCAATAAGCTCACATAAGCATGTGACATTTTTTACATGATCGGAAGCATCAATAGATTTGATGAACATGGTGGTTCCTACACAAAATAAATAGAACAAAACAATTAATTATCATGAATCATTATTGAATTCGCATTCAATTATTCAACAAATCAAAATTTAAATTATTTAATCACCTCCACAAGACACAAGAAAGTTGAGGAGTGTTCTATTCCTCATATCAGTCCACCCATCAGTCATGATGGTGCATCCCTTTTTGACCCATTCTAGTCGGTGTTCCTCTAGCTTAGCCTTCATGGCCTCAACCATTTCGTCTAAAAAGTATCCACTCAACTCAGCCTCAGTAGGGGCTTTGAACCCCGCACCACAAATAGTTACGGCATCTATCATGCCCTGCCAATAAGAAGACCTGTCACAAATAGATTATGAATAGAATTTAGAATCTTAAAAATCTTAATTAAGGAAAACCAAATAAAGTAAATTAAATTTTAATTACCTTGCTGCAATAAATGGGATATTGCAAAAGTACCAAAATTTGCAAATTTGTTTTCTTGCAGCATCATGAATGTCCTTGTTCCAAGTCATGCTCTCAAGCGAGGGTTGTGAGCTAGGAGTAGCGCACTGTACAAAATAATTGTCCAATCGCGACTTCCGCACCCTAGGTCTAATGGTAATACTATTAGATTGAGTAGCAGAAGTAGAAGGAATACCAATGGTGGCAGTGGCAGCAGCCCTAGCACTAGCACTAGGACGAAATGGTGGCCTAGAAGAACCCTCTCCAACACAACCTACAGATGCGGTTGCGGATGCACATGGGGAACCAATAGCTTGCAACTGTTCAAGTTTCTTTTTCTTCTCTAACTTTTCTCTTTCAAAGTTCTCTATTTGCATATATACCTCACGTTGTGCCTCAAGAGTTTGTTTAGTGCAAACTGTGATATCATGTCTAGGTATATTAGCAATATGGAACTTGAATCTACAAATGCCACCGGAATTTATTTCTTTGCAAAAAATACATTTTGTTTGATATTTTGTCCTTCCTAGAAAGTCTTCGGTATAATTCTAAGAAGGGTCTTTTCCCATTGTGGAAATTTGGAAAATGAAAGTTAAGGCTGCTGCAATAAAAAAATTAAATTAAAAATTAAAAACATGTCTTAAATAGCTGTTAAACAGTCTTAAACTAATAAAAAACCTTAAACCCTACATTCTTTTTTGTGAAAATTGTAAAATTATGTTTGCAAATTGGTTGTAAACACGTTGTAGGGTTTGCAAGATCACACTTTGCAATTTATTCAAAAAAACATTCAAGTTCTAAATTTTAAAGCTAAAACTAAGAAAATTTTGCAAAAAAATGAAGAATATACTAACATGGAAAAAAAAATCAACACTTACCTCTTGCAAATGAGTTGAGGAGTGTTGCTATTGGCTCTTTGATGCTCTCAATGCAAACTTCAAGCCTCCCCAAATAGATTTATGCTCTCCTTGATGCTCTTCTTTCTTGCTGGTTGGAAACCTATGTTTTCTCTTTTCTCTTCCTCTCTCTCACTTTCCCTCACTTTAACTCATACAAATGTAATAGAAGCCCTTTTAGGGTTATAACTAAGGCAAACAACCAAACAAATAATACAAAACTTTTGTGTTTATTTTTATTTTTAAAGTCTAACTTTATGCTGGGCGTGGCCGATTCATGGAGCTGAAAATCGCCGATTCATGCGATTTCTTGTGGGTGAATCAGATGATTCCGATTCAGATTCACAAAAAATCGGCTAGGTTGAGTCGGATCGCCGAATCGTGTGAATCGCCGCGATTCTCGTTACTTTGATATATATTGATCAGATTTAGACTGTACAAATCCCAAACTCAACACATGTATCAAACTTCTGGTACCACATCTTAGGACTTTGTTTTAAACCATACATGGATTTCTTCAACTTACAGATCAAATGACTTTTACCTTTCACCACGTAGTGCTCTGGTTGTGTCAAGTAAATTTCTTCCTCCAAATCTCCATGAAGGAAAGCTGTATTCACATCCATTTGCTCGATCTCTAGATCATAAGCTGTTGCAATAGAAAGCAAAAATCTAATGGATGTCATTTTGGCTAGAGGAGAAAAAATCTCACCATGATCTACTTCCTCAACTTGGGAGTAACCTTTTGCAACCAAATGTGCTTTATACTTCTCAATGCTTCCATCTAAACCCATCTTTTTTTTGAACACCCATTTACAACCAACAAGCTTCCGTCCTTTAGGCAATGGTACAAGGTCCCATGTGTCATTCCTCTTAAGAGCTGCCATCTCTTCATCCATGGCTGTTTTCTAGGACTCTGAATCATTCATACCAAGAGCCTCTTCCATAGATCTCGGTTCATCAATATTAGCATTTGAAACAAATATACACCTCCAATCATCAGGAGAATATCCATACCTTTCAGGTGGTTTTCTTTGTCTAGGAGACCTTCGAACAAGATCTGGTTCATGTTTAGGTTTAGGTACCTCTTCTTCCTCTGATGATTCAAAACTTGTAGAGTTCTCCTCAACTTCTTGTATTTCTAAGAGCCTCGATTCAACTTTCTCTGGTGTAGCAGGTAGTTAAATCACATCTTTCTTTTCTTCTGTTTGTTCTGGCTGAACTGTAACAGAAAAAGGCTTAGTTTTTCGAAAAATAACACTTCTAGAATAAAATACCTTTTGTTGAATAAGATTCCAAATTTTGTATCCTTTCACACCATAATTGTATTTGATGAATATACATTTAACAACTTTGTTATCCAATTTTGTCCGCTTCTCCTTTGGCGCATGAGCATATGCTTCACAACCGAACACTCTTAGATGTCTAAGTGAAGGCTTGTGGCCCAACCACGCTTCCATTGGTGTCTTATCAACAAGAGCTGATGTAGGAGACCTGTTTATCAGGTAGCAGACAGTAGCTACAACTTCAGCCTAGAACTTTTGTTCTAGTGCAGCACCACTCAACATACTCCTAACCTTCTCCATCAAGGTCTTGTTCATTCTTTTTGCAACTCCATTGTGTTGTGGAGAATACAGAGTTGTCTTCTGTCTTTTAATATCACAATCTTTACAAAATGTATCAAAATCATTAGAGCAATATTCACCACCATTATCTGTCCTCAAACATTTTATCTTCTTTCCAGTCTGCAACTCAACCATTGCTTTAAATTCTTTGAAACAACTGAAAACTTTAGCTTTACTCTTAAGAAAATAAACCCATGTTCTTCTATTGAAGTCATCAATGAAAGAAACATAATAAAATGATCTACCAATAGAAGGAACATCAACTGGACCAAATACATCCGAATGGATTAGATCCAAAATACATGAAGACTTATGAGAACTTGAGTTAAACTAAATGCGGTTTTGTTTTCCATAAATACAATGGTCACAAAAATCAAATTCAAGATTGCAATCATTCAACCCATCAACAAGGTTCTTATTTTTCAAAGTTTGTAGACCCTTCTCACCTATGTAGCTGAGTCTCTAGTGCCATAACATGGTCTTCTTAGTAGGTAACTTTGATTCACTTGACAGAGCACCCTTAGGTACTCAAAAACCATGACCATTTGTTGAAAGAGAAATCCTCTCCTTTTCCAACTGAGTAGTCTTTTTCACAATCTTATCAGAAGTACTATTGCACTCAACTATGCATGCATCAAGCTGGTACAGTGTACCCAATCTACTTCCTCTTGCTATCACCATAGCACCTCTCACCATTTTCACACTTGCTTTAGAGAACTGTACATGCACACCCGCATCTGTTAGTTTGCTAATAGATAACAAATTTCTTGCTAGTCCTGGGATATGCAAGACACCATCAAATCTTCGAATTCTACCATCAAAAAATTTCAAACGAATACTTCCACGACCACTACTATCAAGAACAAAGTTATCACCCAAATACACCTTACCACCATCAAAATCTTCATACTTACTAAACCAATATCTATTAGGAGTCATGTGGAAAGATGCACCTGAGTCTATCAACCATGCATTGTCACCTGCACGAGTGGCCAAGGCTGCAATAAAAACATCTCCATCTTCCTTCTCAGACTCAGAATCATAATTTTGCTTCTTCTTCTTCTTTTCTTCTTTACAGTCCTTTCGGAAGTGTCCGGGTTTTCCACAGTTCCAACAGATTGCCTTGTACTTACTAGGGGACTTTGATCTCCCCTTATTCTTGGACTTAGAACGACCATGCTGCTTTTCGTTCTTGCCTCTTTCTTTTGGTCTTCTCAAACACTCAAAGCCTCTTTGGCATTCAGAGAGACCTTCCTGCTCATCTCCTCTGAAAGTAGAGAACCAACAACATCCTCCATTTTCAAGACAACTGAAGTGCTCCCTATAGCCATGACAAGGCTGTCTCATGAGTCTGGCAACGAACATAGCAAGATTTGGCACCTTTCTTCTTCATCCATTGACACCCCAACAGAGGTCAACTAAGTCACCAACATATTAAAGCTTTCTAGATGCTCAAAAATTCATCCACCGTCCATTCTTAAGGAATACAATTTCTTTTTTAAGAAAATCTTATTCACAATTGATTTCGCTTGATAGATCCACTTAGCTTCTTCCAAAGCTTCTTCACAATAGACTCTTCATGGACATTAATTAGAATTGAGTCCGCAAGACACAATCTTATAAGACCTTTAGCTCTTCTATCCATCACATCATATTGTGCAGCTAAAGCCGGATCTGTGTGCCTCAGCTTATTCTCATCCACAACATCCATAGATCCCGATCAATCAACAGATCTTCCATCTTTAGCTTCCACATCTCGAAGTTTGTGCCAGAAAACTTCTCTACATCAATCCTCCTCGACATGCTTGCCATCTTCATGATCCTGCAATACAGAAAATGAAATACTCTACACAAGCTACCACTAAAACCTTGATTAGTTCAAAAAACCCTGTGCCCAACAAATAGAACCAAAATTGGCCAGGCTTTGACACCACTTGTAAAGAAGCAAAGGTGTGTGGAATCGCTTCCTACGCTAATTTTGAGAGGACGATTATGCAAATCTTAACTTAACTAATTACAAAAATCTCAAGAAACATACAAGAGCATGAATAAAACAATAAGCACATAACATAGTGATTATCGTGGGGAAAACCTTTACGGGAGAAAAACTCCACACTCTAAAACCTGCATAATGTATTACCAAATCAACAAATGATTACAATACACTTGCAATGCAAGTTCTTACAAGAGCATCACCTCAACTCAAGCTTGGAGAGACATCACTAGCATCCTTCTAGCATCCAGCGTTGCAAACAAAACTCCATGATACAAACTCCTCCCCAAACGCTCATTATATAGGCATTTCACAACCTGGAAACCACTTGTGGTTTTACAATACCATGTCCAAAACCTCCATGCCACATGTTGTCCATTATTGACATTTATTTTTCCAAGATAGAAAGGTTAAAAATAGTACTCACGTCCAAAAGTTTGTTCCCTATTTTTGACCCTCATAAAAGTCATGAAATGTGTCATCTATACTCTAAAAATGGCCCTCCTATATTATACTATGGACAGGTTTTCTTTTGACAACTTAAACACCCTTTTCCAAGGCACCAACAAGTGGAAAACTACGAACAACATTTTTGGAATCATTTGGAAAAACTTTGCAAGGTTGAGATACATGTTTCTCAACAGATAGGTCTGTTCAAAACATCAAGTAGGAGTTAGCTATATTTTTAAAATTATATTTCAATAAAGATGTTACAACTTACACCCTTTTCTTTTGTTGCATAGTCTCATATGTAAGCTTTTCTGGTTTTCAAAGGATGAGACTTGTATAATGCTGTTGTTAGATTCTTGGAAGCATTTGTTCTTTGAAGCAATTTAAGTTGCATGAACAAAAGAAAGTCAAAATTAATCTTGTGAAATAGTCCTTTGTAAGACAAAGTACTATAAAATGTATTCTCAATAGAAGGATATTTTGCTACCAATATTTTTGTCACACCAAGGTCTTTGATTCTTATTCTTGAGGCCTTGAATGTATCATCCTTTGCTTTGAAAAATCTTTGACTTTTCCGTTATAAATACTGAAAATGATTGAAAAACTTTCATCACTAGCCTTTCGACCTGGCAAAAAACTTTTTTATTTTATGCTTCTATATTCTTTTATTCGACTTTACTCTGGAATGTTCGTGTAAGATGACAGGGTGTTACAAAGAAACAGTTTTGACTTAATTCTTTTAGCAGTGCTAACTGCTAAGAAACATACAGACTAATATCAAATATGTTTTGAATGGAATGTATTACTAAAGATTCTGATGTCATTCAAATTTAGTAATGCCTGGATTGCAAACCTAATATTAACCACATAAACACATATTTGAAAAATAATTGCAATGAAACAGCTCAATGATGTCAAAATTGGCGAAATTGGATTAAGTGGCCTGTCGCTGAAGGTATTAAATTTATTTTTATGAGAAAAAAGAAGCTGGATTAGCTTGTGAAATTATCACTTGATCAGGATCTAAGTTTACATTTTTATTTTATTTAGGTGAAAATACAAAAATTATATAGTTTGTAACAATTTCCCTTGATATGCTTCTTTACTGGAAAGATCTTAGAAACTAAGAAAAGTAATTAGGATCAACACCTTTAGATGTGTCCCATTTAAAACATACGTTTACAGGAAATTTTCAAATCAGTCCTTTGTAATAATATTAGAAGATTCTGAATGTTGTATCTTCTCAAGTTGTGGGAAACTTGTGGTCTAGTTAGTTAAGTTTATGCTGAGAGTAGCTTCATATGTAATGGTCATACCAGTTTTTACTTTTGAGTCTGGTAGAAGATGATTGACAAATGAAGGTACATGGCAGGCACTTCTTAGAGCAGAAGAAATAGTAAACACATGGCCCGAAGCAGAATTGGGGCGCATCTTACGTGACTATGGAGAAGAAAGTCGGTGGCGTACAATTCAGAGAAAGATTGCAGAAGCTCGTCTAGCTGGTGGCATCCATTCTACTTCGGAGTTGGTGGAGCTTGTGCGTAGCATTGCTTTCAAATTTTCAGGTACTAACGTCTTAATATTCTGCACCCACAGGGTGTCTATGTTCATGTAGGCAAGATTAGCCAACAGGAAGGGGAGATGCAAAGAGGATGTTTCTCAAGTTTTTTCTTTTGGCAGCTGCTTCAGTTTATTGACATCTCATCTTTAGTCTACAATTTTATGCCTTTCTCAATAAAGTGGCAGATTTTCATTATTTACTAGACAACAAAGAGATAACTGACCATGGGAGCTTTTTAGCAATATGGTATATTTATAGCATGAAGATGAGACAGACAGGCTTTTTGTAATTTTATGTGTAAATATGTTGATGTTGGTGTTTATTGCCAAATATTTGCAGGAAGGCAAGGGTGGATGAAGACAGCTATTCGTGTCTTTCAAGCATTGAGAATTGCAGTAAATGATGAACTAACAACTTTAGAAAATGCTCTTAGTGAGGGTTTCACATGTCTATCATCAAAGGGGAGGCTTGCAGTTATATCCTTTCATAGCTTGGAGGACAGAATAGTAAAGCAGACATTTTTGAACATCATTAACAAGGATCCTTCTAAAAAAAATGATACAGAATATGATGTTAGTTTTGTTCATATCTCTGGTCGGACCAGATATAATAAATACAGAAGAAAAATAATAGAGGCTTCTAATGATGATTCCTGTGAAGAATGGATTCAACACATAGTAGAAGGTAAGTATGGCAAGATTCTAACAAAACGACCTATAATACCAAGTAAAGAAGAGGAAAATGTAAATACAAGATGTAGAAGTGCAAAGTTGAGAGTGCTAGAGAAAAATTGATGGAACTATTCCCACCTATTTTTGGCTGGTTATTTTCTAGCCAAAATTTCCAAAGTAAAATGGTTTCTTTTCCAATCAAGTATATGAGGGGTATCTCTTCCATGCACTTATGGTTGTGGTTTCTGTATTTGACATTGGTTTTGAATAGTATAATGCTATATAGGTTTTACATTTTGCATAATTGGACAGGGGCTATGCATAAAAGGAAAATGGATCAGTTGAATTTCTGCTATTTGCATCTTTTAGGCTACTTCAGTTGCATCTTTCCCTAGAATAATCTTCTGAAGTAAAAGGTAGGCTTTGTACAGTGTCCCATATATGGCGATTTGATGTACAGACACCTTGACACATTATGTGAAAGAATCAAAGCATTGTTTTGGCCCTTTGGATGAAGGAGGTGGGGATTTGGTCTGATGTATGATTTAGTAGTTTTGGCTGCTATTATAGGGTCTAAATTTCCTGTTTGACCCCTGTCAAGATGGTTTTATGTGATGGTTATACATCATAATTGACCTTCAAGTGTTGGAACATCTCATGCTAAGAAAAAAACGTTGAACTACAAATATATATTTATGTAATCCCTTCAGAATTTTTGAGTCTGCCCAAAATATCCACTTTTAGCTTATGTTGTCTTCCAAAAAACTGGTTACTTTTTACCGCTAAAAATTGGAAATATATTCATACAGCCATCAAATTTAACCCTGGGCTGCTAATTATGTTCAGTAAAGGAACTCAAATTCCTGGACTTGGGTTGCATTCCAGAGAGCTTGGATTGCATGTACGCCATCTCATATGAAATGAACTGAGGAAATTTACTTGTCTTTAAACAATTTTATAGGTTTTATATTCTAAGTTACCACATTTGTTCTTGAAGGCAGCAAAGTCTGGTTTGATTCTGACTAAAGTCTGGTCCTGATCAAATTCTCTATAAAGTCTGCTACAGGCGGTCAAATTCAGCCCAAAGTCTGTCAGACAGACCTGAGCCGAATTTAGGCGAATTTCAAATGCAGTGGCAGTACCCGGCCTGACTTTGGCATAAAAAGGCATAAAAAGGCATAAAAGGTTAAACATGTCATTTGGACTAAAACATTAATATATGGTGGTGTATTTTGCCATGTTGCTTTACTATTAGCATAGTGGTGTATGAACTTATTCACTGCTATATATATATATATATATATATATATATGTTTTTTTACAGACAAACCCAAAACGAATTCAAACCCACCCCTAAAAAAATTTGAATGAATTTTGAAACCGAATTCGAACCGGCAACTCAGGTTTTATACCGAGGGAACTCTCCTGAAAGACTTTGTCAGTGCCGGAATTGTCCAGAACTGAATGAAAGACATTGAGGCATCATTAATCATTGAATTTAAGGTCGGAATCCTTCCTTTATTGTTTCACTTCTCTGTTTCTAATTTAGTCTCATTATTATGGAATCAAGCACCAAAGTTGCATGTAAATAGAAGGAATCCACATGAAATAATTCACTTGCGGGGCCAGACCTATGTGTTAAGATTGCAAACTATCAATTCAAATGTCTTGGGTAGCTTATCTATCTTGAATCTCCTCTAAGTTGGCTTTCAAATCAACATTCAAGGCATTTCCATTCAAAACTTTTTATAATTAATGCCAATATTTAATTAAAATTTCAGGTGACAAACTTGAAATGGAATAAAATGTGGGATATAAACAAAAAATGCAACGATGACCATCGTATAAAAATAATGACCTATGAATTAGTTGACCAAATCTTGTGATTTTCTATCAAGTTCAGAGTAGATGAATTGTGGATTAATAAACAAGAGGAGGATTGAATTAAAGCGAAGCAACCTGCTAATTGCCAATCACAAATTTAAAACGCAAATTTGGAGCGGCTGAGTGAACCCTATGTAGGGTTGTGCTGTTTCAGACCCATTTTCGGGAAGCAATAAGCTTCCGTTGAATGCTTGTCTATTTTTAGTAGGGTGGATAAGGATTTTGATTGCCGTGGAGCTGTCATTGGCTCCTCGGTTGGGAAGATGGGCAAATCCTTATTGGAAAAGGCATATGGGGTGCTTCACTGATATTTGAGGGAAAGTTTAACAGGTCACTTAAAGAGGAAGGGAAAGGTGGGGCTTTAATGCTGGTCCCGTGGTAAAAAAGGTTGTCAAAACCCCTATTTTGAAGCTAGGAGAGGAGCTACTGAAAAAGCCAAGCTCTACAAAGATATGACGCTATTATGTAGATTTTCTAGAATTCGTGTTTGCATTTTATTGGATTGATTTAGCTTTGAAAGCTATTGCAATGAGTTGGGAAGGTTCATTATTGTATCTAGGGATACCAACTTGTACATGCATGTCTTGTTGGATTTGGATCTAAGGGATTGCCAAGCAAATAAGGGGATTGCCAAGCAAATAAGGCTGCAATTGGAAGAGTAGAATTAGAGATGTGTCGACTCCACAAATATAGCATTTAGGGGCTGGAACTATCATTTAGTAAGCACTTGTTGGGTTTATGCGTAACAAATAAGAAAGATAGAAAACTTGGTCTAATCTTGTGGGTATAGTATATGCTTGAGAAATTCTAGAGGGCTGAAAGTGTGGTTTCTAATAAACATGTTGAAGGCTATGATGTTGGATGGAAGGAAGTTTGTTTGAGTTGGAGGCTGGTAAGGAGTTGGAGGCTAGCAAGGAAGTTGAGAAGCTTTTGTTAGGATAGACCTTGCAAGAGTCAAGTTTGGCTCCCTAGAAAAATGAGTTTTTGAAAGATTTTATTTGTAAGATTTGGCCATGAAGATAGTCACCTAATGTTTGGAGGCCTAATAGAAAGCACAAAATACTTAGAAGATTAATATGACAAGAATTATTTTCCTATCGAGAATGGAAATAGATTGAATGTACAATTTAGGAGAGACCATTGGTTATATAGGATATGACAAGATCAATACATGTGTCTTAATCATACACAATAAAACAACTAACATGATGAATATTAAATGACCTAGGAAACAAAAAGTAAATGTGACAATATATGATCATATGTCAACTAAGGCTTCTAGAAAGATTCCTAGGACCTATGTGTACCCTAGGAAAGCTTAAGTGATAAGATGTGAAAGGGACCTAATATTGGAACTAGCCAGGTAACTTTTATTGACACCACCACCACCTCTTAAGTAGGGGAAAAAATAAAACATGCAAATACGAGTCCTCACTATGAGGCCATGCCAGGTAAACATGTACAAATGCAATGCAATATCTCATAAATGAGAAAAGGAAAAAACCTAGTGGGACAAAAATCCTCCTAAAAAGAGAGAAACACCAAGAGAGTGCTCTCAAAAGGATGAGTCAATCTTGAGGCCAAGTGGGATCTTTTAGAGGATATTTGCATGGAGAAACCATAGGGATGGTGCATGCTTATAATCAACCACGTGGAATCAAGCAAGAAGATCAAAGGCATACTTGGGCTACTAGCAAGGGTGATCCTAGAAGAAGACTATAATCTCAATCTTGAGAAAGTAGTGTAAAGGGCTCAAGTCATACATAGAAAATTTGTCACGTGAAGAAGCTTTGGCTCTACCAATGATGGATGAGGATCTCCCTCTAATGATCAAGTCACCAATATAGAGAGTACAAAGCAAATGAGAATCATCATATCGTGAATGTGGACATTTAGATACATGTGTCATTTGGTTAATCCCACTAAGAGAAGAAAGGAGTCCATTTTGACATACCAAACCATTGGGGTGTGCTTGAGGCCATAGATAGGGTTCGTCAACTTGCAAACTAAATAAGAATCCTAAACAAATCCTTATGGCTGCTCCATGTAAATCTCCTCTTGAAGATCCCCATGAAGAAATGCAATCTTCACATCCATCTAATATACAACCAACCATGAGTTACAACAATTGGAAGGGTTAAGCTTATGGAGTTCATCTTAGTAATAGGGGCAAAGGTGCCTATGTAATCAATATTAGGAACTTGTGAGAAATCTTTGGTCACAAGTTGTACTTTGAACTTGTCCATAGTTCTATTTGCTCCATATTTGGTTTGATAGATCCACTCATATCAAACCATTTTTTTTTCTCTTAAGAAGAGGGACTAAGGCCCAAGTGCGGTGCCTCATCAGGGAATCACACTCTTCTTCTGTTACTGAATCTGAATCCGAATCCCACTCAATAATTCCCGATGCTTCCACAAAGGACTATGGATTAGAAGTAGAAGCAATCTAGACATGTGGAAGATGTTAATGTTGTGATTGAGTCCATGAAGATTCTAAAGGATCCCAAACAAGAGTGCCTGCTGACTTTAGAGTTTGTTGAGCCCAACAAAGTTGTGAAGAAGATGGGGATGAAGGATGAGAATTCTCAACCTCAAAATGTGAATCTTGTACATGTGTTGGAGGTGAGATATTATCATTTGAGTCACTATCATTTGAGTCCACTATGGAGAAAGGATGAGGGTGATCAAAGGCCAAGCTAGGAGAGCTTTTCTCAAATCGAAAACTCCTCTCAACAAAGAGCTCATGTGTCTTCGTATCCAAGAGTTGGCACCCCTTGACACCATTTGGATACCCAACAAAGATGGAAGGCCTACTTTAAGGTTTGAAAGACTAATGTTTCCCTAGGGGATGTGTGCTCAAGTAGGAGAACCAAAAACTCAAAAATGCCTTATAATTGGCTTCCTACCACACCAAGCTTGAAAAGGAGTCATGCCTTTCAATGCCTCATGGGGAACTCAATTCTATATATGTATAGCACAATTAATGGCTTCAACCCAAAATCTTGGTCAAAGAGAATAAACATGAATCATGTACCTAGCTATCTTCTTAAGGGTTTTGTTTTTCCTTTCAACAACAACATTTTGCTATGGTATGTATGCAATTAAATGTTGAAGATCTATCCCTTCAAGAGTACAAAATTGTACTTCTCATTTACACATTCTTGATCATTATCAATGTGAAGAATCTTGACATACTTTCGAATTGTTTCTTAGTATGATCCTTGAATACTTGAAACTTGCCAAAGACTACATTCTTTTGGCAAAGAAAGTAGAGCCAAGTGAATTTGGAGTAGTCATAAATGAAGGTGAGTGAGCACATAACGAGTCTTACTAAAAGAAATAAATGGAAATGAACCCGCTAGATCACTATGAACCAATTGAAGAACCTATGAAGCTCTTTTAAGACTTCCCTTTACCAAACTTCTCTTCTACATGCTTACCCATAGACCAACTTGGACATACACCATTTGAAAAACTTATTTGAGGGAGAATTGTGACCATATCTCACGAGCTGAGATGATGAAGATAATATTAGTTGGTCAAACTACTCATGCCATATAGCTTATTCACAATATTTGAATGAACAATGCTGCAAAAGGAAATTTGTGGCACAAAGTGTGAGAATGAATATAGTTGAATGTCATGATTGGCTTGTTCCATTACAACAAATGCATCATCCTTAAGCTCTTGATCCCAATTGTATATGGAGAAAACTCAACTTTCTTACCATTCCCAAGAAAAATAATTTGATAGACTTAAAGAAGGTTGGCACACAATTGAGGACCATAAAGAATATTAGCAATGATCCATTATCCACCTCAACTAAAGATTTTCCTTCAACTTCCACTCATGTATCATCACTCTTAAGAAAAGTTGTACTATATAAGGCTCCAATGAAAAAATTTGTTCTCAATCAAAAATCATGCGATGTGAAGCACCGAAGTCAAGTATTCCTTGTCTTAAAGATCCTAGGGTTGCAATAAGTGTCTTTCCTTTCATTTCCTTGATTTTGAAGAAGTGGAAGGAGATGCTTCTTGTTTGTTGGAAGATGGAAATTGATGTGATTCTTCTTTAGAATGTTTGTCAATTAATCAATTTGCTTAGTATGACAATGATGCTCTTCATGAGCAACTTTCTCACAATATGAACGAAGTTGGTTTCTCCTTTTTTGAGTTTCCCTTCTTCAAAGATGGTGAAGATCCTCTTTGTGGAGGAGAAGAAGATTGTGCTCTATCTTTGTGTGGGTTGTTCTTAGATTGCTTTTGTTTCTTGTTAGATCCTTAACCATGGCTTGTTACCAAAGCTTGTGACATGAATGATTTGAGAATACTTATGGTGATTAATTTTATTTGATCAAGCACCAACATCTCTATAAATGATTCAAATTATGGTATAGTATAGGCACTTCCCATAGTCGACGTTTATGGAAATTGGAAACAAAAGATACATAGTATGAAGGAATCTTGTCTAACAAATAGAAGACCAATCATGCATCCTCATCAATGCAACAATCTTTGAGTTGTGCTCTTAGTTTATTCGCCTTAGTTATACAGCCTTGGAATATCAAAATTATTAGGATCTAGATTAGTGAGATCATTATCAAATTTATATCCTCTGGTCCTATTAGTTTTAATTGAGCGAGTTTATCCCAAGCATCTTTTGCTATTTTACACTTATAAATATGAAAGATAAGATCAACATAATCATATCTATTTATGTAACAAATGGGAGAGAGAGGCGGGAATAGGAGCGTAGCTGGGGTTTCAAGGGGTTGCGGGGATGGAGAAGGTGACTCCGACGAGGAGGATGATGATTGGAGCAATCAATAAGGTGTTTTTGAACCCTGTGTCCCTGTGCTTTTCCATGGAAAGGTTTGTTTTGGTTTGTGTGTCACCTGCTGCGGTTTTGCAGGTGTGTTTTGGTTTTTGAAGGAATAAGGGGTTAACCTTCACTCTAGTGATGGCCCAGTGGTTATGCGTTGCTCATGAGGTGCTGATTGCCGTGAGAGGGCTTCTTCGCCCTGTATATTCTATTTGTTGGTTGAATGACTAATCTTGGTTTGTGTGGTTTGTTAGTGTTTCTACTATGTTTTCTTCAGCTCTGCCATGGATGCGAGATCTTTTGGTCATTTTTGGCTTCTTTCCATGGGGTTTGCTATTGATTTGGGTCACCCTTGTGTCAGTAGAGGCCCCCGTTTCTTCTTTCTCTTGAGCCCTTGTCTCTGGTGGAGATCTTTTATGGAAGGGGTGTTCTTTGTACAGGGGTGGTGTGGTTGGTCTCTACTCAGTTGGCATCGTTTTGATTCCTCTTTGGAGTCCCCTCTTTTAGTACTAGCCTTGGTTGCTTGTCCTTCCCTAGGATTGGTGTTGCCTTCTTTTCAACTATGTGTTGTTTGTTTGTTGTGGCAAGATCCTTCTTATGCTGTTGTTCTTGTTGGCCGGTGCTTTCCCTATCGTGTTGTGCGTTGTTACTACAGGGCATCTCTTTCGTTGGTTGACCCATGTTGATTTGTGGGGCTGGGATTTTGTTTTCTCCTTGCTCGAGTGTTGGGCCATTGACCCATGACTTGTCTTCAAGGATTCAGTTTTTGATTGTTGGACTTCTCAGTGGTCTCTTGAAGTGCTTGTCTATTGGGGCCTTTTCGAGGTGTTTTGGTTTTGAGTGCCATGCCTTCCATTCCGTTGATGGATTACGTCTGGGGGCTTTGAGTGTGGTTGTTGAGCGCAAGTGGTGTTGTATAGTTGATGTTGAGTGGTCCTAGATTTTGCCATCTCTTGCTAGAGTTGTCTCTATTCTTCTTCATGGGTTCGTGTGTGGTTTGGCTGGAGATCCTTTCTCTTCTTTGTTTGGGCCTTTATGCCCTTTGTGATTAATGGCTTTGGAGTGCTATGTTAGTTTGCTGCAGAGTCTTTTTCCCTGGTGATTGGACTTCTCTGGATGGCCCTTGGGGCTTGGTTGGAGGGGGCTTATGCTTGTAGTTTTCCTGAGGGTGTTGATGTGCTTTCAGTGATTGCCCCTTGTTTTACGAACAATATGTTTTGCAATGCTAAAGATTGGAGCATAGTGGCAAAGAACACTATTGCTAAGGGGATTTATGTCCCTTGGGTGGAGGTATTTTGTGTTGTGGTGGTTGGTTGCCTACAACCCTTGTGTGCACTCATCCACTTGTTTGGGGGGGATGTTTGAAGATATTCATCCTCTTGTGATTTTAAAGATGGCGCCTTTTCTGAATTTCGGTGTGGAAGTTCTTCCTCATTTGGGCCTAAGCAGTAATTATGTGGCTTCTACTATTGTAGCCTTTGGGTTATTGGTGTTGCTCTTCCTTACAAGTATGTGTTTGGTTTGGATGAAGATTCTATCTTTTCATTTCTTGGGCCTTCTTCACTTTGTGAGGAGTGGCTTTGACATGCTCTACTTATTTGTTGTGGAGATTGTGTTTTGGATGGCCGACCTCTTCTGGATTGGTCTCTCCTGCATGACTTACGTGGATGAGGAGTCGACCCCTATAGAGGTGGGGTTTTTGAGTTCTCCCCAGTTTTGAGTTTGGCGCATGGTGCTCATGTCCTTCCTCATGTTCCTTAACGAGGTGGGGGCATCTCTTATAGAGGTTGGGATTTTCTTGTGGATGGAGGATGATGGCTATTCTATGTGGTATTCTTTTGACTGTGGCTTCTCAGATGCAAGATTAAAGTTGATTCAACTCATGGATGACAATGTTATGCTTTGGCTTGTTTCTTACAAGAGACATGGATGAGGGACCCTGTGGACAAGTTTGGAACCTGCCAAGGTTGGTAGGTAGTGTCTTTCTATTGCTAACTTTCAGTGGTTGGCGCCTATGTTAATATTTACTGTTAGGTTATTTTCTTTTTTGGTCTTCTCTCTGGCGGTTGTTGCCAACTCCACTAGTTGTTTTGTCTTTTCAACTAGACTATCTATTTTTGTTTGCATAGACAATGGCCTTCTTCTTGATAACTAGACACTTGTTGCTAGTTTTTAAGGGTACATTTTGGTTTTTGTTATTGTTTTTGGTTAAGGATCTTTGCAACTATTAGTACTAGGCTTTCCCTTGTTGATGCCACTAATTGGCCATGCTTTGTGATGGAGGTTGGTTGTAACTTTAAGTGGTCTTCTCCTTTCGGTGGCCGCTTGGATGTAAGATGAATTCTGGCCCACTATCTGTGTTGTTATATTAATGGCCTCTTTTGGCATTGATGTTGTAAGCGGTCAATTGTGGCCTCTTGTTCTCCAAGAAGACAATATAAGGAAGATTAATGTGCCACTTATGGCCTTGATTGTGATATACAACATCCTTGTTAATGTGATGTTGATTTCATGTTGGCCCCCTTGTTTGGTAGCTGAACTTAATTAAAAACAATTTTTTTTTTGTGTTGGTAGGGGAATCTTTGAGTAGAATATTCTTTTAATAGAGTATTGCCAATTTAACTATCAACTAATATATGCTTACTATAGAAGGCATATTTTGCTTGATGGGTGTAAGTGTGGGTGATAGTTACATTGCAAGCTTGTGAGTGGTGCGGGCCAATAACCGACCACCAGAATGACAACCCAACGATGGCTCAGGTAGTATTGCACCTTGTGCCTTTGTAGGTCTGGATAGAAGACAATAAAGTTAATTTTCATAAAAGTTTATAGCATTTAAAACTTTAAGTTAATGCTTTTTTTTTGAAAACTGTGGTTGAAGTGGGGAAACTCTGCCCAAATTCTTGTGTGGATGAAATGTGAATTTTATTGCATTTTTGGAGTGTTGTGTAGTTGTAGATCAATGGTTTTTCCTAGATTTTTTGTTTCATTATATTTGAAATTTTAAGGTTTTTGGAGGTCCATCAATGGTGGATGACCTCCACGACTATTTTTTAGCCAAATTGGGCATTTGATAAAAGTTAGAATTTGTTGTTTTAAATATGATTTTATTTTGTGGAATCATGATATTATATGAGTAGATTTTATTATTGGATCGATTCAAATACGTTTTATAGACATTATGGCCAATTAAATATGCTATGGTCACATGTGATAATGACAATGCAAGTTTGATTCTTTGATGTGCATTTGAGGATCTTTGGGCTCATTTGATGGAAGTATATTTCTTGCATATTGGTATTTGTATCATGGGTTTCATGTTTGGATTTCTTGAGCCTAGAATGGGCAATAGGGCCAGTGATGGGAGTGGTGTCCAATAGGGTCTAGGGCACAAAGGGGCCGCTAGGGTAACTCATTGGGCATTATGGTAATCAAGTGAAAACATTAATTAAAAATTGGTTAGGGATAAAACATACTAAGTGGATGCCCTTTTCATGCTTTGAGTGGTCATATAGACTAATGATGAGTTAGGAAGGCTTGGTCATCTGTGGGGCATTGATCTGGCATGGTCAGGTCTCCTCATCTGTATGAGAGGACTACTTGATTCCATGTGAGCCATCCCTTTGTTTTACATGACCAATTTTAGTAGCTTGTGCACCCAATGTCTTTTGATACCACATTTTTCCCTGAACAAACCCTATTGTTTGATGCATAACTTTTAAATGCATTTCAACATTTTGAAAAACTTCCCTTGTGTTGAACTTGGCTCTAGTATTCTTCTTGCTATTGGACATTCCTCTTACAACTTGGTCAATGCCACATGCTAAATTCTTATACACTGTGGAACTTAATCACATTAAATTCAACAAATGCTAGTGTTAGGGTTCTTGGGCATTTGTTAGAACAATTTTTGCGAGACACAATTAGATTTTTTGATGGCTTGTTGGTTTTGGAAGGTCAAAATAATATCAAGTTTGAAAATTCTATGGAGTGGCCCAATTGTATTATTTGTAGATTGCATAATTGCTTATCAAAATTTCTTTTGGGCATACATTTATGACGAAGACTTGCATTTGTCCACCATGTCAATTAAATTAGATTTAATAGTGACACTATTTAATGGGTGCAGACACCTAAATTTGTCCATTCTAACACTTAACATTAATTTAATTTAATTTAATTTAATTTAATTAATATCCCTAATAATATTATAGTTAGTTTAATTAATTATATTTTTTATATTCATCTATCCATTTAATAAAATTTATTTAATTAAATAGATTCATTGTTTATAGTATTTAAATTAAATTAAAATACTACCCCCTAATGTATTAAATTCATTATATTTGTTATATTCATCTATCCATTTAATTAACTTTATTTAATTAAATAGATTCACTGCCTATAGTATTTAAATTAAATTTAAAGACTACCCACTAATATATTAAATTTAATTTATTACATATTTCTCCATATTCTCCTTTTAAATAAATTTTTAATTTATTTATTCCTCCACATGCTTCATTTCTACTAAACTATGATTAAGTTAACAACTTATTTAATTTAATCTTAAACCTAACCTAGATCCTACCCTACACACATCACTTTCTATCTAATGAGCCTATTCACTAATTAACTAAGATTAATTAAGTTAATTTTCATCTTCCTACAAAATTAGTCCTAATTAGTTTCTCACACGTGTGAGCAAATATTTTAAAATCCACTTTTTCAAAAGTTACTAAAAAAGCCTAAACAAAGTTTCTTACATTTTTTATGACACCTCTTACACTTTCCAAAAGTGTGAAAGTCGACTTTCTCTTACACAAAGTCTTACACACTCTTAGATATTTGTCTCCTACTTGTCATTGACTTATCCCTTTCCAAAGTTACTCACAGATGTGTGAGAAACCTTGGTTCACTCATCCTCTTACATCTTTTGACCTTTGTCATTGAGCCATCACTTTCCAAAGTTTCTTACACGTGTGAGAAACCTTGGTCATCCTACCTTACACATTGTCATTGACCCATCACATCCCAAGTTGGTCACACATGTGTGAGCAAGCCTTGGACTTTGCATGACTTATGTGTCTCCTTGGTGGCACCTATGTGGATGCCACATAAATGCCACCTCACCCCAACCCTCCAAAATAGTATAAATATGACCCTTGTCTCAAGCAAATGATAGATAATTAACTTTTTTCTTGCATCCATTATTGCATTCTAGAGATATTATGCTAGTTTTATTTTAGAAAGTTATTGCATCCATGATAGACTTTATTGCTAACCCTTTGGTAGTTGTTTACATTAATCCAAACTTAGATTTTGAATCTTAGACAATTATCATGGATTGTTAATCATAGTTTCATTCAATAGCTTCATCTACTCTTTGGTTTCTTGCATTGAATGTTTCATTCAATAGCTTCATCTACTCTTTGGTTTCAATCTATCTTAGTGGGATCAATACTTGTATTGGGAGAGCACATCCACACCCTCTCTAAGAGCTGAAATCAAGCAAGTCTTCTATGCACTTGCTTCATGCTAATCTGAGGTTATGTGGATCGTAAAGTAGGAATTAGAATAAATATGATTTCTTGTTAGTTTATATTTGAATATGAACATGTACAACTAATGTTTGAATGCTTACGCTTATTTCACATAGATTACATTTTGGCATGCCCGGTGGGACTTGCGTCTTGGTTATCATCAATTATTTCTTGATTTTATGAAGGTTTTATGTGAAACTTGCAGATAGGCATCTCTGCACGTACATAGGTGTCTCTGCCTATAGATAGACGTCTCTGCCTATAGATAGCCGTCTTTGCCTATAGATAGGCGTCTCCGCCTACATAGCTGTCTCTGCTTGTAGATAGGTGTCTCCATCAAAAAGGGAGTTTCTCTTTGCCTTTGGCTTGTTTTGATCAATTAACTTGCATTTTCACTCATGTCAAGGGAAATACTCATATTATTTCATCATTAAAACCCTTTTATTGCATTTACAAGTTAAGAGAAACACATAATCTTAAAAAAATAATTGGTGATATTTCCTTGCTGTGCAGATAGGCATCTTGACTTGTAGACAAGTGTCTCTGCCGGAAAGGGAGTTTCTCTTTCATTTTAGCCTTCTTGATTGATAAATTGAAAATTTCATACATATTAAGCTTAAAACTTATTGTGTTTCATCATTAAGACCTTTTTATGTATTTGTAAGTTAATGGGAATATCAACTCTTAGAAAAATTGTAGTTGACATTTCCTTGCTGTGCAGATAAGCGTCTCTTTCTGTACACATGCATCTCTACCTGACATGTGTCTCTTTCTGTACACAAGCGTCTCTGCCTAACAGGCGTCACTTTTTGTACAGATGCATCTCTGCATAGGAATCTCTTCCTGTACATAGACATCTTTGCACAAGCATCTCTGACAGATAGGTGTCTCTGACTGTACACAAGCGTCTCTGCTTGTTTTCAACATTTTCCATTGTATCTTGATTTTAATGTTGTTGATCTGGATTTTTTGAAGGTTTCTGACATTTTCCAACTTCTAACAGTGATTTTGCAGAATGATTGACCAAGACTTGAACATTTTGAGACTACTAAATTGTTTGTTTTGCAAGATGTTGTTAGAAGACCAAATACAATGAATTACTCACTTAGGTTGTTTTGTAGGTTGCCAATGAGATCCAACTAAAAGTTGTATTTTCTTAATGATTTCTTAGGCACATAGCATTAAGTAGGAAGTTGATTTTTGATAGTGATTCACTAGTTAGGGGAGTATGCTCTTTTCTCCAAGTGGGAAAAATAGAAACCTAGAACCTTTGGAATTGTTATCTTAAAGAAACTTGGAATTGATAACTTGTTTGGCGTTTGGGAGAAAACCTTGCTGATAGGAGAGTATGCTCTTTTCCCCTTGAGGGAAAAACAAAAATCTAGACTCCTTCCGTGGCCGATCCATATGATTTTTCATTAAACCTTTAGAGAGCTTGTCAATTGAGGAAAAAATCTCTCGGGAATGACTCAAAGTGGGGACAAGTAGACGCTAACACTTCCACCCACTATAAATATATCCTTCCTTGATATTAAAGTCTTGAAAGGCATGATTAGTTCTATTTTTACACTTTTGTGTTTACATATGCTTCATCACACGTAGGGCCGAGCGACCTCAATCTTGCTTGCATAACTATGTTTGTTGGAGTACTTGTAGGGCTATATGCCTCAATCTCACAAGTCGAGACTATAGGGGATGATCATGAACAAATGCCTTGACTAAAAGTTGTAGAGTAGTGGCCATCCAGTTCACCATATTGAGCCCCCATCAACATGAACACTTTGATAATACGACATCATGACTGGAGCCATTGCATGCTTGGTGATGGCCATATTCTGAGGAGTTGTTAGGTGTGTTCCTAAGTCAATGAGAAAAGGTTTTTAGCCTCAACCAATCTCCTTCTAGGAATAAAAAGTGTGCTTATTACTTTTCATTGCAAAATAAACCCATACACTTAAAGCCCACAATATTTCTTTGTCCCTTGCATGATTATTTTTGAAAAATGTGCTTGCAATCCAAACGTTTGATGTATGCATGAAATCAATTCTTGCCAAGAACATCCTTTGAGACAAACAATTAGATCTTTCCAATCACATTCGAGATATTGTCTTCCTAATCTTGTTATCAAATCTTTTTTGAAACCTAAATCATGCTTTCTTCTCTTTAAACTACGACTAATAGTGTGAAACATAAGAAGGTAAAACTTCCAATTTCTATAGAGAGAAGACCCTTGATAGAAAGGCTAGAGTCAACAAATACTATTCTAAATTTATCCAAAAGACTCTAGAAGCCAATGGAAAGTTTGATAAAATCAGCTATAACAATCAGGTTGCTAATTTTGTTGCCAAGAACAAAGTGAACATGACCTTTGTCACTTGGGAGTCCTATGATTAAGTAGCTTTGACCTTCAAAATTATTCAATCACTCATTATTCCTCATCTTTAATCAAATCCTTCTTCACTCACCTTTCAAAATGTTAGGAGCATTAATCAAAACTTTGGACTTAAAATTAAAATCAAATCAATCCATCTTTCACACCTCAATCTAGCAATAGGTTGAAAGAATCAATCCAATAGTGTCACATAGACCTTTAATCAAAACAAACATTAATACCTTGCTACTTTGAGAACTGATTCTTTCTCAAGTAGTTTTAATCCAATCCTATTTTGTTTAGGGATCGTTTAGTCCATCACTCAAATAAGAGAAGAGTTTTAAATCAAATCCAATCCTTTGTTTGCACAATCACAAGGTTTTGTTTCACCTAAGTTTGTTCCAAACCTCCAAATCCAATCTTTGAATATTAGTTCCCCTTTAATCCATTCAATCCCACATCAAATCAAATCAATCATTGAGGCCTAGTTCCTCTCAAATCAAATCCAATCAATCCTTGAGGCTTAGTCCTCTTAATTGAATCTAAATTTTAGTCCAAGATTGCTCCTAGTTAATCAACTCCTTTCTTCCTCTCATCATATTCCATCAATCTTTCAACATTCTCCAATCCAATCATTCTAAGGTCACCCTTGCATGGTACTTACCTGATCTCAAGCTAAGATAAGACAAAAATCTATCACCAGGGATAATGATCAAGAAACTGTCTATCAAGATGACTTTATAGAAGAGGAGGAACCACACATAGAATCTGACACGGTCATACCTGAGAGTGTCAATGCAAATCCATGAGCTAAATAATTCTTCAAAGATCCCAACAACATGAGATTAGTGGAAGATCTAATCCAAGTAACAAGTCTAATATATTTTTGAACCTTATTCGAAAGGGTATCAAACTCCCAGATGATTTCAATGAGACCTTGCTTGAGAACAATTTGATTTGAACCAAAAAAGGTAAGGCCACGTCCGCTATGCCTTTAACATCCGATAACACGAATCAACCTGCCAATGCATACAAATCCGATAAATCCTAGGCATGCCCAACTCAAATGACAACACAAATATCAATGGAGAAAATAATAATGACATGAACTTGGGTCACGAACCTGAACATCCACCAGGGTCATCAAGATGATGTTCTACTTCAATTTTCTCAAATCCTGGTGGAGTCTTGAAGAATCATAATTCTTCACATACAAACAACACCAACCGCACTCCCGGCGGACACAACATGAATCCTCCACTTCTAGGAGGACATAACACATCATTTGGAGGAGGAACAAATCAAGCCCATACAATCACCGACAAGAATCCTCTTGAGTTGGTGCAACGAATCAATGAGCTTAAGAGCATGGTGACAACTATGCAAAAATGTGGGAAGAAGGAATTATCTTTCAAAGAGATATGTCCTTATCCATTTGATAAATCAATCAATATTCAACCATTCCCCATCTAATTTGAGATTCCTAAATTTGATAAATAAAAGCGAGAATCATGCCTTGTACATCTTAAAGAATTGTACATCATATGGAATTTGATGAAAGTGGCCATTAAACATTATTCATCTAATTCATCTAGTAGCACCAACAACAAACCCAAGTTCTGGTCCAAAAAAAAAGGTGTTGTTAATGATGGAGTGATGGATGCTAAGCATGTTCAAAATGTTCAAACATCCAACAATAAAAACCAAGGTAATCATAATAACAATGATCAGAACAACCGTAATCATAACAATAACTAGAGCAGTCAAGGTAAGAAGACCAATCCAAACAATCAGAATCAGAATCAGAATCTAGGATCTAGTTATCGTGATTCCCTATTCTCACATTACAACAACAACAACAACAACAACAACAACAACAACAACAACAGTTGACCACTATAATGATGACAATTCACATAGCTAGCAGAATCCCTTGATGTCATCTTTCAACATTTAGTCAATCAGGGAATGATGGTCTATCCTAACACAAGGCCTTGTGATGACAACCAACCAAAACCAAATTGGTACAAGGATAATGAATACTGTGATTATCATCACATTAAAGGACATTGAATCAGGAAATGCATGAAATTTTTCCATTTTGTCCAAGACTTGATTGACGACGGAAAAATCAAGGTAGAAGGTCAAGATGCCTCTGCCTCCAATACCAAATTGAAAATGTATTCTAAGCCTTTTCTAGAACACAATCAAAACAATGCCTCGTCGTCTAAAATCTTTGCCTACAATTACACCACAAATGATGTCTCAGGAGATGAAAACACTTGTGACAACCTAGAGGAAAATAATGATTGTGGCTTTGATTCATTGTGTGGCCACATTGAATAATCCGAAACCCATGTAAACACGGTGACTCTATAGAGGGCTTATTGCAATGTTACCACCCGCCATCCTCGAGCCATTGTACAAGCCACTGCAAATCCACCTACTATAGATCCACCGACAACACCATCAACATCTACACGACCTACATCACATTATGACTTGATTTCCTAGTTGCAAGACTCCTGCACAAATATCCATCCTAGAGCTTATTCATACATCCCCTATCCACAAAGAGGTCCTTGAGAATGCCTTGACTGAATCCCGTGTTCTAGAAAATATCAATGCATCCCAGTTCCAAGTAATGATAAGAAATTTAGCTTCGCAACAACACATGGTGTTTACTAACAAAGATTTCAAAGGTCATGATCCTCACCACAATAAACCCCTGCATATCCAAGTCACAATTCATAACACCTGAATCAAAAGGGTCCTCATAGAAAATAGATCCGGTCTGAATTTGTGCACTTTAAGTATGATCCGCAACTTCGGTCTTTCTGAGGATATTATTGATATGAACAAGAGAATGACAATAAAAGCATATGATGATAGAGAAAGGGTGAGTAAAGGTCTCATTGCACTCACCTTACAAGTGAACCCAACCCTTATTAAAACAGTCTGCCAGGTGTTGGACCTAAATTTACCCTATAACATTCTTTTGGGTAAACCGTGGATACACACTATCTTAGGTGCCCCATCCACATTTTATCAATGTTTGAGGTTCCAGCACCATGGGTGCAAAATACAAATCCTTAGAGATCATGAACCCTTTTAGTATTGAAAGAGATTGGAAGGTAAGCAATCTAACTATTGTCCACTGAATGAGCATGTCTGTCCCACTGAACAAGAAGCTCCTATCCAGCCTATTTCTTCTTAAGATAAGAAAAAGATGTCTGACAGGACCAAAGGAAAGGAAATAGTTGCTCAAGAGAAGAGCACTAAGTTTGAAAAGAAGGTCTGATTCAAAAATCAAGGTATGTGAGAGTATAAATTTGAAAATGTCATGTGCATTGGTCAACTCCCCCTTTCCCCTAAGTCTTATGGTAAACCTTCACAACTCTTCCTTAAGGGAGATAAGGAAACCATGAAATGTAATAAGACCACATTTGAATATTGGGGATCCCTTTCTGATGAGCACATGGAACATAATGTCCTATTTTGACTATTTGATGATTAAGAAAATAAACCTGTGGACATCCCTTAGGGGAAGTATGTTAACACCACTCCTATTGTCGAGAGCATGGGATATCATGGTACTGGCCTTGGAGAAAAATAAACTGGATGGAAAACTCTGATCAAAGAAACTAGGTATCCCCATAGAAAAGGATTGGGTTCCATAGAGACCAAGAAAACTTTTGTCGAGAACTATTGCATGAACGAATCCGATTCAGACACTGAGAAAGAGTTCTTTGAAGTCCCTTTCCAGTACATTTGAAGATGATCTCAATATTTGTGTCCATATCACCAAATCGGATCCGTCCTCACTTGATCTTCCCCTTTCCAAACCTGAGCTAATCGATTGGGACCAATAAGATTCATCAACTGCCTTAGATATATATGATTCAGAAGAGGCATTTCTAACACTTTTCAGACTAATGAATCCCCAAGACAATGAGCATCAGATCCATTACAATGAAATAGCCTACTCCAATAGCCAAGTCAACTCCCTTAGTCGCAAAAGTGAAAAAGAAGATAAAAATCCAAAAAATGATAAAACATCCTTTGGTGAAAACCTTTTTGAGGCATCCTTAGATGAAGAAAAAGATAAAATAAAGGATGTATCCTCTAGTGAAAACCTTTCTAAGGAACTAGAGAAAGGGGAAGTTCACTTTCCTTTTATGTTATTAGCGTCAGAAAAAATCTTCTATTCTCATAGAGGATACTATAGCAGTTAATCTGGGCACCGAAGAGAATTTAAAGATCACATACATTGTAGCTTCTCTCAATGAACAAGAAAAAGAAGCCATGCTTTCATTTTTGAAGAAGACACAAATCAAATTTGCATGGACTTACAAAGATATGCCTGGACTAGATATTGATCTAGTTGTACACCATCTTTCCGTGGATCCAAAAATCAAACCTGTATAACAAAAATTACGCACACTAGTACAAAAACAGCAATATATGACCAAATAAACTACCAAAAATTGTAGATAAATGACCAAATTTGGTCACGTGACCAATGGTAGTATATTGCCGGTCATTTATCTCGTGACCAAATTTATGACTAAACTATTTTAGTCATTTATTTGCTCATTGTTTTAGTCATATATTTAGTCATTTATTTGGTCATTTGGTAGTTTATTTGGTCATTTATTTGGTCATTTATTTAGTCATTTATTTAGTCATTTATTTGGTCATTTATTTGGTCGTTTATTTGGTCATTTATTTGATCATTTATTTGGTAGTTTATTTGATCATTTATTTGGTCATTTATTTAGTCATATATTTAGTCATTAATTTAATCATATATTTAGTCATATTAGGGCATGATGGAATCGAACCATCATCCTCCTACTTGTAAAGTAGGTGCTCTTCCATTGAGCTAGTACCCTTTAAAGAATAATCATACCATGTATACTAGTACTTTCCACTAAACATGATTTCAAGTTTTTCCATCTATAGTTCAAGGGTAGCAAAGCTTAAGGGGAGGATGACTAGTGATACTTTAAACTCAATGGTGAAGTTATTCAATGTGCAATATATAAGGACAAGTAAAAGATAGAGAAGAAGGGAAAATGGCCACTGTTATAGTAATGATTAAATAGCGAGTCAATGCCTTGAAAAAAAAAATAGGTTCAGGATAGTGATATATAGTTTGTGATATTAAAAGATGCCTAGAAGTAGTGTTGTGAGATGATGACAAAACCATGGAGATAACAACAAGAGACGCAATGCGTCAAAGTTCCTACCAATAGTTAAAGGAAAAGGAAAGTAGAGATATATAGGTGGAAAGGGAAATAAAGAATAAGAGGTGATATGGAGAGAGAATTAAAAGGCGTATAAAGATATGTAATTATATATAGAGAGGGGGAGACGATTGAATGAGAATTAGAGAAATAAATAGAAGATAAATATAGAAAGTAATTTATAGAGACCATACATATATAATGATATAGTTAGAATCAATTGTGGGAATCTCTTTAATTTTTTATGTTAATGCACTAATAATGTGTTGTTAAAACTCTACTATGATCTTTACAATCTTGGGCTGTTTTTTTTTAAAGAACAACACTCTTGTTTTATTGCTTTTTAATATAAAAAACAAAGATATTGTGCCCATCTAATTAAAAAAAATCTAAATCATTTATTTAGCAAATGTGCATATTTAGCTAGAGATTATAGGAATGTACATGTGAACCCAATAAATGGTAAGAAGTAATTGTGGATCTATATGTTCTTGATTCTTTTACTTTTTGCATAAACATCTAGTAGGTAATTTGCATCCACTATATTTAGCAAGAGAAATGTTATATACTTTGTGTACCCTATTGCAATGTCTTTGATTGATGATGTCCTATGACTGGTCCCTCTAGATGTCCACCCTTCTTTAATTTTTTAAATTATTTAAAACTAATTTAAAATTTAAAAAGACAGTTTTGATATATCAGACCATGTCTAAAAAAAATATAAAATTCAACCATCTCAATAGCTCCCTTCAACTATAACATTTTATCTTAGTAAATAACAAAATTTCTTTTAATTTTGTTTAGAAGAGTACATGAAAGTTTGAAGTTAAAATATTTACCAACCATAAAGCACCTAAGTAGAATAATGACTAAATAGACTGATGAAAAGTTTTCCATGGCTATTAAAGAGAAATTCTAGAATCATTATACAAATTAAACTATACATTTCTTGGACAGTAGAAATTACAAAAAAAATTAAAATAAAAACCTTCAAACATATTAGTAACTTGTGGAGTTCTCTTGTGAGGGCATGTTGTATTCACATTCTCTTTTTGCTTGAGTCCTCTTACCAATTGGAGGGTCTATAAATTTGTAGGTTATTCACGTTTGTACCTCTATGATTTTCCACTTTTGATGAGTCTCTAATTATATCAAACTAGAATGGAGGAGAAGCACTTCATGACAGCACTCCACGGCACCACGCTCACTTCCACCTCCAGTTAAGAATAGATTCCCATGGATTACATCATTTAGTAGTAAGTTCAATTCCAATATGTTACAGAGTGATATAAAATAATCTCTATGTATTTTCTTGTTTAGAACATTGGATGTCTAGTTTGAAAATAAATTGCCACAATGAAAGTTTCTCTTTAAAGCATAGGTGTGGATAGTAGCTTTGCAAGGTTGCTCTGTTTTGGGATCTGGATGTTTAAAAATAACCTTGGAGAAAATTTGAGAGATTTCAAAAACAAATTTTATCAAAGTAGCAATGAGTGGAAGCCCAAATTCCTTGCTCTACAATTTGAGTAGAATCAAGGGTGTTGTTGTTAGAGGAGGTATCCTAACATTTTGTGGTGTGAATACAAACAAAATATTGTATCAAGCAATACTTGCAACTTAAGAGAAGATCTGATACATTGAATCTACAGATGATATGCTCTAAAGAATGGAGAAATATGGGGGCATATTTTCCTTGAGTTGGATGGTAGCTAAGCTACAAAAATTATGTATAATGTAGACTCTAGAATGAACAGGGCAAGGAACTAGTATAACAATACATACAATCCAAAGAAAATAGCTTCTTAAACTGAAACACCTAAAATGAAACATAATTTTAAGCTTTCACCATACCTTGACTTTGGGATTCTTGGATTTGAGGTATCTTCCCACATTGGAGACTGTTCCTCGACTCCCAATTCCCACCACAAAGATATCTACTTGGCCAAGGGTGTCCTCTTAGATCTTTGGACCTGCTGTCTCAAAGTGGGTCTATAATCACACAAAATTCAACCCATAATTATTAGGCTACTATTGTGGGAGGCAAGTTTAAGAGTTTTCAAATTAATGATATTTCTACATTATATATCATATAATGATAATAAGATACAATTGGATTTTGATTATGTTCATTTCTTGTTGTAAATATTTTGGATTAAATTCTATGATTTTGTTTGGTCTGCTACAGTCTTTCATTTTTCTCTAGCTTTCTATCTTTACGATGGATCATAAAGTTTGATTCTAAACATTGGTAACAAAATAACAGACATAAGTTCTATTTCGTCTGCTCTTTCATTTTCTTTTTCTAGCTATCTGTTGTGATAATGGATAATAGAGTTTGATTTGACACATCGACAATAGAAAATATAGTGAAATCCAAAAGCATTTCTTGTTATAACCATAACTTTCAAAAGGATTTTCCCCAAATTCATCACTATGGACTGCAAATAAAGAAATTTCCAATAAATATTAATGAGACTGTAGATAAAGGGACTTTCAAACTTTCAAGCCAGCAGGCAGTTAAAAGCAAATATAATATTGCCAGACCAACCTGAACATTTGGAGAACTCTCGAACTGTTGACGACGGTACCACGAAAGAGAGACCTTCCAAATCCCTATATTTCCAAAAGTTGGCTCTACAATATTGTCCGACACCAAGTAACCAGATCTACCACATAATAGCAGATATGTTAATAGTTACATCAGCAGTGGTAGCCACATGAGTAACAGTCCTAAAAAAGAAAGCATTTTGAAACCCCTTCTTTTCCCTCCAGAAATTTCATACCCTACACATCAGTGTAGATATTATCAGCTCTATTAGCATTATGAACAAAAGTATCAATAGATTCTAACTTCAATCTGAACTCTCAAGGCTTTTTGGGTTTAAAAAATTCTAAACCCCAAGGACAAAGCCGAGTTGAAGATTAGAGTAAGGAAATAGAGGGAAAGAATCCACCAAATCATTAAGCTTACTATGATAGATTTAAATATCATTGGATTAAAAATAGTGATCCATCCAAACTATGGTACAAGTTAAAGAATTTGTTTGGTAATAGCAACACTTCTCAAACCAAACATTGAAACTTTCATGTGTGTTATTTCTCTATTGATAAGCCCAATTTTAGGACTCCATGTAAAAATTAAAAAAATGCCTACTACTTATCGAGCACATGCATTTAGATCAACTGAGAAATCACAAGCTGGGAATCAAGGCTCTGGTTAGGATTATTCTTCAATGAAGCCAAATAATGATGATCAAGAATGCAAAAATCATATTTGAGATCTAAAGGAGCATTTTAAAAGAAGTGATGTCTCCATTAACAAAGAAAGTTTCAAAGAAGTTCCATACATACCAGATATGATTCTTAACCTTCTACTTGTCTACCACATCACTTTTTCCAATAATAAGGTTGAACTCTAGCGAAATAAGTGGGCATGAAAGACATAGATAACAAATAAGAGACCTTTTATTTAAGGTATTATAATGAGATGGGTTGAATGTGATTTTCCTGACATCCTTGATCCATTACTCAAGATACAATACTTTGTGGCTATGGTAAAAAAGGTGTTAAGATATAAGTCCCCTTTTACATCATGTCATGTAGCATACATTCTGAGCGCTTAAAATAACTATTATAATGTGAGAAGCTCATTTGCTAAGAAACAAACAACAAACCAATTTCCTCAAATGATCTTGAAGGTATTAGAACTGCTGCAATTCATAACAATTTTATTCAATAAACTATGTTGGGTGGTCTCCCTGATAATTTTTCATAATAAATGGAATTCTAAATTGACTACAACCATTCTATCCAAGCAAGACGCGTATTTCAAAAATTACCAGAGTATAAATAAATTTTGCTAGCCTTGGATATGTTGGGGGAGACACCAAAAATCTTCTAGATGACTAATAGAAAGTACTTTGAACCACATCATCCGATCAAAAAAGGAAATCATAGTGGGGAAGTTAATATCCAAGTCTAGGAAGTGGGCCACAGACTCCAAAAAAATCAAGATAGCTGGGGCCATCTACTAGAAAGAGCAGTGCTTGTAGGAAAAAAAATATGAAACCCTACAAGAGTAGAAAATTAATTAAAATGAGACAAATGTGATGGTTTGAATGCCAATTTTTAAACTTTGCTGAGTTTAAAATATGGGCCAACACCACCCAGTCTAAAATAATTCTATAAACTCTCAACAACACCCTCCAATTTTTTTTTGGGAAGCCTCCTTCTATGAGATCTCAATCTAAGAGCTCACCGCTCGTATTCTTCCATGTTTGTTGGGAGCATAACTACCCTTAACCTCCATATTTTGGGGATAGAAAATAAGGGGCTGAATCTAATCCAATTGATATATAATTATTTTCTTAATTTGAAAAAGAAGTGCTTAAATAGTAGACATATGATTTCCAGAGTCCATGATGTTATAGTTCATAGATTCTAGTATTAACTGTATGAGCTTATTTCTTCAACATTTCCAATTGAGTTCTATTATTCATCATCTTGGAAGAAGAGAACAAAACAACACTAAAGAAAAAAAAAGATAAATGCTTAAATAGTTAAAAGTTTTTACCTACATAGTCTTCAAGAATGCTAAGTGCCTCTGGCATGTCAAAAAATTTAATAAGCTCACAAGGTTTTGCTGCATCCCATGTTTCCAATTATGCAAGTTGCTCATAATGTTGTCAAATTAGATCGCCATGTTCAATGTGCGGCCCCTTCCCTAGAATCACAAAATATTTATTGCATTATGATTTGGTAACATTTAACTACACAAACTTGCATGATATACACAATATTTAATGGAATGACAAACTACAATATGAACTGAGAGGCTAGTTCGAATGAGTTAAAATTATAAATTATATCAAGATCTACAAAAACTAGAACTTACCTGCAGTAAAACATGAGATCATGGAAGAAGACAGGTGATTGGTCTCTCTACATCCTAGAAGTATGAATAAATTCACAAATGGTGCATATAAAACAAATCCAGGGATAGATGATTAAAACAAAAGTCACTTTTTACCTGAGAATCTTACCATGACAAACCAACCAAATAAAGACCTTGAATATAGGCAAAGTTGTAGAGGACTAGATACTCATCCATGGAAAAGAATCAAGGATGCCATCAACGGAGTTAACCAATTTCTCACACCCAATCTTAACTATGTGAGTTTTATTTCCCACATGGTTTCATCCCAAAGTATCATCAATAAAATCCAAGTTTCCTCCTCAACCCAATAGTCTTTAAGTTGAGAGAAAAATGCTAAGATAAGCTTGAATAACTTAGCAAGCCTAAATATAAGAAAATAAAGTCTCCATGAATCACCAATCATCCCAAAAATCAGTATTTCTCCCTTTGTAAATATTCCAAAAACCATATCTATAAATAAGGCATTTTGCCATCTTCATACTTTCCTAGATAACCAGATCTGTAGGGAGATTACTGTGGGATAAGATTCAACTAGAGTCAAAACCAAATAAATACTTCTCTTAGAAATTAGACCAAATTGAGAGCTTGTTTATTACAAATCCCCTCAACAATTATGCCATTAATGCCTTATTACAGAGATAGAGAAAAAGACACAGCTAAGGTGTACTGGTCTACATTTACAGCTATGTCTTGAGGAACTTAATATAGATTCATTTAAACTTAATGAAAAGGAACACAAACTTAAAGTACCTATGAACTTGTATAAGGGAATCTTCATCTCTAATCATGGGGAACATTACTATTCAACCTTAAAAAAAAGATTCAAAGGAATCTCGAATGGTTGACATTTTATGCCTTCCATAATAAGGTTCCAGGAAATGACATGTAAACCAGATATTTGAAACCACTGTCATGCCACACAAATAAATATAGTACTAAAATTACATGAGACAGCATCAAAAAATTCCAAATCACTGCCTTTGAACTTGTGCAAAAAAAAAAACAAAGAGCAGTGACCCATTAATATGTTTGACTTAGTTTAAATTAAGAGTACTATGGGCAGTAATTCCTTAAAAAGCCTTCAGCTAAAAATAAATTAAGAATTGAGATAGTAATTAGGGATGGAAGGTCGCATTCTTTCAAAGGGGATTAATGGTGAAAGGTTGTGACTACCTGTCCCAAAAATTAAATGTATAACACTCCATGATCAGAATGATCTAAATGACATCCAAATTGCAGATGATCTTGAAGAAGAAAATATGTTTAACCTGGTTAAGAAACCTGATTTCTTTTGCCTTGCCTCTGGGGCCAAGGTGCCCAATGCAAAGTCCGTTATGCTAGGGTGGATGGATACACCTCCACCATGGTTCAATAAGATTGACTTTCAATGGGTTGATGCTAATATGCTTGTAAGATACCTTGGGATCCCATTTGCTATCAGCCCAAACCTGAAAAAGATGTGGTTATGCATTAAGAATAAAATTTACAAAAACTTGCCGGATGGAACAAGCAATACCTCTCTCTTGGGGGCAGATTGCAAATATGTGAAAAAATTGTCTGTGTACAGTTTATACTATGCTTCAGTCTGGCTCTTTAATAGTTATCAGGTAAATGATATTCAGAAGAAAATTAGATCTTTCATGTGCTGTGATGGCAAAGGTAGGAGAAAGAAACATTCTGTCAAGTGGGAGTTGTGGAGTGGACAAGGGGCACGGAGGGCTAAAGCTTGAAGACTTGAGGTTGCATGGCATTGCCCTCTCTGTTAAATGGATTAGGAAGGCTCTCCAGGGAGATGAGCCCCGAAAATTTTTGGTAAGGAATAATATCTTGTTGGCTCTGCCCAAGCATGCCATGAAATGGAAAGATCTACCACTTAGTAACCTCCTCATTAGCAAGTATAGTATCTCCACTGCAGGTTCTGTAGTTTTTAATAGCCTATGGAAGGCTTGGGAATTGGTGAAACATAAGGTTATAAATTGTCATTTATTGCAAAACAATAATAAGACTATCCAGGGACATAGGTCCATTTGATGGAACTTTGAGCATAAAAATAAGCCCCTCGCTCTTCTTCAGGGGTGTTCAGCCAAGAGCTGGAACCAGAAAGGTATTCAATGCTTCAATAATATTATTCATAATGGTCAGTTTATTAATTAGGCATCCCTCAGCCAGAAGCATGATCTACCTCAGTCTAATTGGAGACCATTCTCCATTATGGGGGAAGCCTGCAAGGGTTTCCAAATGCCTATCAACTGCATTAATGATACTAATCAACATAAGGAGTTCAAATGGAATGATGCTTTTTTATTAATATGCAATATTAAAGCTAAATTTATTTATAAAGCACTTGCTAATAACACTAATATCTCTGATTACTTGAATACTAAATGGAATGTTAAGTTAGATGCTAAAAACTGGCAGAAATGTTTCAAAATGATCTGGTCCAATATTCTAGAGCCTAAAAAGGCATGTTTCAGATGGGCTTTAACCTTATAGCGCTAACCTTATAACCTAAAAAGTACTGACATTGATGTGTGCTCCATTTACAGAAAACCAGAAACTATCAGGCATATATTTTTTGACTGCTTATTTGCAAAAGAGATTTGACATCTGTTCTGTGCAAAACTGAATATCTGAGACATTAATAATGAAACTAACTGGTATGAAATTCTTACTGGTTCTATTTACAATATTGATAAAATGTATAATCGTTTTTGGTTATCACTGACTGAGACTCTGTCGTTTCAATGGAGAACAAGGAATGATGAGAAGTTTAGAGGGAAGCAAAGGGCACTTACTGAGTCACTTAAAAGACTCACCCTTTTCACTACTGATGTGCAGGTAACTGTGCCAATGAAGATGTCAAATGCTAAATTTATGAAGCTCCTTGGAGATGGAACGGTCAGAGTAAACAAAGAGGAAGTCAGGTATGGCCATACATGGTCATATAATCAGTTTGAAAATCCCACTTTTCTTAACAAAATGATTGAATTCTAGAACAAATACAACAAGAGACCAGAGATCAACGAAGAGGAAGACACCGCCACAAATAGTCAAATGCATGTTCACCCCTACAAATGTCTAAAACACCACCACAAATAGTCATTCATGCATTTGAATTTATGAAGTGCCAATTAATTATTATTTGCACAACAGAAAAACTCATTCTAATGTAAACATCAAGTGGAATTCAAAGAATTTTGGTATTTGAAATTCAAAGCATTTTTGGCAATTGGTTGTCCAGTTTATCTGTATGCGAAACTCAAGGAAGTTGATTTTATTGCTTCACCACAAGTGAAGTGGGGTGGGCAATCACCTATGGCGGTATTCGTCCATCTCTACAATGGTTGCAGTCATCTCACTACAGTTATTTCAGTCATCTCACTGCAGTCGCTGCAGTCTTTCAACAAGTGTCAAGGCAGTGTGCAAATGTGTGGAATCTTGCAAAGTGAAGTAGGGTTTTGCAATTGTTAATTGTCAAGACCAAATCTTGTATCTCTCCCTGCAATTCTAAAGGCAAGCCTGATACCCACAACATGACTTCTCTGGTCAAGAAGTTTATGGACACCAAAGCCAAGCCTCTGCCTCATAGTGCCAACTGTGTTGTTATTCCTGCGGATTTCATTGCACAGGATCTAAAGAAAGCCTCGGTCAAGGCCAATAAATTCAAGAGCTTACAGGAAAAATTGTTGCATAAAGTGTCAGGGAAGTCTGCCGGGAGCCATTCTCAGAAGTAAATGTTGACTGACTCTAAGGTCACTCGTCCTCTATCTGTGGTGCTTAAGAGTGAGCAGGAACTTTTGCAGCAGAATAGAGAGTACCAAATTGAGATAGAGGAGCTACAGTCTGTGCTTGCAAGCAACAATGCAGAGGTGGAGGGGTTACGAAGCTTGGGAATCATGCTGCAGGAGTTGTGTTCAAAGCAACAAAATGAAATTAAAGCACTTAAAAGCTCATTTCCATCATGTAAGAAGGACTCTTCTCAACTGCATGACCTTCTAGAGAAACAGGGAACAGAGCTAAAGCAAGCTCGCCTTGTTATTCCCAGCCTTCAAGAGCAGGTGACCTCTCTTACAGAACAGCTCAAATCCCTTGCAGAAGGCCTTGCTGAGGTGAAAGCTGACAAAGATGCAATGAAGACATATTTTGATGGACATGTTGCCACCCCTAAAACTCCAGTATCTCATCAGGAAGCTGAGAATTTCAACGAAATTTGTACCAGTGAACCCACAACTCCAGTAAGCCAAGAAGATATGATGCTAAAGGATATGAATCCATGTCTAACCCCATACTATGCAATAGCCCAAGAGGCAAAATAAACACTTGGTTGTCCAGTTGTCCACCAACGGCATATATTTAACCATAGAAAGGCACGCTAGACATGTATGCAAAACATGTAAACATATACAAGGCATGCTAAGTGTTTGACACAATGCGTCAGACGCCTGGTTTGATGGACCGAAATTCCTTCCATACATTTTATCGAACATTTAAATAACTTGAAATGAATAAAATCTTCAGAGCATTTACAAAGTTATAAAATCAAAATCAAAGTACAGGAACCTCGGGCCTCAAGGTCTAATATGTCAACACAAACCCTCAATAAGAAAATATATATATATATATATATATATATTTCAAAACAAAATCAGAGCATTTAAAAAGTTTTCATACCAAAATAAAGTACAGAATCCTAATGAATATTAGGGCCACTTGAAATATCAAGCCCCCAGCTCCAGTATGTCGACAAAAACTATCATTAAGAAAATGCAGATCTTTTTTCAAAACTGGGAAGATGAAATTTAAAAAACCACAGGCAAAGCCACCCACCCTCGATTGATTTTTGTAGAGCAAAGATTTCTATTGTAGAACAGTGCGTGCATGGAAGAGAGATTACCTTTTGCACGACCCATCCTACCTCTGTTCTTTTCCTCTCAATCCACCTCTCTCCAATATTCGTAAAACCTGCGAACCCAAATAAAAATTATCAAAAACATGTCAAATATTCACTTCCCCCATCCCTCTAATTTCAACCTATAAAAATCATTATAAAAAAGTTTTATATTTGAAAAATAATTTCAAATAAATAATTATTATGAAGTTTAGATAAACAAATTCAACATCAAATTAAACATTATTTCTAAAAAAAACAAATCTATTTAATAAAATAATATAATTATATTTCTTTTGTTTTTCCTTTTCACATTAATTATTCTTTATTTTTTTATTTTTTAAATGTACTAATATAATTTAGTTTAGTTAGTGAGCTTCTATTTTAGTTGTAAGATATAATTTACTATTGAAAACATGTTGTAAAAGTTTTAGAAATAAAATAAGTTAAAACACTATCTAAGAGAAAGTGTGTGTATATCATTTTTCTTTTTGCTACATTATAATAGTTGGAATAGTTAGTTTTATTAATTAATTTAATTTTTGGTTTCTATTATTCATTATATTAGGTTATTTTAATCATATTGTATTTCTTTCTAGTTTTTATTTCATAATTCTATATATGAAAGATTAATAAATAAATTTATTGAATATTTCAAATATTTAATAATCACATAAAAATAAATCAAATAGATAAAAAGTCTAAATACAATTAAAAATTTATTTTTAAAAGAAAACCATAATACTCTAATAGATTTACATAAATTAGCACACATCCAGCACTCATTATTTTACAATGAATGAAACTATATATACATTTATAATAAGTTGAACATGATATTTATTTCTTAATATATTTTTTCACAAAAAGGGCTCATATGGCTAAAACAAAATTGCCCAATCAAGAGAAAATAAATTTTTAAAATTTGTTATGTTAAAAAAATTGCATAGCAAATTATGAAATTATTAATAAAGTTGAAAAAAATTGTTGCCTATAGTTCCAAAAGCCTATGAAGTGCATGTTAATCATACAAATCGTTTTTAGATTTATTGTTTATATTTTTGTATTAAAATAGTTAAATAAGATTTTTTTCAAATTAGCAATTCATCACATCTTAAAAATGGGGAATAAAGAATTGAAAATGTAAACTATAACAAATTCTTTCAAATTTATAAAATTTAGAGTGTGAAGCTTTGAATTAAATGATATTTAAATAATTAATTATTTTAAACTATGATCAAATTTAACAAACACAATAAAATCATACAGAAATTAAACAATTATTGCTCAAATTAAAATTATTCTTAAATAATCTTAAAGTAAATTAAATTAATTTTTAGATAAATAAAATAATTTGAAATAGATTTTCTGCACTTTTATAAATAAACAAAAAAAAATGTTAGATAGGATTAAAGTAAAATGAAATAACTTTCAAATTAATAAATAAATTGCAAGTTAAATAAAAAAACTATTAAATATAAATAGTAAACATGGTAAATTTTAATTGGTTCACTCATGTAATAAGACTTCGACAGATGATTAAAAATTAATTTTTAGATATTATAAAGTTAAACAATTTGCATCTATACTTTACAAATGAAAAACTTATAATGAAATATAAAATTTAAGTGTTAAACACAAATTATTATTTTTGTCTCAAAGAAATGTCTTAAATTACCCTCTTGTGTAGTAGTGATTGAGCACATTTGATAAATGCATTTGAATAAATAACACATGAATAACCATGCTTGGGGCATTTTGACCATGAATAAACTTTTGGCTGGCTTGACCTTGTCTGAAAATTAAACATATGTATCAACAATATTTGAATAATGGCATAACTACTAAAGTTCACCTTGGGATACAAACAAAATAATGAAACATCTAAAAATTATAGAGCACATAGAATAGTTAATGTGAAATGCAACAATAAGTCTATTGGTGAACAGAATATTAGAGCACACATAATAATGTTTGCATAATAAGTCTATTGGCGAACACACATTGTTGCTGAAATGCAACTTCTAAGAATATAAGTATATGATATTATCAAATGTTAATGTGTAAAGGAGTATTAATCATTCATTTAGTCATTTTTATTATTAGGGTGACTAA
Organism: Chamaecyparis obtusa; assembly: GCA_027943335.1. NCBI lineage: Eukaryota > Viridiplantae > Streptophyta > Pinopsida > Cupressales > Cupressaceae > Chamaecyparis > Chamaecyparis obtusa. Next base: position 657,297 of record BSBK01001599.1, on the reverse strand, counting down.
TTATTTAGTCATTTTACCCGATGACCAAATTGGTCATTTATTTAGTCATTTATATTTGTGAATTGCAAAAAATAGGTAGAACATGATTAATTTTAGTCATGTGACTAACATTTTTAGTCACGTGACTAAAAGTTTTAGTCACCTGGTCATTTATTGCCCAAATTTTACTAGTGGCAAGATGCATCCACAAGTGGCACTCTTAGTAAAAGCTGAATTACAAAAGATGCTTGAAGTAGAATTCATTAGGCCCATAGATTATCCTGAGTGGGTCTCCAACATTGTACTAGTGGGTAAACCTGCTAGGGCATCCAAATCTATTATGATTTCAGAGATCTCAATCTCGCTTGTCCTAATGATGAATTTCCTCTTCCCAATATTGACATCATAGTTGATTTGACTGCTGGGCATGAGATGATATCCCTCATGGATGAATTTTCTGGATACAATCAAATTCATATAACAATAGAAGATCAACACAAAATTGCATTCACCACACCTTGGGGTACATTCTTTTACCAGGTCATGCCCTTTGGTCTAAAAAATGTAGGTGCCATATATTAGAGAGCCATGGAAAGTATCTTCCATGACCTCCTTCATGTGATTATGGAAGACTATGTCGATGATATCCTAGGAAAGTACAAGAAACAAGATTCACATATTGTTGTCCTTACCAAAATCTTTGAAAGATTTGAGAAGTGAAAGGTTTGACTGAATCCCAAGAAATGTGTCTTTGGTGCACGACCAAACAAGTTGTTAGGATACATTGTCTCTTGTAGAGGAATATAAGTGGACCCTAAGAAGGTGAAAGTCATCTTGGAGATGCCACCTCCTAAGACTTTGAAACAACTACATAGCTTGAAAGGAAAACTTCAATCCATCCGAGGATTTGTGTCACAATTGGTCGATAAAGTGCATCCTTTCTCTCACCTGCTAAGAAAGGATATCGAATTCATTTGGGATTGCTTGCACCAAAAGGCCTTTGAAAATCTCAAGGAATTTCTAGCTAATCCACTAGTGTTGGTCTTGCCTATTAGATGCTGACCTTTAATCCTATACATCTCAACAACTACAGTGGTATTCGGTGCTCTCCTAGCACAGCTAGACGACAATGAAAATGAGTGTTCCATCTACTACCTCAATAGAACTTTAGTGGGTTATGATCTCAACTATACAACTATTGAGAGAACTTTCCTAATGGTAGTATTTTGTACGCAGAAGCTACACCATTATATGCTCAATCATAAGATACAATTGATAGCCAAGATTGACCTACTCAAGTATTTGTTATCTAAAGCTGTTTTGATAGGACACACAACAAAATGGGTCATGATACTCAGTGAGTTTGATATTGTCTACACATAACACAAGACAATCAAAGGGAAAGCAATTGCAGAAGCTCCCATTCTAGGAGATCATCCTATTGTCATATATTTTCCAGATGAAACTATCATGACTGTTACCCCTAGCATTCAGTGGAGGCTCTACTTAGATGGATCTTTCACTCATAAAGGATCAGGGGCAGGTATTTTGTTTGTTACACCACAAGGCGATCTAATCCCTAAATCATAGAAATTAACATTTGCGTGTACCAACAACATAGCAGAATACAAGACCTTGGTCACAGGGCTTTGTCAAGTTGTCAGATGGAAGATCACAAGTTTTCTTGTTTTTGGTAACTCCCAATTGGTTATCAAATAAGTAACCAATGAGTATCAAACAAAGGATGAGAAGATGCTTCCTTATCGCCGCATGCTCAAAGATCTTAAGAAACATTTTACATATGTCATTTTGCAGTAGATCCCTAGAGAAAACAATAAAGCAACAAATGTCATGGCTGCTATTGGCTCTTTGATATCCATTCAAGAGACAAGTACACGATGCAAATTTCTTGTCAAGAATCTCATGGTCCCTTCCTATGACCAGACAAATTTTGAGATGGTGTGAAATTGTTGGTCCAGAATCACCATGGTACCAAGAAATCTTTGCCTACCTTCATGATAAGATCATCCCCCTCATCCTTATGCCTAACCAACATAACAACTTCATTTTCCATACGTCCCGCTACACAATCCTTGGAGACACCCTATTCCAAAAACACTTTGATGAAACTTTTCTTCGATGTTTGAATTCAGAGGAAGCACAAGCAGCCTTGGAAGAGGTACATCAAGGATTCCATGGAACCCATTCCAGTGGCCTCACCTTAGCTAAGAAGTTACTATGCACTGTATAATATTGACCATCAATGGAGTAGAATGCTTATCACTATGTAAAGAAATTTGTTCCTTGTCAACAACATGTTGATTTGATACATGCACCCACTCAATCCATCCAACCCACCATCACACCTTGACCTTTCTCCCGCTAGATTTTTGACCTTGTGGGCCAGATATTCCCCAACTCTTTTGGTGGCCACAAGTACATTCTAGTTGTTACAGGGTATTTTACCAAGTGGGTCGAAGAAATTCCCCTCACCTACACTACTAGCAAACATATTTCCAAGTTCATCCTGAACTATATCTTTTGTCTCTATGACATCCCAAAAGACCTCCATACTGATAATGGATCGCCCTTTAGGAATAAAGATGTGACAAAACTCTGTAATAAATTTGGCATTACCTAGCATTGCTCATCCAAATACTTCCCAAAGGGCAACAATCAAGTTGAGGCTACAAATAAAACCATTTTCAAAATTCTCAAGAAGATCGTCCGCAATGACGCTGGCTGTGATTGGCATTTACAACTCAATCTCGCCATCTGAGACTACTACACCTCCATCTGTACTCCCACTGGTGCCACTCTATTTGCCCTTTTCTATGGTACCAAGGCTATCCTCTACATCGTAATTGAAATTCCTTCCCTCAGGATTTCTCTCAAGAACCTAATGTCAGAAGAAGAATACTCAGTTCCCCGCTAGTAAGAGTTGTAGCTCCTCGATGAGAGATCTTTCAATGCCCTTAACCACCTTTGTGTGTATAAAAATTGCCCATGCTTATAGTTCAAAAAGAAGATCAAACCTCGTGAGTTTGAGGTTGGTGATTTGGTCCCGCAACACAACATGAAAAACCTGCAGAGCCGAGAAAAAGAAAGGAAAGTTCAAACCCAATTGGTTGGGTCCATTTGTTGTTACTGCCAAGTTTGGTTCTGAGGCATATCATATAGAAATGCCTGAGGAAAATCTGATCCCTAATCTTGTAAATATTATGCATTTAAAACGCTTTTATGTGTAGTCCAACATTTAGTTCCTATACAATGTTTATTCATCCGAAAATCTTAAAAATTAGAAAAAGTTTTGTAGAAAATCCAAAAAAAAATCAGAAAGTCATAAAATTCCAAAAAATAATACATATGATCTTGAAAAAAATCCTAAAACTTAGAAAATAAGAGAAATCATGAACAAATCAAAAAATCATCAAAATAAAAAACATCATAAAAAGTTCATGAAAAAATTATTATCTTGGTGAAAACCTAGTAAACATGTGCCTTGACAAAAAAAAAGAAAAAGTGTCCAGTAGTGAAAACTTGGCAAACAAGCACTTTGGGAAAGTACCATGGTGAAAAGCTATTTTAGGCACCATGTGTAGAAAATTTTGATCCATTCCATTTTCCCGCTTGCTATACATATCCATGTGCTTTGTCGCCTTCCTTGTCCTAGTCCTGTTCCGAGTCCCTATTCCACATGTTGTAATAAAGATCCAAGTAAAATCCCAACAAATTGAGCTTAACCTCATCAGACTAAGCCTTTCCCAAACACAATGACCACAAAAGTGCTTATCAAAATCAACATCGAGATTAAATTTCTGAGCTCTTATTCCTTTCCCATCTATTGTCAGCGAATATTCATCATTATCAGTCAATCAATCTTTTCCCTATAGGATGTGTCTTTCCTCGGTCAACTCAAATCAAATCCATCAATTCGATCCTGTTCATGACAAGAACTGTTGATTGAATGACTACTTGGTAATGAGGCCTTCTTTGTTGATTTTATCCTTTTGTGTTAATGGATCCTACCCATGATTGCTTCGATCTTTCATATCTTGGTATATTATGAATGGTGAAACTTGATACATGTGTCATTTACAGTATGACATGTTTGCTGATACTTTAAGAGAATTCTTGTTAGTTTCAAATTTGTGATTATGCGTATCTTACTGGGGACAATGGGTTAGCACACTTACGTACCTTAAAAGACTTGGGTGTGTCCAGACCTTTCTAGGAAGTATATGCCAATAGTTACATCACGACTGTGAAATCTACATCTATGTTCCTAAAGCTATCTTGTGTATCTTAGAGTCTAGTGCATGCAAATGAACAATGCCATTTGCAATTTTATAACACATGATGCATACGTCCTTTTGAAAATTTAATCTAGGGTGTTCTCTCTGACATAAACACAAGTGATCCCACTAAATCATTTAGTTAGGTTGCATTGTATTTTAGTTGTATATTATTTAGTTTATTTTCTGCATATTTTGTTTGAGACAAGGGTCTTGTTTATTCACCCTTCCCCTCCCCCTTTCTCAGTGGTTAGTTGGTCCTATTGGTTATGTTTGATACACACAAAAAGATGGTCTCATCCCATTGCATTCCACCTCATATAACTGTGTTCATAAAGGTCTTGATTTTGTTACTGATGTTTATCATGTTAGATTGTATAAACTGTTATTGATGAGTTTAAGTATAGACTTCAAATTCAATGTAACAGTTTTCCTCCTTCGATGCATTAGGCTCAGTAAACACATGGTTAATCCATTAAGTTCATTCTATCTTGCTAAATGCATTCATTAATTCATTTTGTTCATTAATGGCATTCGATTGCATTAAGGTTTATCCACCACCTAGTTACTATATAAGTTCATTCATTGCATGCTAAATATATCTAGTACTCATTAAGTATGTATTGCATGTCAAATATATCTAATTAACTATCATTAATCACTCATTAACTCATTAAACATACTTTGCATGTTAAAAATATATCCATCCATTCATCTATGCATTGCATGTAAAATATATCTGCTAAATAACCATATATAAACATCATATATGGATAACATTATCTACAAATCTATCGCATCATATATCCATAAATAAATCAATGCATCACATGCACATACTCCACATAGGACCTACATCATAAGTATATTAGAACATCATGTAGTATAAATATGACATAATCACACATATCCTGCATTAATAAAATGTCCATAGTGTCCATGATATGCATAAACCATAATAGTCCATCATAATCCATCAAATAAGTCCATAAAATCATGCAATGTCATCATAGTACATCAATAAATGATAGGTTCTTCTATACATATCTATCTCATCCAAAACCTACATAAATGTGTATCCTATGAAATTAATTAGATTAGGTGGTCCCTACGAGGGTGTCCTTGTCGTCTCAACCTCTCCCTACGAACCTCATGTAGCAGGTCCCCTGCTCTTCTAGCACTATCACCTCCTGTATCCCTATCTCTTGGTGGTATCATGGCTACTGACCCTGATGATCCACCCCAGGTCCTCTTTGATATCCCCCACTCTATGAAGGGTGGCTGTCCTTTCTCTAGAGGTACTACCTGATGATAAAAGGGTCATATAGTAGGTCACCTCTCTCCCTTCCCTCACTATTTCTCTCTTTAAATCCATGCTAGTTGTAAGTATATCTGCTACCCCTGGTAGGGTCAATGCTTGTCTTGCTAGCTCTCGCTCCCCTCAGTATGTCTCTACTCATCTTTTCCATGTATCCCTGTCAACCATCATAATCTATAGTTGCTAGATGAGTTGGTCTATCTGTCTTTGCATCTCCACCTGTAATTAGTCTATCTCCCCCTATGCCTTCTTTGTACCTATATATGTCGCTGTCATGGATAGGTCTTTCCGCATACTCTCTACCTAGGCTTCGACCATGTCTTCTTTGTCTCTCTCTACTGCAACTAATACCCCTAATCATGTCACCTCGGCCTAAAGGATGGAAATTCATCCCTATAACCATTCTATCTCCACTTGTGACTCTTTTGTACCTTTATAGGTATCCATCATGGCGAACTCTCCTGATTCCACTCATGCCTACATTATGGATAGGTCTTGCTGCATACTCTCTGCCTGAGCCTCGACCCTACCTTCTTTGTCTCTCTCTACTACCACTACTGTCCCTAATCATGTTAGCTCCACTTGAAGGATGACTATCTTCTCATGGTCCCCTTGTCTCTCATCCCCTCATGGTCCTCCTAGTCCCATGTCCTCATCATCTGGTTGTGGCCCTTGGGATACCTCATCTCTCTCCACCTGTGCTACTCTTGGGGCATGAGGAGGGCCACCTGTAGCTGGTCTATGAACTATCTCTCTCCTTTTCTCTATATACTGTCTCTAAAACCCCCACCTAAATCCTAAAATTTCTGTTGGTATATCCTCCCCATCATCCTCATCATCCCCCTCATATCCTTCCTCTCCATCCTCCTCATCCTCATACTCTAAACTTGTCTTCTCCCCCGCCTCTATCACTCCTGATTCTATCAGCCTCAATAGCCTATGCCTATTCCACCACGTTGCATACTCTATTGTCACTCCTACATATGTATCTTGTCCCTGTGCTGCTGTCCATGGCAACAACTACATCCCTCTCCAACTGATCCTTTCACATTATGAAGATCCACTCCAATCCCCCATACTGACCCAATCTCACTGGAGATAATGGGATGTAGACAACTGTCTGGAACAATATCCCGTCTAACGCCAATCTGTATGCGAATCCAAAATGGCATGTACCTGGCTATCTGGAACATTGTCCTCCTAGTCAACCAATAGTCTATTTTCACATATCCTTGATACTCTGCATCCAGGCTACCATCCTTTCTACCTACCCAATCATCTCAATAATCCCATGCATCGCAACCTTTGTACGACATCCACTCAAACACTAATAACTCATCCAGAATCCTCCTTTAAGTCCCTATTGATCTCACATCTCCATATGATAATGGTGGTCTGTAGTGACATGTGAGTGGATCATATTGCTGTCATCTCTCCTCTCCTCACAATGGTTGTACCACTACAATGTGATCCCAGGCCCAAACTAGTAGCAGTGTCACTCTTGGTCACATCGTACATTGGGTGCAGTACACACACATGTTAAGATCAGAGTATAGTTGTGCCAATATCATTTACCCCTAGTAGTACACTATCCCCTCCTCCAACATCCAACTCGGTATCCTCGCCCATCCAATAGGAAACCCATGCCGTGAATGGTTAGGCATCATCTTCCCTCCAATCAATTTGGCTAAGTACAGTGCTAGCCATGGCAGTCTTGCCTCCATCCTCCCTCTCCATGGCATCCATTGTCGATCAATGGATAGCTAGTCTATCTACCTCCTGCAGATCTCCTCTAAGAATCCCTTAGCCCTCTCCAGTTGATACTTAGGCATCTCTCCCCTGATAGGTACCCATAAAATCCTCCATACATCTTGTAGCATCACTATGACCTCTCCAAGAGGTGAGTGGAAGATCGACGTATCCGAGTGCCACCTCTCAATCAGAGCTATCATGAGCACATTATGCGCTCTCAAATGTGGCCAATCATGAACATGGTACATGATGCATAATGTCACGTGCCCCCACTCTAGGTCAGTCAACTATGCTCGTAGCGCCATCATATTCAACCATCACTCCTTTGATCTAACCCAGTAGTACAACTCCCACATCCACCCAATCTATCAATTTTATCGTCATCCCTAGTCAATTCGTCTATCTCCCTTTTTTGTCCAATGCAAACCCTCCTCCCTTTCTTGGTGTCTGTCCCTACTGCCCCGTCCCTGGGCAGCTTCGTCCTAGAACATGCTCCGCTGCTTGCCACCCCCATCCTTACAACCGATGGAGATACCTATCCTTGGGAAGGCTACTCCGCTTCGCCCTCAGTGGGTGAAGATGCCCGTCTATAGACGGGTGGCTCCGCCTCCCTTAGGTGCCACCCCATGGGTGGGTGGTGATGCCCATTTATGGATGGGTGGCTCCACACCACCTATTGGAAGGCAAAGATGCCCATCTAAGGATAGGCCGCTCCACTGCGCTTGGACGTTGCCCTTGGGTAGGTAGAGACGTCCGTCCCTTAATGAGCGGCTCCACCACCCTTGGGTGGGTAAAGATGCCCATGGGTGGGTGAAGACACTCATCGGGAGATGGCGGCTCCGTTGCATCGTTTGGTGGGTGGTTACACCTATTTGGGGATGGGCATTTTTGCCACATCCTTCCTCTCCATTTTTCCCTACCATCTAAATCCCTTGGAAAAAAATGATGCAGGAGCATCTTGGATTTATGGCAATCCTGGATCAACCAAAATATGTTAAGAGTTTGTTTGGCTACTCGGTAGCTTCTTTTGTTTTCTCGGTAACTTCTCTTGGGTTCTCAGTGAAGTGTTCATGTCGGTCATCAGCGAGCTTAGTTACTATTTTGTTATTCCTTTACTGAGTTAGTTCGGTGGTTCGGTGCTACTCGGTTCCTGAGTTCATTGACTGGTGGAATTTAATTGTTTTATGCTGGCTGATATATGCAATTAATTTTGGTCATGATATTAATGTTGGGATCGCTCATTGGGAAATGTGTGGACCAAAATATTGGTAGTTGCTTTCTCTAATGCTAGATCTAATGGATCTTTAGAGCCAACCTGTTTGGTGGCCTCTTGTTTAAATAAGTAGAGATGTTCTAGGTTTAGAAGGTAGTTGGCAGGAGATAGAATCTAAAATTTTGAATCCTCACATGTATGAGGACAATTCTGTAATAGACTTTCATTTTATTCGTAGTAACCGAGAAGGCCTTACAACTCGACATGTATGAAGTTTGAATGAGTTAATGAAAGATATCTGCATTCCTTCTCTCCCTCTCTGTGTTATTTCTTTTGAGTTGTTAATTGCAAGTATGATTGGGTTTGAGGGTGTCTTAAGCCCTGTAATCCATCCTACCTTGCATAAATTTTTTTTTTAAATAAATAATTTATTAATCTACACATTAAAAAATTAAGCGAACATATAGATGGGTTTTCAAACTCATCGGATTGCCCCTGTCTGCTACCCGCCGGTAGACCCGTACTCGCTTCCCCAACTGTTACCTATCTCTTACACCTTCTATCTCAGCCTTCTCTTCTCCGTGTCTGTGGTAAAAATGAGCTTTATGAACCCCTTTTTCCCCTTTTATAAGGGGCTTTTTAGTGGGTTGTTTTTTGCTTTTTTTTACCCTCCCCTTTTTAAGTCTTGCAAAGTTGTTCATTTTTCCCCTCTTTTTTCTTCTTTTCGTGAAAATTGGCCAATTTTTTTCCCCCATTTTCTCAAGGTGGAACATCCTTCTATTGCCTTTTCTTATGCACATCCCTCAGGTCCTTTATTGTTTTTAATTAAATTTAATTTTTTTTTGGAGCATCTATGTTTTCTTTTCTTTGACGCGATGCCATTTTTGACACCACATCAAAAAGGGGTAAAATGTAGACACCTAAATTTGTCCATTCTAACACTTAACATTAATTAAATTGAATTTAATTAATGTCCCTAATAATATTATAGTTAATTTTAATTAATTATATTTGTTATATTCATCTATCCATTTAATTAAATTTATTTAATTAAATAGATTCATTGCCTATTGTAGTTAAATTAAATTTAAATACTACCCCCTAATGTATTAAATTCAATTTATTACATGTTTCTCCATATTCTCCTTTTACATAAATTTTTAATTTATTTATTCATCCACATGCTTCATTTCTACTAAACCACAATTAAGTTAAAACTTATGTAATTTAATCTTAAACCTAACCTAGATCCCACCCTACACACATCACTTCCTATCTAATGAGCCTATTTACTAATTAACTAAGATAAATTAAGTTAATTTTCATCTTCCTGTAAAATTAGTCATAATTATTTGCTCACACATGTGTGAGCATATAATTTAAAATGCACTTTTTCAAAAGTTGCTAAAAAAGCCTAAACAAGGCTTCTTACATTTTTGATGATACCTTTTACACTTTCTAATAGTGTGAAAGTTGACCTTCTCTTTCACAAAACCTTACACACCCTTACACATTTGTCTCCTACTTGTCATTGACCTATCCCTTTCCAAAGTTTCTCACATGTGTGAGAAACCTTGGTTCACTTATCCTCTTACATCTTTTGATCTTTGTCATTGAGCCATCACTTTCCAAAATTGCTCACACGTGTGAGAAACCTTGGTCATCCCACCCTCTTACACATTGTCATTGACCCATCACATCCTAAGTTTCTCACACACGTGTGAGCAAGCCTTAGAATTTGCATGACTTATGTGTCTCCTTGGTGGCACCTGTGTCGATGCCACATAAATGCCACCTCACTTGAGCCCTCCAAAATAGTATACATAGGACCTTTGTCTCAAGAAAATGATAGAGAATATACTTTTTCTTGCATCCATTATTCCATTCTAGAGATATTATGCTAGTTTTATTTTAGAAAGTTATTGCATCCATGGTAGTCTTTATTGCTAACCCTTTCATATTTGTTTTCATTCACGGTAGAATTAGATTTTGAATTTTAGATAGCTTTCATGGATTGTTAATCATAGTTTCATTCATTAGCTTCATCTACTCTTTGGTTTCTTCCATTGAATGCTTGAGGGTTGCTTCCATATCTCCTCCTTGAGTATTTCAATCTAGTTTGCATTAGTTTCAATCTATCTTAGTGGGATCAATACTTGTGTTGGGAGAGCACACCCACACCCTCTCTAAGAGCTGAAATCAAGTAAGTCTTAGGTGCACTTGTCATGCTCATTTGAGGTTATTTGGAGATTAGTGTAGGAATTGGAATAAGCATGATTTATTATTTGTTTGAATTTGAATATGAACATGTACAACTAATGTTTGAATGTTTACGCTTGTTCCACACAAATTATATTTCCTCATATACAATGGGATGCTTGGACATTTGTAGGGGTTGAGTAGGATTGCCAATAGTTGGGGAGTTTGCTTGAGAGCTATTTGAGAGGTGTTTAGGTTGGCTACTGGAGTTGGCATATAATTGATTATTCGGTAGAGATTCAAGTGAGGTGATTATAGTGTAGAGAAACTCTATGCATATTTATTAGATGTTGGGTAACACCATATTTTCAAGTTTCATATATAGGCAACTCATTGTATTTTTTTCATTTTTTGCAATCATATTCATTATTTCTATAGTTTGATCTCCAATTTTTCTTTAATTTCACTTCTATGCCATTTTTTTGGTTGTTCATTTGACTTGAATTTGGTAACTACATCAATCTAGTATAAGGGAAACTTTTTTAAGTTCTCGAGGTTAGCTTGTTTGAGTATTATTAATCTAATAATTTGTATGAGTGTTCTCACATTGCAAGGAAAATAAAATATATCTTCTGGAGTTGGAAGAATAGGTACAAGAAACAATCAAGAAACCTATGCCAAAGTTCTAACTCATACATTGAGAGCCATTCAAACTTAGCTCAAAGTCATTAGAATCACATAATAGTGAGGTCCAATGGTAATTGAAGATATCAACAATGATGCGAGGGAATATCATAATGTGTTAGATGGTGCCATGGATCCAAAGAATGTTGAGAACATCATCACAAAAGAAATATTTGCAGTCAACTTGATAAAGTCTAAGAGAAACTTGATGTTTGATCTCCCAAGGTACTTGAAAAGCTTAAATTCAAAAGCATTAGTCAACAAGATATTTGAGTTGGGAAATATTTTGATTTTGAAGTAAACAAAAACTCGAAAATAGTCTAATATGCTGCTACAAATTTCAAAGGGCATGTTTCTATATAGTGGGACTTAGATTGAATTTTAAAATAATCAAAATTACGTTCATAAGTTGCACCATTGTAGTTGTGATTGTGTAGATAAACATATTCATCATAATTGTAGATTTTGATTCACAAAAGATAGAATTGGTGAATTGGGCTTATCCTATTTATAGAAAGATTTCAATGTTGTTAATTTTTTACATTATTTATAGCATTCAAATAGGTTTTAACATATCTATAGAAATATAAATAATCTTGTTATCCATATAGAAATATTTCTTGCCCCATCTAATTGTAATGCATGCACAGAGGATAGTTTCATCACTTGAGATATTATTTTCAATATATGTTATTACATTTTAGGTTTTTATGGATTATATTTCTTATTAAATAAGTCTCATTAGTCAAATATCATAATTGCACATAGTTCTTAATAGTACATATTGAAATTTTGATTGGTTATTTTCATATATGATTCAAATAATCAATCCATATATATAGAAATATTTGGGTTAGTGTCCAAAGATTGGTGACCAAAATTTATGTAGAGCTTGAGAAATTGTCGTAGATGAGAAATTGAAGATAGTTATGCTCAAAATTTGAAGATGCAACAAGAACAAGAGTTTTAGTGCTTCAAATATACTTTTTAAACTAAGAATTTAAAAAAATAAAAAATTAAATTGTGATTATTAAGAGGTTAAAAAATGACCAGTATTGGCATGTTGTGATAATTAAGTTGTTGTGATGGTGTGCCCCCCTAAAATGTTATTTTAAAAATATTTTAAAGATTGTTTTGATGAAAAATTAGTTAACACCATGTGGTTTATGCCCCCCTATTTGCTAGTTACAGAAGAAGAGACATGCTAAAAAACAAAAAAATTGAATGTGCTCCTGCCTAATTGTTTTGAAAACTAATTGGACATCAATTTTCTTGAATGTGTAGAATGAATTCTAATTTCTAAAAATGCTTTAAAAAATAAAATTCAACAAATGAGTATAAAATAAAATTGAATATACCTGAATATACCATACAAAGGTATTTGACAAGAAATAGAGACACTAGAAAAATAAATTAAAGATCAAAACATTAGCATATGCAAAATGTGAAAAAAATTACATGGTTTGAAAGACAAGTGAGGACTCTACGTAAGCATGTCATTTTTTGAGATGAAATTGAAAACATGAAAACCTAATGGAAAGCATTTGGATCTTTTGTCATTTTTTAAAAAATTGGAAAAAAGAACCTTTATAGTCTTTGTAATGTAATTCTAACCTTTTGGGTTGGATTTCCAAGGAAAATACAATCCAAAGGGTTGGAAATACCCAAAGAAGATAATATAACATGCTTGTGTTATGGCTTGGTAGTGGCTGAGCCTAGGCTCAATCAATACCAAGCCAAAATGTGCTTAAGTTATAATGCATTCCCATTTTGAAGAAGAAATTTTTCTAACTTCTCTTCTTTATCTATGTTTTAGACCCACTCTCTTCATCAAAATATGTACATGAATATAATATTTGACTACAATTGATATTTCAAAGTTTTTTTAATTTCTTATATTGTAAGTTACATTTCATGTATATATTGGTAGGATGTTTGAGAAATGCCTTAGATCTCTAGGATTTATAATGAACATTTTATATTTTAGAATATTTCATAATTATTTTGGCTATTAAATTTGAGTAATCAATATATATATATATATATATATATATATATATATATATATATATATATATATATATATATATATATATATATATATATATATATATATATATATATATATATATATACATCTCTCTCTCTCTCTCTAACTCTACACACACACACACACACCTTTATCTCACTCAAGCTCTAGATCTATCTGTCTCCCTATCACTCTCTCTATGTAATCTTTCTCTACCCACCCGTCTCTGTACATACCTCCTCATTTCCTCCTTACCTCTCTCTCTCTCTCTCTCTCTCTCTCTCTCTCTCTCTCTCTCTCTCTCTCTCTCTCTCTCTCTCTTACTTGCACTACTTATTTCAACCCCCCTCTCTCTAAACATATATTTATATTGGGTAAGTGCACAAATATGGGGAACCCAAAATATTTCACTCATCTTTTCCCCCCAATAAGCGTATGGCATGTGCCATATATGGATCAATATGCCAAGCCTTAGGTTTTGACACTCCAAATTTATTTGGCACACACCAAATATGGTGTATCCCAAATGTTCAATATTTAAAACTTGCCTTTCCCTTTGTCTATCTCTCTCACTTTGATTAAGTTCTTTAAACTTAAGTCAAATGCAATCTCAGAGAAAGAATATATACATGAAATATAAAATTTAAGTATAAAAAAATGTGACTTATATTTTAAGTTATATTTCATGTATATATTTTTAGGATGTTTAAAAATGGTTTCAGATCTCTAGGAGATGTTATTTAGATTCTAGAATTTTGAATATCATATAAAATTTTAGACAGTCAAATTTTAATAATCAACATACTTGTATCAATATTCTCTTTCCCTCTGTCTCACTCTCTTTATATCTCCCAAACTTTAGAGTTATCCATCTTCCTCTCTTCTTTCTCTCACCTCTCTCCCCTTTCTCTCTCTCCAATCACTATCCATTCTCTTGATTTGTACCTCTCATTCCCATCCTTTGTCTCTCTATCCCTAGGTCCATCCCTCTATCTCTAACTCTCCCTCCCTATCTCATTAGCCATATCTATCTCAATGTATCTTAATGACTCCCTATCTACATCTCACTCTCTCCTTCCTTATCCCTCTCTTTCTCTTTGTTCTTCTCTCTCTCCTCTTCTCTCTTCCTCCCATATATTAGGGAGAGAGGGAGAGAGGTAGGGTAGAGGGAGAGAGGGGGAGAGAAGTGGGAAAGAGGGAGAAAAGAAAAATATGGAAGGAGTGAGAAAGGGGAAAGAGAGGGGAAAAGAGATAAAGGGATAAAATATTTAGGGCTTAGGGATTATGCTTATAGGGTATATAAAAAGATAAAGAGGGAGAGGGAGAGGGATAGATAGGTAGGGAGATAGGGGAGATAGGAAGAGAGGGGGATAGAGGTAGAGAAGAAGAGAGGTGAGGGAGAGGTAGACATGGGGAAATGGAGAAATGGAGAAATGTTTTTTTCAGGGCTTATGGTTATAGGGTTTAGTGACTAGTATAGGGTTTAGAGCTTATGATTATAGGGTTTAGGGTTTTGGGGGGGGGGGAGAGGGAGAGATATAGAGAGAGGTGGGGGAGGGGGAAAGAGGGGGATATAGGTGGGGAAGTAGGAGAGATAGAGGTGGGGGAGGGGGAGAGAGGGGGATAGGGGGATATAGGTGGGAGAGAGAGAGAGAGAGAGAGAGAGAGAGAGAGAGAGAGAGAGAGAGAGAGAGCCCTTTCTCCTCTCTTTCACCCTTTCTTCCCCATCTCCCTCTCTCCCATATCTCTATTTCTCTTATTTCTATTCCCCTCTCCCCTTCCTCTTCTCTCTTTCCCACTCTAAAAACCCTCTCCCTCTCCCCCTCTCCCTCTCCCTCTCCATTTATCCCCTCTCCCTTTCCACCGTCTCTCTTCCCCCCTCTCTTACTCTCTCCCTATATCCCCCATCTCTTCCCACTTCTCTCTTTCTTCACTCTCTATTTTCTCCTCTTTTTTTCCCCTATCTCCTTCACCCTCTCTTAATCTTTCCCTCTCTCTCCCATCTTCCTTCACCTCTCTCTTTACCCCTCTCCTTCACCCTCTCTCTTTCTCTTTCTCCCTTTCCCCCTCTCCCTTTCCATCTCCCTCACTCTCTCCATCTTTCCCGTCTCTCCCTCCTACCCACCTCTCTCCCCCTCTCCCTCTTTCCCCTACCTCCTTATCTATTTCTCATCCATCTTTCTCTCTATTTCTAAATCTTCAACCCTAAAGCCTTATCCCCGATGCATTAAACCTATAACCATAAGCCCAAATTATTAAATCCTTTCTCCCTTTCTCTAGTCTTCCCCGCTCTTTCATTCTCCATCTATCAATCTCTCCCTCTTTCCCTTCTCTCTCTCTTCCCCACATCTCTCCCTCTCTCCCCATCTTTACCTCCTTCCCCCATCTCTCTCTAAACCCAAAACACTAAACCCCAAAATGTGAATTTGTGAGAAAAGCATATTTTTCAGAGCACCAACCTTCTAGAGCACGCCTCCAGACCATCAGATCCAAAAAAAACATCTGTAATGTACAAACAAACCATCAAATAGTATATTTCCATCAATGATAACCACATAGAAACAAAAATTAACAACAACATCAACAACTTTGAAAAAAACTTCCCCTTTCAACAATCTCCCCCTTTGTCATTGATAACAACATCCATCAATGACAAACATAATCTCATCAATATAGATCACATACTTACACTCTCTTTCTCCCTCTTTGACATCAATGAAAAACACGGGCAACAAAAAACACTTCTCCCCTTGAGGGGAAGCCCCATATATTAGTCCAAACCAATAATGTGTAGTAAGCTCCCCAGACTAATGCAGTGCCAAGATACTTAGTTTGAACTAGGAAGGGGTAATACCCCCAACCTCTCTTGGAGATATTCAAAAGTATCTTTGTACAAATATTTTGTAAAGATATCTGTAATATGTTTCATTGTGGGTGCATACACAAGTTTTACCTCATATTCTAACACCTTTTCCTTCAAGAAGCGATACGAGATCAGATAATGCCTCAATGTGGAGTACTACATTGGATTTTCAAAAATATTTATTGTGTAGGTGTTATAATTTTTTTAAAAATTGGTTCATCAAACACTAGACCAATATTCTTCAAGATCTATTTCATCTAAAGTACCTTTGTGTAGTATGATGCAAATACAATATACTTAGCTTCTACAAAGAATAAAGATACAATCCTACTTCCCGTTGAACCAAGCAACCAATCTGGAGCCAATGAAACGTTCCACTACTAGTACTTTTTCTGTCATCAACTCTTTTGGCCAAAACTGCATCAGTGTAAGATTTTTGAGTAAAACCTTATCCTTTGGCATTACCAAAATCTGAATTTCTCTGTTCCTTTCAAATATTGGAAGATATTTTTACAACAATAACATGCGACACTCTTGGTTTGTACTGGAATCTAGTTGTCTATAATGCCCCACCCAAGAATCCTTGGAAACAAGGATCAATCAAAGACTAACATTTTTTTTTGTTTAAAGATAGGTTTAACCAACATTTAATCATAACACAAGTGGAAGACTAACATACTAACCAAATATTCCCAAGCCCTTGAACTATGTTCAAGATCAATTGCTAACTAAGTGATAACATGCAAGGTTCATCCCATTCACTAAGTTAACATTTCATTCGACATTCATTTTGAACCCAAAATACAATTCCTATGTGGTTAACCATACAAGTTCATTTACTGATTTATCCTTGTAGACCACATGGATTCATTTTACATTTTTACCAAAGTGATCATTAGCTGATCTGTTTTGACTTAGGAAGATACATCTCCCTAAAGGGTACTCAAAGATGCAAAGATCTAACTTAACACATGTGTGGAAATGCTCAATGTCTAAGAAATGACTAACCAGATGTGACTATGAATTTATCAGATCTACACTTCTCCCAAATGCTACACAGGATTTCCCGGATGCAACATTTCCTATATGTGGCTTAGGATTTACTGGATGCTATACTTCTCCTGGATGCTACAAAGGATTTACCAGATGCTACACTTTTCCAAAATGTGACCTTTTATAGCCTAAAGGCAACTTTATGATGAACTTAAGGGAAAAAGAACAAGAAGGAAAAGAATAAATTCCACAATGGGGAGTGTCAAAAAAATGCATATCAAGGAAAAAGACACTCAATTGCATCAAAACATAAATACAACATCCATGAAGGAATCTAGATCATCTAGCATAATACTACTGCAATGTAATTCTTTACCAAAAGAGTAACACCATCAAGTACATATTCATGTGTATCAAGTAATTGCATAAATCATCAAAGTAAACCAAAGAAGAAAGTGATAAAAAAGATCCAATCCTATAGTTGGAGGGAGACCATCTCTATACTCTGATCCACAACAATAGTATAGGTTAGCAACACCTCCTAACCATGAGGATCCCATAGGCCCACCCCTCCATGCTCATGGATATAATGACCCGACCACATTCACACAAGACAAAACATCCAAAAGGCTTACACACTCACACCAAACAATGCAAGACTCAAGAACATATGATCATGAATGTAATGTATTAATTCAGGTCACTTACTCAAAACACTCTATAGGATAACTATGTAGGGACACTAGTAGAGTGTAGTCCCTTGGCTTGTAATATCCCAAGCTATATGTGGGTATGGTAACTCAACTCCCTTGGGAGGCCTCATACTATGTCCTCCCACAAGCTTGCGTAGGAGACTGGCGACTGTACAAACACCATAGCCTTGCACCGGCTCCCTCAGAACGCTCGACAACTGTATAGGTGTTCTCTTATCTTGCATTAAGTTTTATTATCCCATATGTTTAATTGGTTATCACTTGTTTAAACCTCTTCACGTCACCTTGTCGACCACTTTTGGGATGGGGTACCTGTGAGAATCCACTCCATATTTCTACCCGTACATACCCTTTCTCACCATACGATGAGTTCCATAAGGCAATGCAAGTCCCAACCCAACCCCCAAATGAACACAGTCAACTAGTCTAAACCAAAGAGTTTTGGTCTCAAGAGATCCCTGCATAGGTACGCTCATGTGCACATGGGTGGGCATAACCAACTCTAGGTAACCAATGAAACACCAATATGCATGGGGCTAGATTCAGGAAAAACAATCAAAAGAAACAAGTATAAAATACACTCAACCAAGCACATTGCTTGGAGTATGGATTCACCTATGAATTTGAACGACACAAAGTAAAAACATGAGATGAATGGACACATGGAGGAAAATCCATTTCCATCGTCCAAAATCACACCACAAAATACCATCTCAAATCTAGGTGGCATGTAAAACAAGGCAAAGGAAAATTCCCAAAAATAAAACATCTTAGAACTTGATGAAATAAAAAACCCACTTCCAGAATATAACCAAACTCCCAAAAATCCAATAAAAATCCCATTCTAGACACACATGCAAAATTTGGCAGCATAACAAGACAAAAACTTACATTTTAAATCTTGAAAGCATATAAATATTCATACCCATCCAACCGGGTTATGGAATTGCATGAAAATAGAGGGGAACACTATTTATCTCCAACTATTTAGAAATCAAAAGAACACATTAAAACAAAGAAAAATGAAAGAAATTAGAGAGCCCTAGCTTACTCGAAAAACTTGAAACTGAGAAATCATGAGAGAACTAAGTGGAGAGAGCTGCAAATGAGATGAAAACCACAAGGAAGATGAATAATCACTCTACAAATCCAACGTGCCTATCCTCACAATGATCCGAGGAGCCAATCTCCCACAATGAATAAAACAAGAAATTCTCCAAAGAGTGTTTTGGAGAAAAACTCAATTTTCTCAATTTCAACAAAAGAGAAGTGAGAGTAAAAACTCACTTTTGCCTAATATAAGCACTTTTATTTAAGTGACTTATAAATTAGAATATTAAATCACTTAATAGACGAATGGCCCCTTTCCCAAATTAAATAAAATAATTCTAGGCATTTGGAATTCAACTACAACAAATTAGTCGGTAAATAAAATAAATAATTAAAATTACCTAGCATACAATTAAATTAGTATTTTAATTATTATTTTCCGCGACAACTGCGTAACCCAAAACACATAGACACACTCATTGGTCTAGTCACATAATGCATTATGAATATGGATTTACCACAATAACCAGAGGGTTAATAATAATAACAATATTACAAATATGTCGTCCATCCAGGGAAGACATTGGCTTAGCATGAAAGGTTAAGGTCACTGTCTCTTGGTGCCACTACTTGGGATATAGGTACATACTCAGATCCTATAATCATGATGAATGCACTTGATACCTAATTAGTAAATAAGAAAACATCAAGTACAGATGCTCAATATATAAATAGCCGAAGCACAAACAAACACATAGTCACGTTGAAGAACAAGACACCATGTAGATCTCACAAGCAAGTGACTACGGCTCCATTCCCAGTTTGTACTAGCACCAACGAGAAACCATGCATAGTAGTGGTGCAATAAAACATAACAATATATAATCACATGATATAACATCTAAATTAACGTGTTTAAATAATTATTTACAACCATCTGAGCATATATATATTAAAGGTAACATACATATATCCACAACATAAAAACACAGTAGGAATGAATCCAATAACATCCATCTGATATAAGTAAAAATCATAATCCAGTTTTGAAGAAAAAATAAACCAAGTATCATCATAAAGCATCATGTTACATCCCTAGCATCATCATGCAGATATAATCAAAATGAATAACAACATCATCTAGCATTTAACAACTATGATATTGGTAATAAAAAAACTGCATAGTCATTAGAGCATCTCATCATGCAAATAATCTAGTAATAATAAACAAAATATATCTTATGTCAAAATAGCTATCAAACAAAATGCAAAAATGGAAGACACTACATACTCCCCGACTAGTTATAGGCTTACTCCTGGAAGCCCACAAAAAGATATGGGTACAAATCTCTCAACCATGTGGCATCCTACCATGTGGCTAGAGTCTCATCATTCAGGTCCCATTGGACCCTTAACTGCTCTATATCCCAACCTCTGAGGGTCAACCTTAGATGTTAAAGAATGCAGATGGGATCCAAAGAAAGATGTTGATCATCCTCTACCTATAGAGAACCCCAATCAAGAACATGGGTCACATCAGGAATATACAATCTCAATATAGAAACATGAAAAATGTCATGGATGTGCAATAGGCTAGGTGGAAATGCCAATCGATATGATACAAGACCAATCCTCTCTAAGATCTCAAAAGGTCCAACAAAATGTGGAGCTAACTTAGAGCCTTTCCCATAATAGATGGAGATATTCCATAGATGGAATCTCAAAAACACACAGTTACCAACTAAAAAATGATGATCTATCCTATGGGCATCTGCATTCTTCTTCTACCAATCTTGGGTAGTAACCAAATTCTCTCTAATACAAACAACTTGCTACTCCATATCTGAAGCATCTCTAGCCCTAAAACTAGTCTTTCTTCTAACTGATCCCAACTCAAAGGAGTACGACACGGTCTACTGTATAAGGCCTAAAAATGTGACATGCCAAGAGAACTATGATACTCATTATTATAGGGAAAATACACCAAGTACAAATAGTCCTCCCACTTCTCCTATTGATCCATCACGCACATGCAAAGCATGTCCTCAAGAACCTGATTCACTCACTCTGTCTATCCATTTGTCTCTATAAGAAGAAAAAAAATTGAGTCGTGTGCCCAAAGCATGCTGAAGAGATGTCCATAGTGCCGAAGTGAACACTGGGTCTCTATCTAAGACAATCTTATGAGGAATCTGTTGGAGATTTTCCAACAAGCCAGATTGTTGACTGTATGTTTGTCATTAATGAAAACATATGGTAAGTAGCATGCATGGAAGCCTAATGGAGAGATATTTGAGCATATGTTGCATGGATATGTTATCAACATTATATCATGGACACAGAGGTTAATTATGAGTACAGACAGTTGTGTAGCAGTGTTCCTGATAGAGTTACATACATAGATCGGTATGAGATTCACGGTACGATTATCATGGAACCTTGCACATTTATATGTATGTTGTAGACATATGTATGAAGCTATTTTCATGGACACAAAGTTTGATATGCAGTAGAAGTTAAGTTATGATGTTCACAGTTGACAGTCACAGTTTCTTGAGTTTATCTAGAGGAGCCAACATAGATTATATTGGTAAAGGAGTTGTGTCTATCATTTTGGTATGCACACTTGGATCAGTGTTTTTTGGAGAGTTAAGAATGTTTGGTTAAGAGCGCATGATGTAATTCAGCATGAGAAGAAAGTATCAGTTAATTTTGTGGAGCTGACAGTGTGAAGTAACATGTTAACTCATATTGAGTTGGACTAGTCCCAGTTTGTGTTGCATGCTTAGTAGAGCTGACAGAGATATTATTAGAGAGTTTTATTGTTTCTCTAATATGATTTCAAGGTGGTTCTAATAGGCCGACTTGATTATATTATTTAGAGGAAAGATACTTATAGGTGGTCATTTGTGATTGCTAATTATGGTAGAAAGTTGAAAGATAAGAGCAGAGTAGAGAGTACAAAGTATTGTGCCATCAACAAAAGGTCTATGTGACTTAGAAGAAAGTGTATGCTATTCATTAGAACTGATCAAGACAATAGGTCTACACACAGTTCACCAAGATCTAGATATAGTGTATATCTGTTAAACAGAAGGTTGCAGCCTTCACCCCTTTGAGAAGTGTGGTCCCGGACAGTGCATCCTCACCCCTAACAAGGTTAATTATAAATGACTCCTAGCAAGGTCCAACCCTTGACTAGGTCACTACACTTAATGCATTGTAAAGATCAACTCCTAACAAGGTTGTAAGGACTTCTAACAAGGATCATAATACACTAGTGCAGATTATTTGTGGGTGTCAATTCCCATTGGGGTTTTTACCTATTTGGGTTTCCCCGTAACCAAAATTGTGGTGTTGTGTCAAGTGTTATTTCATTGTGTTTATGCTTAATATTATTATATACTTAATTGGATAAATAATTGAAACTTTTAGATAACTAATTCACCCCCCCTCTCAGTTATCTCTTGGGGCTATTCTTAACAATTGGTATTAGAGCCAAGTGCCTCAGAGAGAAATTTTAACAGCTTGAGGTTGATTAGGTGGCATTCTTTAGAAAAGAAAGTCCTAAGTTTGATGGAGAGAACTATCTAGACTAGAAGAACAAAATGATGACACATTTGAGTGCATTGCCTTTGAGATTTTTGAGGTAGCTACTAAAGAAGTTGAGATTCCTTCTTTATCGGATCTTGCTAAGGAAGATTCAACTCTTAAGAAAAAGGAGTTGTTTACTTCAAATTCTCTTGCCAAAGAAGTCCTCATCAATGCCTTGTCTAACAGTGAATTTTTAGAGATCAAGAAACTAGATAAAGCCTACAAGATTTAGAAGTATCTATAAGAAATATTTGAAGGAGACATCCAAGCCAAGAATGTGCACAAAAAGACATGGAAGAAAAAGTATAATACATTGGAGATGCTACCTGAAGAAAGCATTAGAGCCTACAATCAAAGGATTAATGAAGCAGTATCAAGATTCAGAAACAATAGTGGAGAGATTTTTGAAGAAGACATCATGGATAAGCTAATGAATACTTTGACACCAGAATATGAGAACAAGATAAACATATTGGAAGATACTATACCATTCTCAAAAGAATTAAGGAGAGAGACCTTAATCAACAAGATTTCAGCCTTTGAGATATCAAGTTTGAAGACATAGCCTAAAAGTGAGACAACCTTCAAAGCTTCAATCCATGGTAAGAAATCCTTGAACACTTCTGGTAATTTTGATGATGAAGAAGAAAAAACACTAGATGATTTCATTTCTATGATTTCCAAAAGAGAAAAGAAAGGAAAAGGAAAATATGAAGGTCAATTACCATTCAAAAGATTTTCATGTAATAAGATTGGTTACTTTGCATCCAAGTGTCCTACAAGAGTTAAGAAGTTCAAAAATAACTACAAGCCTAAGTATACAAATGAATGTTACTATGCTGGAGATGGAGTATCAAATGAAGAATAAGGAGAGGATGAAATTGGATTCATTTCTCTTGAAGATGAAAAGAATGCACAAGAGGTAGCACTGATTTCACAAGCTGACATCAAGACAAATTGGATCATTGACAGTGGTTGCTCACATGACATGACATGAGAGAAAGATAGATTTGTACATCTAGATAGGTACAAAGGCAGCATGGTTAGATTTGGTGACAACACTCCTAAACTTATCATAGGTAGAGGGGCCATCACCTTGGATGGAAATAACAACATTGATGATGTTCTTTATGTTGATGGTTTACAACATAACCTATTGATTGTTAGACAGTTGCTTGACAAAGGATATCAGCTGGAATTCAAAGACAACAAGTGCACCATTAATTAAAAGGAAGGAGAAATGATTGCATTAGGCTCAAAGACTAAAGCTAATGTTTTTTAGCTTAATCCAGAAGCAAGTTGTTTTGTTGCTAAAGTAGATGACAGTTGGTTATGGCACAAAAGACTATGTCATATCAATTTTGACAATATAGTGAAGATAAGTAATGTTAAGGTAGTGAGAGATCTTCCTAGTATTGCAAAACCAATAGAAACAATATGCAGGGAATGTGGGATGGGAAAGCATGTAAGAAATTCATTCAGAAGCAAGCATAATTCGACAGAGAACAAGTTGGATTTGATACATACAGACCTATGTGGACCTACTCAAACAAGATCATACTATGGTGAAAGGTATTTTATTTTATTTGTTGATGATTATTCTAGAATGACATGGGTTGCATTCTTAAAGGATAAATAAGAAGCATTTGAAAAGTTCAAAATATTCAAAGCTAAGGTTGAAAATGAGTCTAGATTGAAGATTAAATGTCTGAGATCAGATAGAGGAGGAGAATTCACCTCTGATATATTTTATTAGTACTGTGAAGAACATGGGATAAAGAGATAGCTAAGTGCTCCTAGAACCCCTCAGCAAAATGGAATTGTAGAGAGAAGGAATAGAATCATTCTTGACACATCGTGCACCATCATGATTGAAGGAAAGGTCGCACACACCTATTGGAGAGATGCGGTCAATACTGTAGTCTATACAATAAATAGAATACAATTGAGGCCAAGCGTAGACAAGACACCTTATGAGCTATGGTTTGGGAATGTACCTAAAGTGAAATACTTCAGAATCTTTGGAAGCAAGTGCTAGATCAAGAGAGATGAAGCAATTGGAAAGTTTGATGCAAGAAGTGATGAAGGTATTTTTCTTGGTTACTCTACTAAAAGAAAAGCTTATAGATGTTTTAACTTGAGATTAAAGAAGATAATTGAAAGTGCTCATGCTAAGATCAATGAGAAGTTTATGATTCAAGAAAAATATCATGATAATGCACCTATGATTGAAGAAGAACCTAGACCTACCACTAGAGAAACAATTGTTGATAAAATGTTTGGCAACATTGATGTATTGTTCAATGACCCTAAAAATAGTGAAGACAAATCATAGAAGTCAGATGAGAGAGTCACACCTAATGTTCCAAAATTCACATCCAGATATCATTCAAAGGAAGACATCATTAGAGATTAGAACATTAAAGTCATGACAAGATCAAAAGCAAAGAGTTCCACAACAAATGAAGAGGTATGTTTACTATCACAGACTTAACCCTTAAGTGTTGAAGATGCATGTAATGATTTAGATTGGCATGAAGCAATGAAAGAAGAGCTAGATTAGATAATTAAGAATGATACATGGGAATTGGTCCCTAGGCCTAATGATAAGAATGTGATTGGAACCAAGTGGATATTCAGAAATGAAATGGATGAAGATGGAATAGTAGTAAGAAAAAAAGCTAGATTAGTATGTAAAGGGTATTTGCAAAGAGAAGGAATTGATTATTCAAATACATTTTCCCTTGTAAGCAGATTGGAAGCCATAAAGTTGTTTCTAGCTTATGGTACATTAAAAAAATTTAAGGTATACTAGATGGATGTTAAGTTAGCATTCTTGAATGGAGAGTTGAAGGAAGAAGTATAAATTGAGAAACTAGAAGGATTTACTCTATCAGACAGACCTGATATGGTATGTAGATTGAAGAAAACCCTCTATGGACTTAAGCAAGCCTCTAGAGGATGGTATGAAATACTTGATGGTTACTTAACTAAGATTGGATTCAAGAAAGGAGAAGAAGATTGTAACTTATTGATAAGAGAGACATCTGATGGACTATTGTTAGTTTCTATATTTGTTGATGACATTATATTTGGTGGTAATGATAAGCTTAGTGCAAAATTTGCTAAGGAGATGCAGAGTGAATTTGAAATGAGCATGATTGGTCCTATCAAGTACTTTTTGGGATTGATTGTGCAACATACAAACAAAGGTATATTCATAAATTAGACTAAGTATGTGAAACAGATCTTGAAGACATTCAAGATGGATGATTGCAAGCCAGTAAGTACCCCTATGATAACAAGATGCAAGATTTAAAAAGAAGATGATTCAACAACAATAGACATAACCTTGCATAAGTCTATGATTGGTAAACTTATATATCTTACTCAAACCAGACCTGACATTTCCAATGCAGTTAGTATTGTTGGAAGATTTGTAGAAGAACCTAAGAAAAGTCATCTCATGATAGTAAAAAGAATATTCAGATACTTGAATGGAACCTTAGACTATGGTTTATGGTATCCTAATTCAGAGAATGTAAAGCTTCATGTATATACATATGTAGATTGGGCAGGATGTGTGGATGATAGAAAGAGTACCTCTAGAGGAGTTGTATTCCTTAGAGATAGACTTGTTACTTGGACAAGTAAAAAGAAGAATTGTATCTCTCAATCAACAACAGAAGCAGAGTATGTAGCAACAACATTAAATTGCTCTACAATTGTGTGGATCAAGCAGATGATAAATGATTTTGGTATTCAGATTAACTACCGTATTGTTATTCATTGTGATAACACTAGCACTATCAATATGTCAAAGAACCCTATGATTCATGCAAAGACAAAACATATTGAGATAAAATATCACTTCCTAAGAGAGAAAGTAGTAGAGAAAGAAGTAATGGTGGACTATGTGAGTAAAAAAGATTAGCTAGAAGACATATTCACAAAGCCTTTACCTAAGGATACTTTTGAGTATCTCAAGGAGAAGCTAGGAGTAATTCCCTTCCCTAAATCTGATTAGAGATAGCAGGAATGCATCAGTCCTCAATGACTGATGAAAGGTTGACTACTCTACCTTAGGAGTAGTACTGGTGCTTAATTTTTTTGGTGCCTTTTGCCATTGATGTCAAAGGGGGAGTAGTATATAGTCATGAAAAACATAAAAAAAAGGGGAATGTATAGTAATTAAAAATAAGCAGAAAGGGGGAGTAAAAATACAGTCATGGGAAGCAGTACAGTTGAGGAAATGGAGAATATTGAAGATTATTGCAATAGTTGGAGGATACTTCCTTGGGGGAGTTTTTTTGAGGAAATGGAGAATGTTATAAAAGAATTGAACATTTGGATTGGTGGTGTTTTTCATTCCATATGTTGCCATCAATGCCAAAGGGGGAGTTTGTTGGAGATTTGCTAGCAAGCCAGATTGCTGACTGTATGTTTGTCATTGATGACAACATATGGTAAGTAGCATGCATGGAAGCCCGATAAGAGAGATTTGAGAATATGTTGCATGGATATGTTATCAGCATTATATCATGGATGCAGAGGTTGATTATGTGTACAGACAGTTGTGTAGCAATTTGTGTTAGCAATGTTCCTGACAGAGTTACAGATAGAGATCAGTATGAGATTCACAGTACAGTTATCATGGAGCCTTGCACGTTTATATGTATGTTGTAGACATATGTATGAAGCTATGTTCATGGATGCATAGTCTGATATGTAGTAGAAGTTAAGTTATGATGTTCACAATTGACAGTCACAGTTTCTTGAGTTTATCCAAAGGAGCCGACATAGATTATATTGGTAAAGGAGTTGTGCCTATAATTTTGGTATGCACACTCGGATAAGTGTTTTTTGGAGAGTTAAGAATGTTTTGTTAAGAGTGAATGATGTAATTTAGCATGAGGAGAAAGTATCAGTTAATTTGGTGGAGCCGACAGTGTTAAGCAATGTGTTCACTCATATTGAGTTAGACAAGTCCCAGTTTGTGTTGCGTGATTAGTAGAGCTGAAAGAGATGTTATTGGAGAGTTTTATTGTTTCTCTAATATGATTTCAAGGTGGTTCTAATAGGTTGACTTGATTATATCATTTAGAGGAAATATACTTATAGGCAGTCATTTGTGATTGCTAAGTATGGCAGAAAGTTGAAAGACAAGAGCATAGCAGAGAGTGTGAAGTATTGTGCCATCAAAATAAGGTCTATGTGACTTAGAAGAAAGTGTATGCTATTCATTGGAACTGATCAAGATAGCAGGTCTACACATAGTTTACGAAGATCCAGATATAGTGTGTATCTGTTAAACAAAAGGTTGCAATCTTCACCCCTTTGAGCAATGTGCTCTCAGACAATGCATCCTCACCCCTAACAGGGTTAATTATAAAAGAATCCTAACAGGGTCCAACCCTTGACCAGGTCACTGTACTTAATTCATTGTAAAGATCAACTCCTAATAGGGTTGTAAGGTCTTCTAACAAGGATCATAATACACTAGTGCAGATTATTTGTGGGTGTCAATTCCCACCGAGGTTTTTACCTATTTGGGTTTCCCCATAACCAAAATTATGGTGTTGTGTTAAGCATTCTTTCATTGTGTTTATGCTTAATATTCTTATATGCTTAATTGGATAAAGAATTGAAACTTGTAGATAACTGATTCACCCCCCCCTCTCAGTTATCTTTTGGGACTATTCCTAACAGAATCTTATGCAACTAAACAATATCCTCCAAGAACACATGTGCTACTAAGGTAACAATATATGATTCTCTCATGGGTGAAAAGTGAGAAACCTTGGACAACTTGTCCACTATCACCATAATAGCATCATGGCGATGCGATGACATAGGAAACCCTGTAATGAAATTGATGGGTATAGTATCCCATTTTCACTTAGGAATGAAATGTGGCTACAAAAGACTTGTAGGATGATAAGGCACAACCTTCACTCTTTGACACTCAAGGCATTGAGCAATGAAATAAAAAACATCATGCATCATTCATGCCCAAAAGTAAAACCATCTAAGATCGATATTGATGCAGAGGTGGTAGTCAAAACACAATGAAACACAAGTAATGGGTAGAAAAATAGGGCAACTCCCCCCTAAGTCTGACACTGAGGTAAAAATCACAACATGTCACTTCTATAGAGACATTAAGTTTCTTCAACTCCTATTCAAAAGGTTAGGAACACTATGGTATTTCCAATAACCATACCATTTCAAGGATACCTTTATCTCTTGGACTTAATTCAAAGGAAGTGTGCAAACATTGAATCCTTGGCAACAGGGAGTGGAAAAGGTACTAATAGTCTTGAAACACCTAGTTACAATTAGAATAGTGAGTTTCACCAACCCTTATATCCCCTAATTTCAAAATGTATCTTTAGGCCCTCTAGACCTAGTTGCCAACTAGTCAGTTCCAGAACCTACCGAGGCAATTTGGTGAGGGATCACCAATGAAGAGATTGAGCCCACTCAATGAACCAAAACATGAACCTTCCATTGAAAACTCCAAAGTAGTTACCAAGCATAACAAAAACTAGTAACCAAGCACCTCTAATAAGCTATCAAGATAGAGGGACTAAACCAAATGATTGGAACTCTACAAGGGATGTCATAGTATGCATAATCCATAATTGTATCAATTTTCTCCACTCCCAAGACTATTCTGCACACCTAATTCCTCAAAACAATGCCTAAAATCATATGGATGTTTAGCCTAGGGCTTGACATCAAAAGTAGTTTTCAATCTCCTCCAAGTCTCCTCTTTTAAAATATAACAATACATTTCAATAACATGTATTTCCAAAAATGCCGTTGTGATCTCATGGTGGATTCTCAAGTTAGGGCCATTCTTTTGTGCAACCCTTGCTATTCTTCAATTTACGGGAACCTTGCAAAGGGTTTGATCTTTCTCCATTGTATGGATTGACCATGGCTTCAAACCAAGTTGTTTGTGAAGAGAATTTATAGGGCTACCAAATCATAGAATTCATTTACTAATTCCAATTCAACAAGTCTGAAAAAACACCATAAAAACACTGATTTGCAACAAAATGTACAATGTATTTTATTAATGAACTCCAAATATTTTTGCCAACAAAATTTGTTTCTCCTTTACTTAGATTTTCTTCCAAGTATTTTAATATGGCCTTCAACAAAAACCCCCAACTGATTTTTCAACCATCATAACTGTTGTGGGAGTTGATTGGGTGGTTTGACAAATTGTTGCAAAAGTTGCATTTGCAATATTGTTTTGCAACTTTTTGCAATTTTTTCTCAAAATTTGAACTAATTTTTCCTAGCTAGGGGTCCCAAATGAACCCATTAGACCTAAAAACACCTAAGAACCTAGCCTAGGCTATTTTGTGATCCATTGAACAAGTTTGACCAAGGGGCTTATAGTGTTTGCTACCTTGTCAATTGGTCTTACAATGGATCATTATTTCATGCAATTGGTCCTATGGACCCAAAGTGAAATTAGGACATCCTTAGACATACCAGGAATTTGAAATGAGGCTATTAGGGTGGAGGTGCTCCTACACCAGACATGCATGTTCTTGATGCCAGGATGTGTGGAATACGATGCATGATGTGCTTCCAACAAAATCAAAGAATGAAGATCCCCTAACACCCGTACATAAATGTTCTCTAGGAGCCACAATAGTCAATCAAACTCTACAAAGTAACCTAAGAATCATCCCTCAAGAGTCATTCAGACTCAATATCCTATCTCACCTCTTGATACCAAGTGTCACTAGGAAAAGCCTCCAAGATACAACTACACAAATCCACACTCAAAGAAAAAACTAAGATCTCATGCCTCCTTCTACTCAAGGAATCCATGACCACATTCTCCCTCCACTTGATGCAATAAAAATCAAAATTGTACTAACACAAGAACTCCATCCAACAACATTGTCATGCATTTAGGTTTGGTTGAGAAAAGATGTACTACAGGCTACGATGATCACTATGCAGCTCAAACCTATGGCCCAAAAGAAAATGGCTCCAACGCACTAGCACATGCACAAATGACACTAACTCTCAATCATGAGTGGCATAGTTTAGAGCATGGTCCTTGATCTTGTGGGACTCATATGTAATCAATCATCCCTCCTATATAAGAATTTCCCCCACACCCTCCAACGATGCATCAATACACACCACAAACTCTCTTGCAAGATCATGCACTGCCAAATTAGGTGCACTGGTCAATCACTCTTTAAGAGCCTCAAAATTTGACTCACATTGTTTAGTCCAAACATACTTCTTCCCTTTTCTCTGAAGATAAGTGATATGATGATCCAACTAGGAGAAATATTTCATGAAATGATGGTAGTATCCCTTCAAATCAATGAAACTATGAACCTCTAGGACACTATTGGGTTCTGGCCAATCCATGATAGCTTGGATCTTGGAAGGATCCACTACAATACCATCACTTGATATGATGTGCTCCAAATGTGTCATCTCAATTTGGAAGAACTCACACTTTCCAAAGTTTCCATATAACTGATGGTCATGAAGACACTGCAATATCTGGCATAAGTGGGCCTCATGTTCCTCAATGGTCTTTGAATAAATCAGTATGTCATCAAGAAAAATAAGAAAAAATTGATCGCGGTAAGTGCATAACACCCCATTCATTAAACTCATGAAAATTGATGGCACATTGGTTAACCCAAAAGGTACAACCATAAACTCATTATACCCATAGCATGTACAAAAATTTGTTTGATGAATATCAACCTCCTAAATGTGAAGTTGATGGTATCTTGACTTCAGATCTATCTTCAAGAACACTCTCCCTTCCTTCATTTGATCAAACAAATCATCAATCCTCAGTAATGGATATTAGTTCTTGACTGTCACATTATTCAACTACCGTTAGTCTATGCACAAGCATAGATGTCCATCCTTCTTCTTAACAAAGATGATTGGTGCACCCCATGGAGATACACTAAGAAGAATATGGCCCTTGGAAAACAAATCCTCTATCTATAATCAAAGCTCACCCAACTCCTGAGTAGTCATATGATAAGGTGCTCAAGAAATAGGATTTTCTCTAGGAATGAGATCAATGTGGAAATTGATGTTGTGGTGCAGTGACATACTTGGTATCTCATATGGAAAAATATAAAAAAACTCACAAAGAAGTGGATTATTTTCAAGTGATATCTCTCAACTCTAAACCCCATCTAGGTCACTAATAGAGATCATAAAAATTTGACATCCTTATCTCACACTCCATTTTAGATGCTTGGATGAGATCATTTGAAGTGAAACTGGTCTCTCGACCCCTACAAGCTCAACTTGCCCACCTATGTCATCAACACACTGTACCAAATTATGTCGACAATCAATACTCACCTAGCGAGAGGCTAACGAGTCCATACCCAAAAT
Organism: Chamaecyparis obtusa; assembly: GCA_027943335.1. NCBI lineage: Eukaryota > Viridiplantae > Streptophyta > Pinopsida > Cupressales > Cupressaceae > Chamaecyparis > Chamaecyparis obtusa. The sequence continues at coordinate 625,201 of BSBK01001599.1, read as the reverse complement.
AATTCCATATAATCCTAAGGGTAGGATGTGAAGATCAGTGGTGGTGGTGAAGTTTCTCAAATCCAACACACAACCACAAAAAAGGGAAGCCACGATCACTTTGGATCTTGTGGCCAACTCAACCTGCAACCTATTAACCTTTCATGTTGTGATTAGTCCACATCATTTGACAAGAGAGGGAAAAATAAAGGAATCTGAAGCACTGAAATCAAATAAAATGGTGGTAGAAATACCATGTAACACACCTGTAGTCTTGACTATGGTTCCCTAGTGCTCAATGTGATGGTTTTCAACTACCACAAATACTTTGTGGGACCTACCTACATCCTCAAATGTAGGCTCTGACATGGTTGCACTCTAGCTTGGTGTTGCCGAAAACTTTTGAGGACACATCACTACCCTATGTCCCTGATGACCACAAGAAAAACATGCTCCTCTTACATAGAAATGTTCACCTTGGGATGCACTGGAATACTAACAAATCCACCTAATAGGGCTCAACTAAACACTCTAATTTGGCCAACTAGACTGCATCAGTCTGCCCTATTTACAAACATGACCCTTACCTCCTAGGTTACTTAAACCCTGGCCACTCTGCTAACTCTGAGAATAACATAACCTAAAATGAGGGTGACCTTCCCTTGAAGGCATCGACTGAGTACAAGAGAACCCAATAGACTGTGTATGGGTAGATGGTGCAACTCACCCCAAAGGATGTTCACTATGGATTTGTGTACCTAACCTACTACTGAATCCCTTCACCACATTTCTCTTGGAAATCCTCACCTTCTCTACAACAAGTGTAGTGTCCTAGGTTGATGCATACATACATCTCTAATAATAAAGCCATTAAGGCCCTAAAAAAAGTGATGAGTCAAGAGGACCTCATCATGGTTATAGTTGGAATACTACCTCATCTCAAAGAACCTTTTCTCATACTGGTCAACTGTCATGGTAATCTATATGATCTCATGAAACTCATCTGCACAAGCCTCTTTATATTGAGTAGATAGGAACCTCTCTCTAAATTGCTATACAAATATCTCCCACGTGAGATCTGCAATACTAATCTGGAGCTTCTATTGCTCTATATTCCACCAAGTGGAATCATGGTCTCTCAGGTGCTTGACCACACAATGGGCTCTAAGGTTTCTTTCATAGGGATGCATAGTAGAGAAATGCACAAGGTCTAACAACCATGCCTCAACCTTACTGCTACCTCCCTTACCATCAAAGAATGGTGGTCGAGACTACATGAGGTCTCTCATCATATCCAAATAGATGGTGTCCTGATAATTCATAACCCTACCTCTCATATGTGATGCTCTAGCATCAAGTGGTGTATGAGAATGCTCATGCTCTCTCCTCTCTTATCCCTTCTTAGAAATCTCAAAGTCTCCTCCCTCTGAACCCTCATGTTGTGAATCCTCATGTCTAGGCCCAAATTGAGCTATGAACTCCTGAATCAAAGGCACCAATGCCTCCACACCACCCTAGTTCTCTCTCCGCCTTTCCTCTCCCCTAGTTTCCTCCTTATGATGCTCCTCCTCTTGATGTTCCTCATGGTCATTCTCACTTGTATTCTGTCGGCCTTGACCCTGTCCACTTATATGTGCAGGAGGCATCCTTCATAGGCAAACAAGGCATAGGTAAGGACCTTATGATAATATAATAATTTATATCTCAACCTATACTATTTTAGAAAAAGTATCAATATATATAATTCACCACTCAAACAACATAATGAGAGCATAAAATAGAGATCCCAACATTTGAACTTGGGCTCAAATACCAGATGTAATGCCCTGCCCGAGAATCCTTGGAAACAAAGATCAATCATATGCTAATGTAATGCCCCACCCATGAATCATTGGAAAGAAGGATCAATCAAAGATTAACATATTATTATTTGTTTAAAGATAGGTTTAACCAACATTTAATCATAATGCAAGAAAAATACTAACATAGTAACCAAATATTCCCAAGCCCTTGAACTATGTTAAAGATCAATTTCCAACTAAGTGATAACATGCAAGGTTCATCCCATTCACTATGTTAAGATTTCATTCGATGTTCATTTTAAACCTGAAATATAATTCCTACATGGTTAACCATACAAGTTCATTTACTAATTTATCCTCATAGATGAAATGGATCTATTTTACATTTTTACCAAAGTGATCATTAGCTGATCTATTTTGACTTGTAAAGATACATCTCCCAAAATGATACTCAAATATGAAAAGATATAACTTAACATAAGTGTGAAAATGATCACTATCTAAGAAATGACTAACCAGATGCGACTCTGAATTTACTAGATGCTACACTTCTCCTAGATGCTACACAAGATTTGGCGGATGTAACATTTCCCAGATGTGACTTAGGATTTAGCAGACTCTATACTTCTCCAAAATGCTACATAGGATTTATCCGATGCTACACTTTTTCCAAATGCGACCCTCTACAGCCTAAAGATGAATTTATGATGAAATTAAGGAAAAAAATAATAATAAGGAAAAGAATAAACTCCACACTAGAGAGTGTTGAAAACATGCATATCGAGTTCAGAGACACTCAATTGCATCAAAACATAAATACAACATCCATGAAGGAATCTAGATCATCTAACATCATACTACTGCATTCTAATTCATTACCAAAAGAGTAACAACATCAAGTACATATTCATGTGCATCAAGTAAAAACATAAATCATCAAAGTAAACTAAAGAAGAAAGTGAGAAAAAACTTCCAATCCCTATAGCTAGAGGGAGGCCATCTCTATACTCTAATGCCTAGTAGTGGTATAGGTTAGAAATACCTCCTAACCACGTGGAACCCATAGGCCCACACCACTATTCTCATGGAGATAATGACCCAACCATGGTCACACAAGGAAAAAAATTCAAAAGGCTTACACACAGGCCAAATAATGCAAGATTCAAGAACACATATGATCATGAATATAATGCAGTACTTCAATTCACTTACTCATAACACTCTATAAGATAACTATGTAGGGACCCTAGTGGAATGTAGTCTCTTGGATCATGCTAGCCCAAACTATATTTTGGTATGGTAACTCAACTCCATCGAGAGACCTCATGCCATGTCCTCACACCAGCTCATGTCAGAGATTGGCGAACGTACAAACACCACACCCTCACGCTAGATCCCTTAGGACACTTGATGATTATACATGTGTTCACTTGTCTTGCATTAAGTTTTATTATCCCATGTGTTTAATTGGTTATCACTTGTTTAAACCTATTCATGTTTCCTTGTAGGCCACTTCTAGGTTGGGGTACCCATGAGAAGCCACTCCACATGTCTACCTGTACATACCCTTTCTCGCCATATGACAAGTGCCATAAGGCAATGCAAGTTCCCAACCCAACCCCCAAATGAAAAAACACTCGACTGGCCTAAATCCAAGTGTTTGGGTCTCATAAGATCCATTTGTAGGTATGCTCACATGCACATAGGTGAGAACAACCAACTCCACATAACCAATGAAACAACAATATACAAGGGGCTAGATTCGGAAAAAACAATCAAAAGAAACAAGTATAAAATACACTCAACTGGGCACATTGTCGAGAGTATGGATTCACCTAAGAATCTAAAATTCACAAATAAAAAACATAAGATGAATGGAAACATGGAGTAAAATCCATTTACATCATCCAAAATCAAATAAAAAAATCCTAGCTCAAATTAGAGTGGCACGTGAAACAAGGCTAAGGAAAAATGCCCAAAAATAAAACATCTTATAATTCAATGAAATAAAAAACCCACTTCCAAAATATAATCCAACTTTCAAAAATCCAATAAAAATCCCATTTCGGGCACATGCAAAATTTGGCAGAATAACAAGACAAAAACTTACATTTTGAATCCCAAAAGCATATTGTAATCACCTAAAAATGGTCACCTAAACCATAAGCCCCTAATCTCGATTATTCATCATAAAAACTCTGATTTTGATCAAATCTCCCAACTCCTCACCTAAGGCAATTTGATTCATTAATCTGATTTTGATCTATATTCTAAGTTCCATTCAATTATTGCACTTGATCCTAATTAATTAATTAATTCCTAAAATTCTAATGTTATTGGAAATAAAATCCAACCTTATATCATTTATTTAATTAATATTCCAAGATATTGATTAAATAAATAATAATTATCAATTAATCATAAAAAGGTAATTTAATTAATTATGTTATCACATTTTTGGAGAAAAATGAATAAAATCCTTTTAAATCTCTTAAATATTCCAAAAAGGAATTTATGAAGTCATCATCCAGTCAACTGAAATCAATTTTGGAAACAATCCATTTAATTAGAAAAACAAATCTGTTAACTCATTTGTTGATTTAGAAACTTCAGTTCTGCCTGGGAAGTTTCCCAAATAATTGATTTTCTCAACCCATTAAATGAGTTGCACGTGGATTATGCTAGTTCAAAATGAATCTCAATCGTTCATTTGGAATCTATCTTGTTCGTTCATTCTCGAGAGAATTTCTATATAACCAGGCCTCCATTCTCACAAAAAGGATCCCAAATAATGCTTAGAGTAATGCTGTCAAATTGATTATTGTTTATGCATTTTTGAGATCATTGTTAGATAGATTAATTGCTTAATTAGTTTGTTTTTGCATTGCAATCTTAGTTTAGTGCATTTCATCTTCATTGCATCAATAAAAATCTAGGAACACTTCAATTTGGTTTAAAATGAATTAATTTTGGATGAACTTGTGTTTCATGATAGTTTAGCGTTTAAATCCTTCATTTAGATAGAGTCTAAAGTCACTAGATTTTGCAATGATTTGAGAGAAAAATCCATACTCCTGTCTACTAAAAGGTAATGAGTCACCTTAATTGTTTTCAATTTTGTTTATGCTATTTTCATTTCTTAATATCAGTTAAATAATGATTCATTGAAATGTAGTGTTAGCACATTTTCACACTCACTTTTCTAGCACCCATCGTGGGGCAAAAAATTAATTTTTGTCTTCACAAAATTGCATTTTGAATTTTTTTTGATATTCTATCTGTACTTCATACTCTGGTCCAGTGTGCTCGTGTGAGCATTCTCATAGGCCACTCTGAGTCAGGATGGTAACTCGTATGGTAACTAATGCATTCTCGTACTAGACCCAGTAGATTCTTGTACTAGAATCTGGTCCAGTTTTATTAAAAATAAGTTTATTCCCTAATTTTATCATTCATGGAGTTTTGTTTTTGCTGATTTTGGTAGGTTCTCAATTCTCTAATTTTATGATTTACAAAGTTTGGTTTTGCTGATTTTGATAGGTTCTCGATATTATGTCCAAACTCTGTACTCTGGTCCTGTTGCTCATATGAGCATCCTGGCAATATAGTACGAGTTTAGATAGATACTCATATGGAATGCTGTATATTCTCATACTTTGCCTTGTAGATTCTCATATGAGAATCTTGGCCAGTATTTTGTAAACACAACAAAGACTCCTCTTTATTTGATGATTTGTGCAAATTGGATTTTCTATTAATTTTGACAAATTTGTATTTGATTTTCTACATTGTCATGATTTTCGTACATAAGTCCAATCAAAGATTGATATTAAAAAAAACACTCAATGTGCTGGTCCATCCAAAGAGATCCATTTGGTGCCAACATCTTTAAGAAGCTTGTTTCCATTGGTAATTCCATCAGCAAAGTGCTGAAATTCCCTAAAACGTTTGGGACTTCAACAAAAATATGAGTACAACTCTCTTACTAAATCTTCAACCTTATTTACTAAAGGAAACTTCTTCACAACTCTAAAAGAAAGATTCATCATGTGGGCCATATGGTGAATGTGAACAACATATGGTGAACAAGAAGCCTGCATCTTTGTGCAGCAAAGACCATTCCTATGACCTTTCATTACTAAATCTCCATCCGTTCCAACACAGATCAACTTCTTCGCTATTGTCAATTCATACATAGCTCCATATTCAATTAAATGGCTCTTTACTAATTGAAATAAAGTTTTCGATGTCGCATTGCCCCTCAATTTTACAACAGTTAGTAGATGTGGTTGGGGGCATTATTTTGTATAGTATAAACATGCATTCATACCCATGACATATTATCTATTATCGTAACTTCGTCTAAGGACAATGCAATAAAGGTTGACTCTTTTATTTTTTTCTGTACATCCTCTATTTCAACCTGGGCAATACAACTTTCCCATTCACATCCACTGTTTATTGACCAATGAGTAATAGGATAGTTAGGAACTTTTAGAAAGTGTTAGAAACCACTCATTTCTGAATAGTCTTTCATTGGAGGCCCTCTGCTCAAAATATGAAAAACATTACTTAATTGAATAACTTTTCCGCATTCTTCTACTTCACTTTCTTTTGCAAAAATAACATTAATAGAACCTTGAACTTCACTAGGCTTCATCTTAAATTTCTAAGAAAAATAATATTCCTCAGCATTCCTTTTATGTTGACATTGCTCCTTTTTTTAATATCTTATCACTTTTATTTCCTTTCCATCTACAGTTTCAGTTTCGTAGACTTTACCAACATGTTTCTCTATGGTGTCTAGTTTAAGCTGCAACCGCTTTTCCTTTTTATACTTCCAACTACAAATCATACATTTGCATTCTACTGGTGGCTCACCTAATTAGATTGTCCACAAGTTCAATGAATGGATACTTTTCCGCCCAATCAAATTTAAATCTCATGGACATCTCCCATTGACGATCAATTTTTTCTTTTGATTTTCTTCTCCCTTTAGTGTTACTATTAATTGAACCATCATCATCATCGAAGTTGATCTAATCATCCTAGTACTGGTTATTTACTTGAAATTATTCTTCAAGGTCATCTTCATTAGAGATATCAAGTTTTGCAACTTCGTCACCAGATTTATTAGGTTCCCCAATTTGTCGAATATACTCCTGTGTAGGTTGAGGACCTTGAAGTTGTGTAGGTTCCTCTAATGATGTACCTTCCTCACTTTGACCAACACCATTGTGTCTGCCCCCACCAAAGTATTAAGATATATATATTTATTTAATTGGCCTCTCTTGGACTTCTCCACCTTCAATAGTCCCATTCCTATTTAACTTTGACTGTGACATCTCCAACAAATTAAGGCTGCAATAAAATTTTACTTGTATAAGATACTACAGACTCGTTCCGGTTCGCTACCGATCGCAATTATGAGCTCAGAATCAACTGAATTTTTCTACCACTAAATCTATTGAAACTATCCTTATATACAAATGCTTATTTTAAATTTTGGAGAAGGGCCCGACTATTGCATATGATAACAAGTAATATTTGGTGAATCCCGTGTAAGTTCAAGTAATTGACTAGGCGAATAGGGTGGGAATTTAGGACACGATTAGGTATAATGCATGGTGAATTGGGTCCTAGTGCAAATAATTTTTTCACTTGGGATAATGGGCCTTTGGCGAATGATAATCCTCGATAAATACACCCTTCCTTAATCCATGACAAATAATAGTAAAATATAGTATAGAAAAATGGGTGAACAACGTGACTACTGTAGTGAAATTACGTACAAATATTAGCGAACAAGCTGACCAATATACATATCTTTTATAAAATCTAGGCAAACCGATCAACCTCTATACTATGCATTTTTTCACCAATTTCTATAGGCTCGACATGACATATTTGCCAATTGGCAAATAATCGCCACTAAAAATATCTCTAGACATCGATAAGGTATGGTTGTTTCAAAATCTATGAAAAGCATGGTGTATATATCTTCAAGTTATTTAGTTTAAAAATAATGGGGCTCCATCAGGTTCCCACATCATAAGTTATGGCCTCCAAAAGTTGCATTACTTATGAGAGGAAAAAAAATTAAAATATTGTGGTGAAAATCAAAACCCTTTTTAACATATTTTGAGGCAAGAGAAAGGAGAGAAAAGAGGTTGGCCACACATCGGAGTGATGAATCCTTCCAAAAGATTCTAAGGTGATTATGCTTTCCAAGATTTTTAAAAAGGCAAATAGGGGTTACTTGGGATTGTTTTGATCATGCATATGGTGGCTCTAGCTTGTAGATTATTGTAACGAGAATGCACATGTTGGTGTAGCATATTATTTTTCTAAGTGCTGTAATTTAATTTCATTGAAGATAATAGAAAACAAGTGTTTCTATTCTTACAATTTTTTGTTTATTTCTTTGTTGTGTTGTGTGTGTTTGGATCAGTAAGGGTAGTACCCTTCATCAAAATCTATTAAATTAGAGTAGAATGGGTGGTCTTTCATTTTTGTGAGGTATTATTACATGATTATAACTGAGGCAAAATGATTTTTCCCCATAATTAATAATTCACTATAGTTTTAGTGACTCTTAGGGGTTTTTCACTAGTAGAAGAATTCATAAACATGCATCTAAGGCGTATAGAATTAAATCATTAAAAATATTAAAATTAAAAAATATAGTACAATTACAATGGTGTTTAAGTTATATGTGGCTAATGGAATCCATAAATACTCTCATTCTTCATTCTTACGTAAGTTGACCCTTTGTAGAATCCTATGTTGGCACTTTGACTCAACTATTTTCTCATAAGAAATTTCTAGCAACTAAGTAAATATTTCTTGTACTATTAATCTTAATTCAACCATCAATTAATTATTGATATCTTTTCCTCCATGATAGATGATAGGGTCAACCCATTCAATTTGAACTCAACTTGGCTTCTCATTTTATCAAATCCTATAATTCTACTAGAGGGAACCTCTAATCATTGTCATTAAATAGTGAAGGTACACACTATTGATATAGAAAATATACATGGGTCTTGATTCCTTATATGAACTATTCCATAAAATCAAGTTTCATCTTAGAATATTAGTTCAATTTATACTTATTTAGGACATTATTTAGCTTTTAGGTAATTATTATTCTACTATGACAAGCTTGTCTAGATTGACATTGTAGTCCCAATATGTAGGTACATACATCATCCATGAACAAAAATAGAATTATATCCATTTAATCAACCTAATTTTGTATCATATCATATGAAACTATGAAAAAATACATGAATTAAAGTGTTAGTGTAAGGGATTTTGTAGATTCTTCAACATCTCCATAGTAGACCTTTTTAAGAGCTCTAATAATATTGAGATATCTCACTAATAATGTTATCTCCTCTATCTTAGATTTAAACTACTTGATTTCTTCCTTGCATACTTATATCTTGGTCTCAACATCATCTCATTTCTCAGTGATCTCCTTGATGATATATTCTTGGGTGTGTGTGATTTTGTAGCTTCAGGATGTAGTATTCTTGGGCTCTCATCTTCTACTTTAGATTGTATTTCTATGGTCACAACACTAATGTTAGCTTGTTCTTGAGAAAGTTTAACATTTAGACCTATTTTTATAATATAAATATTATAGAATTTTCATTGTCTCAATATCTAGCTCTTTGTGGTGCGAAATTCCATCTAGAAATGTAATAATTCTCTTTCAACATCTACCAACTATTTCTTTGATTGATTGGTCTATGTTTCTTTATCTTCAATAGGTTTTCATTCCCCTAAAAATGCCTATCTCTCTATTTTTTTGATCCTTATCTCTATGAATTTGATCTTATCATTGGCCACATCTATCTCAATGCGTTTCTTGTGGAATCTCCTCTTTATCATGATTACAAATGAGTTAAAATCATTTCCTCCTTCCCACTATAATTTATCCTGTTCTTCAACCCTTCTCCTAAAAGTGACATTTATTTCTTCCATTTTATAGATTTTGTTGGTATTTATCCTTGAATTGTATCCACGAGGAGAGCCAAGGGTGCAAAGTGATTTGTATCATGTATTAAGTTATACTTATTTCTCAACCTCTTCATTAAAAGAGTGGCATCTTGTTTCATCTTCCATTTTTTCACTTTATATTGTGTCATAAAATGGATTTGGTCCATCTAATGTTATTATAAGGTTGGATCCCTTATAGATAGTATCCTATAGGGAAATGTGAAAGCTCCTTGAAAAACAATGGGCATTGATGGGGAAAATTATTGCATAGGTGTGAAAGGGGAGATAGGAGCTACACAAGCTTTATAGGTGAAGGTGATTGTGAGGAATTAAAGGCTTGTGGAAGTGGTGGGATGTTAATATATAGCCATGGTATATTGAGGTATACTATTGATTGGTGTGAGGTATTATGGCTAATAGAATTTAATGATCATTAGCTAAATATTTATGTAAATTGTTTAGATATTGAATAGTCACCAACATAGTTAGAAATCCAATTAAAAATAAGAAGAAGTGAAATAACCACAACACATATGATAAATTTACATGTGTAATATTACATATGAATGAATATTACATTCAAATATATTTTTAGTGTAAATGATTACAGAGATTTTCTTCTACAAAATCTACAAATATATTTTAAATGTTACTAATATGTCGAAATGTCCAAAACACTAGAATCCTCTAAACTTTAACCGCACATGCAACCCCTTATGAAGCTACTCCTAGGAGTCAAAAGAGGTTTAATCCTCAAAAATATAAGAAATAAATGGAATATTTTCCATTGGTCTTTAGAACCTAATGTAGGATCATCCATGGAAGGTTGAAAATCCCACATCAACCAAAAATATGTCATTTAGATTTTTACATTTTTTAAAATTTTGGAGTGAAGTTCATTTTGGTTGAATTTAGTTGTTGAGGGAAGAATTTGATGATTTTTTTGAAAAAAATTAATTTATGCTCAAATTCATATTCAAGGGATCAAAATGACATTATGGAAATTGTGAAAAAATTGGCAATTTCAATGTTATAAATGTCAAAATGCCCAAAAAAGGAAAAGGGAGGCATTGGATTTTTGGAGGCAAAGGATTTTAAAATTTATTTCAACATTCTTAAAAAAAATAAGGGCTGAGGAGTGGGTTCCCATGGTGTGCAAAAATTGATTTTTCTAATTTTGATGCTTTTGGTGGAAAATGGGAGAATGTATCTCCCATCTTTATTGGGAAGTTATGAAATTGCATGAATGAAATTGTGAAGCATATTGTTAATGTTTCCCAAATTTTTGCAGTAGAAAGATAATGGCATACCATTTTGGAAACAAAAAATGACATGAAATGAAGGTAATTTCATTTCATTGATGGTTTTAAAATGGAAAATCTTATTTGATGAAGCTAACTTTTTGAAGGGTTTGAAGAGAGAAGACCTCTAGGATGGGAATTTCTTATTGGAGAGGCTTAAAATTTGATTTGTTGCAAGTTTTAAAGTGTCTGGAGAAGAAAAATATGATTCAACTATTTTAGTTTGAAGATCCATAGTTACACAGTGTGATTGTAGTGAATAGTGAATATTTGAATGTGCAAGTATATAGTTTAAGATTTTTGTTGCAACAGGTTTGTTTGGTAATTTTCACTAGATTTTATGAATACAAATTACTTTCTATCAGTCTATTGATGCCTAAAAACCATGTTGTAATCAAAATTTTATCTCATGCAAATAAACATTGAAGTTATAGGCTCATTTTTATAATTTATTAGTGAATTTCATTGCTTTGTCTTAAGATTGTTTGAAAATGTTTTAAGTGGGTTTTGGATTGTATCCAAACCCCTTTATATTAGTCATGGTATTAGAGAAAGAAGATTTTGAGTGTGTAAAAAGATACGTTGGAGAGAGGCAGCTTGATTGATGATTAATCTTGTTGGTGTTGATAAAAATGGATGTTAGAGGAGCCCTACATGGTAGGGGTAGGGGAAGAGGAGAATTTATAAACTTTTTTTGTGATGATTATTTTAGATCCTTGAGAAGGCAAGTTGAAACATTGTAGGAAGAAAATAGAAGAGAGTTTGTAAGAAGAAGAGAACCAGAAAGTGAAGAAGCCTCAGAGATTGGTAACCAAGAAATGGAAAAAAGTGAGAAAAGAAATGCAAAAATTGTAGCTAATGATCCATTTCTGATTGCATTATCAAAGATGGGAAAATAACCAAGGGTTGAATTATTTAAATTTAATAGAATTTAAATCCAAAAGAATTAATAGATTGGATAAATGACATGAGAGATTATTTTTTAATTTGAAGAAATTGAAGGCCTTGATAGATTTAGATTTGTAAAAACCAGATTGAAAGGACGTGCCTCAATTTTGGTGGAGAGAAGTCTAGATGGAAAGAAGAAGTAAAGGAACATATCATATTCATAAATGATATAAAATAGTTGAGAAAATGAAGAGATAGTTCATTCCAGTATATTATGAGTTGAATTTCCTAAAAAAATGAAAGGGTTAAAACAAGGACCAAAAAATAGTAAAAGAATATATTGAGGAGTTTCATAGGATCCTAATTAGGATAGCATATACTAAGGAAACTAAGGAGAAGTTTTCAATATATATTAGTGTCTTGAGGCCAAGCATACAAGATGACATGATTTTGATGAGGATTTTCACAATGGAAGATGCATACTAACACTAATACATTTGGGTTAGATTTCTGACGAACATTTCCACTAAGCTATGGGATTTATATTGCTTTGTTAGATTTTACAAGGAAAAGTTGATTTTTTAAAAAACATTGTCTGTGTTTGTCAGAATTTCGAGGACAATAGTGTTCATCAGAATGTTGACGATAGAAGCAATGTTTTTTTTTTAAAATTAATGTACGTGAGTTCATTATAATATGTGGGCACATTTGAAAAATTGGTTGGAGGCACAATCGATGTAGAGGTGCACATGCTAGGTGAGTTCAATAGGAAATCCTTCAAAATATTTTCTTAGATATTTATCCATAGATGCTCTATCCTATCAGGGTTTCATAAATATTTATCCATTGATGCTCTAAAACCTTATGTTTTTCTACACACTCAGATAACAGTGCATCTCTAATCATTATTTAATGCATCTCTAACCTATCTCTACTATTTTTCTTTCATAAAAGTATATGTGCATTTCTTAAAAAATTCACAGTGCATAATATGTGGGCATAGGTAGGGAGGACACTAGAAAAGATCTGGATGTAATCAATCTTATCCTATCATGAATTCTCTCATAATATCTCGTCAAGACTATATCAGACACCCTTGTTTTTGATAGTGATCTAGTCCCTATCCTATGATCCTCTACCCTTGATACTTGTACTTTAATAGCCTATCTCAATGCTTGTACCTATCCATGCTCATGTCCCTGTAGCTATGTTGTTGTAACTATCATAGCTCTCTTGGCCCATGGGGCCCTTTTTCTTCATACCATGGATGCCCTTATCATTGAGTAATCCCCTCCACTATCAAAACCATCACCCATCATCATCATTTCTCCATACTCATTGACCTTCTCACCCTCCTTAGGCTAGTCATCATCTCTGACATGTCCTAGATTTGTCAACCACACTAGTTTGTACACTTCCCACCATACTGCATATGTTTCAATAGGTAGGGCATGATTTTATGCATGTTTATACCCTATTCCAAAGCTCCCATTTTGGTACAGGTAGGGAGGGTACTAGCAAATAATTTGGCTTTATCCTTGCCAATTGAATTAGTTTTAAAGTTTCTAAAGCCTTTTCAAAAAATAATTTTTTGAAAATCTTGCAATCATTACATTACATGAAATGACATATTTTTGAGATGCATGTACTCTCAAAGGCCTTAATGAACCCAGGAAATAAGCCATCAACACTACCCCTCAGCCACATTGGAAGGTCTACAACTTGAATCCAATGGGGAGTTTACCATATATAATCCATTGTTGATTGTTTAAAAATGCATGAGTTGTAGATAACCTCATTATCTATTCCAAAGTTATTTATAAAAGACAAGGAAATTAAATCTCTTACAACATATAATTTTGGTTCAAATAAGAAACCCTACCCTGCATTTAGTTCATGCATTAAGCTCCCTTCGATAGATTTCCCCTTTCTTCATCTCATTCAAAACCATCTCCATGAAACCTGAGTGTTCCTTAAGATGTTACTTTTTTTTAACTCAAATTAATTTTTGTTCATGTCCTCCTCTTAAGAACATTACTACTTTGATAAATTTGTGTTGCTCTATGCATGAGGTTTTGGCATTATTCTTTAGAAAACCATTATTCTTTGAGAAGATGTTGTTATTTCTTTATGAATTTCTATTCCTAGAAATCAAGAGTATTGTTTCCTTAATGATTTTTTTTGGCTCTTGAATTTGTTGCTTCTCATTCATCTAAAAGTTTTCTATTCTTTTCGAAACTTTCTATATGCAATTATTCATTTATTTCCTTTTTTATGGGCATTAACAGGGCATAAAAACCTTAACCCAAACCAAGGAGGAAGTTGAAACTCAGTTTTCCCTTGTGGGGTTAAGATAATAAAATAATTCCCTCCAATTTTTGAAATGTTCTTGACTCAAGAACCAAATTTTCTCTTCAAGACTTTGAATCTCACCAACCAATATAGTGAAATAAACTTAACCTTTTAATATGGGAGCATCCTTAATTTACTTGACTTTCATAGATTAAAGAGTTTTTAAGTGACCTTTTTTCTACCATTTTTAAACACAAAAAACCCACCTAGAAAATTCTAAGATTCACTTCAAACAAATTTTCCCATTAAGAGGTAAAATAGGTAATAGTGACTATTTTGATTATTATCTCATTGTGCTTCATAAATTTCTATTATGACTACATTTTCATGTAATCTTGACCTTCCCATGAGAACCAAAGAAAAATCCCATAGCTATCCCTCTTTAGTCTCAATATTTTCCATTGCATATCACTATTTTATGTTCATGGATCCACTATGATAGTGAATGTAAAGCTTCCTAAAAGAAATGAGTATTCTCTCTTACATAAGATTGTGAAGATGTTTTGGTGTAGGAGCACCTTGGTTACATTGATTCCTTATAAAGGATTTTGTCATTATTTTTCATTTTTTGTTGTGTCAAGATGTAATAAGGTACCTAAGGAACATTTGGAGTAATTTCTAATCATTTCAACTCACTTTGTAAGGCCTTTGATGCCAATCGTGTCATATTGACCTACAGGGTCCTGATAGGTCAACCTTGGTCAAACTATGTAAGATGTGCCCATTATGGGTTAAAATGATGTAATTTGTGTCTTCGTATAATTTATAGCATGTTGGAAGTTTTTTTTGGTAGGTTTGAAGTCATTTGGAAAATGTTGTCAAAAAGATGTAAAAGTTGGTTGACAACTTTTACAGTTGTCAAGCAACATTGATAAATTATGGTTCCAACGGCTAACCAAATTAAAATTATAGTTAGAAACATTGGAAAGGATCAATAAATGTATAAAATTCCTCTTTGGGTCGAGGAATTTGGTTGGAGATGATATTGATGAAATTTTGTAATAAAAATAGAACTGTTTCTGCACTTTTTAAAGTAAAATTTGCTGTTGTAGAGCTTGGCCCGATTTTGTATGGATTTTTTACAATTGGAAACCTATTGGAAAGTTTAGGAATATGAATTATATTTCCAAAAAGTCCATTTTAATTTATTTTTATGGAATATTAAGCTAGATATGACCATTTTAATGATTGTAGGTCCAATTTTATGGGTTTGTTTTTCCTAAAAAATTATTGTTGCAGTGCTTGATACTCATGAGAGAAAAAAAATACTTAACCCCTTAAGAGTTTGGTATACTCCTAGAGGATGATCTTAATTGTGAAAAGGTCATGATAAATTCAAAGTTATAAGGTTACTTAAGTGAACCAAGTGTCACAAGAGTGTAAAGGTCATGTTTGTCACAAATTAGAGATATGGTGTTGTGTTTGATTAAATGTTGATGGCTAACCAAGAAGGAATTGTTAGCTTTGTGAATTGGGAATTATAAAAAGAATAAAATTCAAGTTTATAATCCTATAAAAACATCAAAATAGATAGGGACATATTTAAAGAGTTTAGGTTCATGTGTCCCTCTTGGTGAGCATTGTTACAAGATACTAGGAGAATGACATATTTGCCCAAGGAATATGTATGAATCCAAGCCTAGGAGAAAATATATACCTATAATTTAAGTTTACTTATTAACATAAAATTAGCATTATGTTGATCTCCACAAAACCTCAAAGTACCTGTCCCCAGGATGTCCCCACATCAGGTACTTGGAGTACCCGAGTACTATGTTACTATATGTTGAATGTTCAATGGTTTTGGTTAGTTTTGCAATTTTTCTATGTTTAAGTATTTCAATTTGGTATATTATACTGAAACATCATTTGATAACTAATATTTCAAGTTCTATATGACTAGTTCTGATAAGAATTTCATACTTGTGATATCATTTTTCTTAGTTTGTGAAGGTTATAGACCAAAGTTTCCATAGCCTAATTTTTTTGCTTGTGAAGAAAGATCATGTCAGATAATATCAATGAAGAAAAAAATAAGGAGACAATTGCTAGATTGTGGTCTAGCTTGAAAATAAAAGGTGATGAAAAATGTTATTGTCCCTTCTTGTAAGGGCTTAAAGACTAGAAGACTTCTAATCAAAACAACTAAGAAACATAGGCAACATGGTCACATTGAAGGGACACATGATTATTGTCCATTGGTAATTTGTTCATTATATTGTTTTAATAATTTATATACATAATAAATCACTTTATGATGAGATCATGATCATGGATTATTTATGTTGATCATTTTTATATAGGTGGAGCACCCTAGGGCACATGATATGGACCACCACAACTCAGAGAATGTGGTTTTCCAAGTGGAGGAATATGGAGGTGTGAATATCAAAGTTGAAGATTATGATCCTATGAAAGAAGATGATGTGCCAAGAAACATAATTAAAGATGATGGTACAAATATATTGATCCATGACACATTTAGTATTAGTGCAACAGATCCTGATGATCAAGATGACTTTGATGTTGTTCATGATTTACCTCTACTTGAGAAGGAATACGAGCCCCTTTATGAAGGCTCCCAAACAACTCTTCTCTCCACTATATTTTTGTTGGTGAACTTGAAGGTTATGAATGGTTTATCCAACATAACAACCTCATGTATGTTAAGGTATGTCATATATGTCATCTTTTTTCATCTATTTTTGTGGTTATTTCATCATAGTAAATAAATGGTGAAACATGTACTATTAGTATTTTTTATATTAAAAAATTGTATTTTTTTATTATAGATTGATAGGTGATGTTTTTTTGTGCCATCAAAGATTCTACCTCACTCATACCGAGAATTATCCACCATTATGAAATATATTAGAATGGAGTATCAAGAAATAGATGCATGTCCTAATGATCATATTATATATCATAAACAACATGAATTTGCAACAAAATGACCTCAATGTCATATTAGTAGATATTAAATACATCAACAAAAAAGGTTCCTCGCAATGTTGTTCATTATATTCCCATTATTCCATGTTTGCAATGATTATTCAGGTGCACTAGCTTGGCACAATTTATGGATTACCATGCATGCAATAGAAGTAGAAAAAAAATTATTCAAATGACTGTGGATGGTTCTGCATTTATGGACATAGAGGAAAATTAGCCACACTTTAAAGAAAAACCTCACAATCTCAAGCTTCCATTCACAATAGACAGTGTCAATCCATTTGGAGAGTTGAGATCTATTTACTCAGTGTGACTTATTTTTGTTATTAACAATAACATTCCTCCATTGATGTCAATAAAGAGGGAACATATAATGTTGGAAATGTTTGTTCTAGGTATTTTTTCATTTAATAGTCATCTACATTAAATTATAAATATGCAGTAAATGGTCATAATAATTATGTAATGTTTTTGTTCATTCAACTAAGTAAGTAACAAGTTAAAGATATGAATGTATATATTGAGCTTTTTATCAATGAGTTGCTAGAGTTATAGAATGATGTTAGTATATATGACATCTCTAGACCAATAGGACAAAGACAATTTCACTTCCATACAATATTTGTATGGACAATTCATGATGCCCCAGGGCAAACACATTTTGTGGTATGTTATAGTGTTCAAGTTGCGCATGATAATTAGAATTATAAAAATTAACATATTTAATACAATTATGCATGATCTTGTAGGTCTTCAAAAAAAGGGAAAATTTTCATGTCCAATTTGTGGTCCAAAGATGAAATCTCATCATTCAAAAAGTTTAGGAAAGGAGGTGTTTGATGAGTATAGGCACTTCCTCTACATAAATCATAAGTATCAAAATAATGAAAAACATCTTTTCAATGGGAAAGAAGAGATTACATCAAAGCCATGAAGAATGACACCTCACCTATGGAATTTAGAATATAATAGAATTAATCATGAAGGTAATGTCATTCCATCTAATGGTTTATGTTTAGAATTTATATTTTTATATTGTGTTTTATTTACTGGTGATGTAATTGATGATCATGAAGGTTGTCAAGGCATTAATGACCACCTTCGAAAGGGACTAAAAATTTATCCTAGAAAATTTAGTAGGTTTCCCTACTATGAGAAGCTACAAATTATGCATTTTTTTGATACTATACATATTGGAAAAAATATAACAGAGACATTATGGAAAATATTGGATGGAAGGTGTGACAAAGAAGAAAATTTTCAAAATTTGTAGTGAAATTAAAGAATTCAATCATGCAATGCAAAATGTTATTAAATAAAATAGAAATGGTGACCAAATTAATATAATATTTTCCCTTACTTGGTTATTAACAAAGCACCAAAGAAATGCTATAAAAGAAGTCATACGAAAAATTTAATTTCCCATAGGATTTGCTGTGAACATAAACAATCTCATATCAAAGAAAAGTGAATTTGGGCCAAGGATGAAAATGCATGATTGGCATACCTTTAGTAAGGTAATTCATGTTCTTGTGTATTTACTATATAGTTGTATATTGCATGTACTTTTCATTGTATTATGTTACAAAATAATGAAAATATCATTTTATAATTGTTACAGTACGTTCTATCTCTATCTCTCCTAGACCACTTTGAAAATAATGTCAAGCAAGTTATATATGATCTTGAAAAATACATGAGGTAAGTAGTGATATTTATTCAATTTATTGTATAGATATTATATTTGTGATTTGTTTTACTTGTTATGTTATTTTGTAAAGTCTCATTAACAGATTTGCATCTTGAATCTCTTGTAGGTGGTTGTCATCTAAAGAAATCCATAAATAAGATATAAAATATTAGAAGAGAAAAGTTCCTCATCTAATGTGTGAAATGCAAAATTGTCTACCTTGAAAAAAACTCAATGCACAAGAACACTTCCTTTTACACCAAGTTGAGGAGATTGAATTGTGTGGACCTATACACACAAGGTCAATGTGGATGGTTGAGAGGCACTTGAAATTTTTGAAGGTTTTGGTTTGAAAAAGAGCACATCCTGAGGGTTCTATGGTGGAAAGATATATGGTATACTAGACTATGATGTACATTACTGATCCATGTAGATCGCATTTGGGATCCCAACTCCATTAACAATTTTGAAGGGGAGCATTTGATGGGGAAAGGTAGATTGAGGAAAGTGACGGGTAATTATAAGATGTTCATGGACATTAATTTTGTTAGTGTAATTAAATATTCCTAATTATACTTAACTTAATCTTACTTAGGATAATGCATTATATCATAGTTTGTCATTGAGACACTTAGAACATGTTCATTATCATCCTCATCATGACACATACTTCATTGCATAATGGAGGATGATCCACATTTTGTGGACATGTGATTACACTTTGCATAGGTGATAGCTTATCAACTGATTATCATTGTCCCTTATCACCTTTCATATATAAGGATGCCTATTATGTAATTCAATCAATCAAGTCCATCATCAATAATATCACTCTTACACCTTAATGCAATTATCTTCCCAATCTCTTGTGGAAGTTATCTTGGTCTTACATTCGATCCTGGGGGTGTTGTAGAGTCACCTAAAACTCTAACATGGTATCAGAGCTCTCAAGGTGTGAAGACTTCTTCTCAAGAAGTGCAATATTGGCTTGATATGATTGTGGGTACAAAATTTTTCAATTTGGACATTGTCATTGCATTTGGGAGGCTGTTTCGGTGAAAATCAACTATAAATTTGCTCATATTTGGCAAAAGTCAAAATCAAGGCAATTTTTTTTTACAAATTGAGCTACATGGCCTAATCTGCTCCTATGTGGTATGATTTGGTTAAAAAAAATTATTATTTTTTATTTGTAGAATTTTTTATTTTCAGATATCTTCTACAAAATTTTTGGGTTTGTATCGCTCGCTTTATTATTTGTCAAACTAGACAAGTAGTGACATCATCAGTCACGCGCAACCAAATCATGCCTGACCAATGCTCAAACTTTCTTTTCAACTGACCAAACCAACAACACACAACCTGGTAGCACCAAGAAACCATACACAACACAACAATGATTGCTTCTTTGCTTAAAAATCATTGTGCCTTGTATAAAAACAAATAATATCCTACATCATGGTGAATGTGGGATAATACCCACTAACCATGAGTAGCAAATCTCCTCACTATCACCTCACCTCACCACCAGCGGCGGAAACTGTCCGCTCAATCTGCCAACCCATGGAGAAGTACCCATGGCACTTGCAAAAAAGGCCACACAAGCAGCCCACGAGCCACTTTGAGATCACCTTGTCTACAGACATATCAATGGTGGACATGTGGCCACATCACTACACTAACATATTGTACGAACGTCGCATCATAGACCAGTCATCGTATGAACATATATAGTTAGCGTCACATCACCCTGTACAGTCTGCTTGTCTAATAAGTACTACATCAGAAACCACATCAATAACCATACCAATCACCATGTCACCCTTCCACATCATCCATACATACGCCATGCATACTACCACATCAGCATCAAGGACACTTTTTTCCACAGCTTTTTCCACTGTCTTAAATTTGATGCCTGTTTGGACATCAAGCAGGGAAGATTGGTGTTTTTTAGTGACGATCATACGTTCATCAAATTTGGTTGCATGAAATGATGATGTCAGCACTGGTTTGAATTTTCTTTTCTTCACCATTGGAGTTTTTGGCTTTGCAGCCTAACTTCAAACCCCCATATCTTGCTCAATTTTGATCTTTTTTTCGAGTGTTTTTATTTTTATTTGGGGTATAATTTCTTCAAGTTTCAAGTGGTGATATTATTTTTGCATTTTGATGGACAGATTAATCATAAATTGCATATTTTCATGATTTTTCATGTGTGATCCTCAATTCTGTAACTTCCAAGGCTTCGTTTGGGCACATACAATAACATTTTGAGGTGATTCTTTTTTGAAAGTGCATGGTCTTTCATCTAATTTTTAGATCTGCAATCAGATTTTAGTGATTTGAGGTGGAAATATCACTTTTCTTTTTGATCAGTAAAAGGTCGAAGCCCTAATTTTATTAATATATAAATAATTAATTTTACAAAATGATCCCGCTCGGTGCAGGCGCTGGTAGGAAAGAGCAGGGTTGAGAAAAACTCCAGCCTTGCCCAGGACCATAGGTCCTGACCTTATACAAAATATACGTGGGCATACCCACGACTCAATATATATCAAGATTTTATAAAATACATAGTTCCCGTGGGCATACCCACGTCTCAAAAAATTTTGAGATTTTTTTTAAAATCTTGAAACAATTGATATACAATGATTTAATGATTTTACATTTTTGGATTTGTCATTCAAACTGTAGGTCTACAATATCTGATCCTTCTTCTTTGATATGAAGGTGTACTTGGTTCCCGAGTGATTATTTTCTCCTGAATATAAGACAGAAATCTTCCACATACAAAGGTTAACCAGCAACAAGATATTTTCAAATGAGTCCTACATCTTAGCCTTAAAACCTACCTTCGAATAATAGGTCATAAGGCATACTAAGTTGAAGCAAAAAGTATACAAATAGCCCTTCAAATTTTCTACAAAAAGAAAGGAATTACCTGTACCATAAGAAAACAACTTCCTGACCAGAGGCCAAGTGTCCTCTTAAATTCCAATATGATTCTAAGTATTTCAAGAGATTCAATAGCTATTATTATATTGCTAATATAGAAACATAAACTTAAATTCCAAATGGGAATCATACCATATCTAAGCCATTGCTCCTCAAGTAATTCTATCATCATCTTACCTTTAACTGAAGAAATGACTTGCTGTCAAAATAATGAAAGAGACAAATCTTATCTTTGTGTTTAATATTCCTTACCGATTTAGATTATCATTTCCTGCCATATGTTAGCATTTGCTAATCATAACATTTTAGAAATAGTTGCATAGGGACAGAGCAGTCTCCTCTTTACTATGCTAATACTCTGACTTGTTCCATGTCATGCCTGGTTGACGCTCAAAATGAAGAGATATGCAAAAATGCATTGCTAGCCTCTGTACATTAAATCAACAGAATATACACCTATGGTATTACAATCTCTTTAGATTGATTAAGCAAAAACTTGTATGTTTATACATATGATTATATATATATATATATATATATATATATATATATATATATATATATATATATATATATATATATATATATATATATATATATATATATATATATATATATATATATATATATATATATATATATAACCATGTGTATATACCTTAAACATATTTGTGAAATCTAAAGGATGGCATGTTCAGAGTTGCCGAAGCTTATCTCTTTTTTTAAAATTCACATATCATGGTTGAATAGATATATATATAAATATATATATACTATCACCAACATATCTATATTTATATATATTTATATATATTTATATATACAAGTAACAGGTTTGAAGAATTCATTCAGTTAATCGAACCAGACATACTCTTCAATACTGTTACCTATTATATATAAACCATTTTTTTTATAATAAAAACACATAGTAAGGTAGCTTAGATATATATATAAATATATATACACAGACACCAGTATATATATATATATATATATATATATATATATATATATATATATATATATATATATATATATATATATATATATATATATATATATATATATATATATATATATATATATATATATATATATATATATATATATATATATATATATATACCATTATAGATAGCTGAAAGTATGAAACCATCAAATTATAAGAGAGAGTAATTATATGTCCCTATCTTTTACTACTGAGTTCACATCTGCAAAAGTAATGTTCCAGTATGCGAATTACTCACTTATAGAGAGTCATAGCATTAATAGTTCCTTATCTTTATTTATTAAACCATACAATCCAAAATTAATCAGCTCATAGATCTTTTGTTGAAAGCCCCACCTTAATCAGGGCTTTCCTAGCTATACTACTTTCTCTGTTGGTCTGTTATCTGATCCATTCATACTTGTATAATCCTTTTGAAAACAATCCTATATTTCAATGCCTTATGATTGATAATAATAGTGCTAGATGAATATCTTGTAAACATAAGAAATATTTGCACATAAAATAAGTTTAGGGATGATCCTTATCAAAATATTCCCAATATCTACATCAGTATATTAGAATTAGAACATATTGTCCATAGTCCGAACTATCTGTGGTATAATGCAATGCTAAGGTATATAACATTCTAACTATGTTAAGAGCTTTACTAATTAAAGATACTACAACTAGCTATTACTTATAATATACAGAGTATGTCTTATGAACATCTTATGCTTATATGCATCTAGGGTACATAATAGCTATCAGATAGTCAGTAACCTCTATTCATCACTATTCTTTTGTACTGCTGTGTAGCTCCATGCATTGTTGTTTTTTATCATCATCACTATGCATTCAATCTCTTCCTTTCCTTTCTTGTTTTTCCTGGTACATATTGACACTTCAGGTGCCATGATATGAAGGTTAGCAGGACAAGTATCATCTAGATATTCTGGGATATGGAATCCTTCTTCCCTTTAGTATTTTAAAAGCCATTTTGGATCCCATTCTACTTCCAGAACTTCTTTATAAAGGTATTCAATATTTCTAGCCATGTCCAGCCAATGCTTGTCAAAGCAGTCCTCATCCTTGAAATTCATTAATGCAATTCTCCTGGATTGAGGGATCCTATCCAAATCTCCTATGTTTGTCTACATGGTAATTTCAGGAAGGGGTAAGGTGAGATTATGGTCAATGCAATGAACCATCTTGTCTAGTCCTCCCAGGTGGTCTTCTACAAAGATCTCAGTTGCCTTGATGATTTCTTCCTTTTGCTTTCCAGCAAAGGTGGGAAATGCTATAAACTATCGTATGATACTGCCATTAGTTCTGTAAATGTAAGCATTGTTGAAATACTGATCCCCTATGGATTTTTTGATTGCTCTCCTGGTTGAATCCAGTAGAGGGTTCAAGAGTTGGTTCCATCTTTTAGGAAAGATGGGACCTCTAAACACCATTTCCCTGTCACTCTTAGTGTAGAAGGTGATAAGTTTGGTTTCCATGATTAAGCTCTACTGAAAAACTTGCTCTTCTATTCTATATGTAACAAATTCCTGCAGACCTTTCTAGAGAAGACCATAGATCTAAATCCTAAACTACTAGAAGGTGCTTTGGAGCAATATGTGTCATCTTTTCATTTAATTGAGCTATCGATTTTGAGTGTTTTTGTTATCATCACATATTTATTCCTTTCCCTATGTAATCCTGTGAATCACATCAAGATTATGGAGAAAGGAAATGAGGCCTAAGTTTTTTTAAGCTCCTATTACTGTAGTGATTATACCTGTTGATCATTACCATCACAGGAAGCTCTAACCCTGTAGTGGTAATGATTGTTTTACACTTATCTTATTTCCAGAGAGACGAGCTCTAACTGTGAAACACTAAGATTGTAGATATTATAATCATTATAGTAATTGAAAGGCTAAACCATGGATCAAGAGTAATGATTATAGTATTGATGATAGTAATAAATGAATTTTGAGATACGTATGCCTATTGGTTCTATTATTAGTGCTTTAACCAAACATATATTCTATTTATGTAGAGTAGGCTTAATGTTTTTATATAAGTCTGAATGCTATTGCAATTAAATGAAGCGTCTGATTAGGTATAAGTTTTATAGCCATTCTTAGTGAATATATTTTAATTAATAGTTTTATATTATTGTTTAATAAGTATGTTGAAGCACTTCATATAATTGAGATTATTAATTATACCCACATTAATCATTAATCAGTTTCTTAAATCTAAGGGTTGGTACATTTGGTAGTTGGTTGTGCTGATTGAGATTATTTATGAAGGATTTAAGATTATTCGAAGTAATTCTGTTGAAACAAAGTGCATGTATATTAATTTATTATTGTGGTGTAGTTCTTGTATACCATTAGACCTGTAAAATTTTTTGCCACAAGGTATTAAGTTTTAAGAAGCTGGTCCATTATTATGACTCCATTTGCACCTTGATTAGCTAGCATATCTGCTTCCATATTACCTTCCCTATATGTATGCTTGATTTCAAATTCAGGTATATTCTCCAAGATTTGATTAATCTCTTCTATTTTTGAATTTAGAGTCCAATTAGGAGTTATTTTGGTTTGTAAGGCGTTAATGATAATTTGTGAATCCCCTTCTATTATTACTTTTGAAATATTGAGCTTCCTGCATAATCTAAGTCCTTCTAATACTGCTTTACATTCTGCCATGTTGTTCATGGTAGGGTTAATAGGCCTAGAAAATTTGGCAACCACTTCCTCTTTCCAGTTCTGAATTAACCCCCCTATTCCTGCTATACCGGGGTTTCCTCTCGATGCACCGTCGAAGTTCAGCTTATACCACCCCTTTTCTGGGGGGATCCATTTGCATGAGGCTCTGTCTGCTTTCGAGAATATTTAATCTCAACCATATTATCCTGATTTTGTTATCCCAGCTTTTAAAGGAATCTTCATAGCACATTTGGTTTCTAAGTTTGCTGTTAATGATTTCAATAATAGACGTTTCTATTTTATTAATTATTGATTTCCAATCTAGTTTTTGCTCAGTGAATATTCTTCTGTTTCGTTCTTTCTGAATTTCCCAAACTAATATGGAGTGAGAGATAGTCCAAATATCTTTATATAGGTTATCCTTATAAAGGGTTGGCCATGCTTTAAGAGAGTTTAAAAGGTCAGGTTGAAGGGCGGTTTTCCAACCAAGACTTTGATGTAACCAGTTCTAGCAATTTTGCGTGAAGGAGCAGTTAAAGAGAAGGTGATTAACGTTCTTTGATTGATTCTCACATAAGGGGCATCGGGATGGCCCTTCAAAACCCAATTTATTTATTCTATCTGCTATTAGGATTTTATTCTGCATAGTTGCCCATAAAAACATTCCAGCTTTAGGTAGACATGCTTTATTCCAGCAAAGGTTCAAAGGCATATCTATATTGTCCATATTATGCTCCATAATTATAGATTTATAGCCCTCCTTAACTGAATAAATTCCATTGTTTGAAGCAGCCCAAATCAGCTTGTCTAATCTAGATTTATGGGGTAGCTCTCTATCCTTGAGTATAGCCATAAGTTTTTGATTTTCTAAGTTTAAAGAAGCCGGGCAATCTAAAATTTTTCATTTTGATTCTTCTTCCTTACATAAATAATCTTTAAGATAAATACCTTGGGAGCTCTTACAAGCTTCCATAAACTCTGGAGAGAAACCCAATCTATTTAGGATGGGGAGACCAGCCCAAGAATCATCCCAAAAAAGAGCCTTGTCTCTTGAACCTACATCCCAGGATAGAGATCTACTTATGATCCCTCTACATTCCTTAATAAAGTTCCAAATTTGTGATCCTTTCACATGTGTGTGGGCCCAGAAGATATTGATGGGGTCTACATTAGGGATATATTTTTGTAATAATATTGATGCCCATTTGCTATTAGATTCCTTATATAACCTTGCATATAAGTTTTGCACCTAATGCTTGATTCTGCCATTGTAAATTTTTTATACCTAGACCTCCCTTGGAGATTGGCTTGCATAAGGTTTCCCATTTAATAAGTGCTAATTTTTTATCATCTACTGGGCCTTGCCAGTAAAAATCTCTGAACATTTTATCTAAACTCTTTTTAATGTTATTCGAAAGGGGGAGAACCGACATGTGATATGTGAGAATGGCTGAAAGTACTGATTTAATCATTGTTGACCTACCTACTTTTGTGAGCCACCTACCTTTCCACAAAATCTTTTTGTTTTGAACTTTAGTGAGCACTTGTTGCCAAAGTTTAGAGGATAAAAGCCCTTTATCCATATCAATGCCCAAATATTTACACGGGAATTTGCCCTTTTTGTACCCCATCATGTTACAAATTTCCTTTTCTACTTTCAGAGTGGTGTTAATAAATTTTTTTTCCAATTTAGTGGGGTTGACTTGTTGACCAGAGACTTTCATGTACAAATTAAGGATGTCTTTAAAGGCTCTAGCTTCTTGGCAGTTAGCGGCTCCTAGTAAAATAGTATCATCCGCAAACTGTTGGTGAGTAATATTTGGGACATTTTTCGATGCCTTTAAACCTATGATTTTACCCTCCATATGCTTACTCATTATCATCCTACCTAGGGCTTCCACCATAATAACATAGAGGAAAGGTGACAGAGGGTCTCCTTGCCTAATACCTCGGGAGATACTAAAGAAACCCTTCGGGGTGCCATTGATTAGAATCAAAATTTTGGGGGTGGAAATACAATTGAAAATTAGATTGATCCATTGTTTAGAGAATCCAAAAGCTTCCATGCATTTACAGAGGAATCTCCAATCTACTTTGTCATATGCTTTTTGGATGTCTATTTTAATAAGCATACTTGGGTTCTTCGTTATTTGGGCAGTATGAACTACTTCTTGGGCTATAATTATCCCATTTAGGATTGATCTATTTGCAACAAAACCTGTCTGTTCTTCTAAGATAATATTAGGGAGTAACATTTTAAGTCTATTTGCTAAACACTTTGAGAGAATCTTGTAAGTAGTATTGCAAAGAGATATAGGTCTGAAATCCCTTGGTTCCGTACATTCATTTTTCTTAGGAATTAATGTAAAAAAGGTATTATTAATTTTGCTTAATAATGTGCCCAAATTTCTAGTTGCTTCCACTGCTTGCCACACTTCTTCACCCACGAAGTGCCAACACTTTTGAAAAAAGCCTACTTGAAATCTATCAGGGCCTGGTGCTTTATTTGGGTGGAGTTGGAATACCGTAGCTTTGACTTCTTCTATGGATAATTTGTTGTTAATCATCTTATTGTCAGCTTCTGAGATCAATTTAGGGATAGCTCTTAACATTTCACTTTGCGCTTTGAGGTCGGTCGCTTCTATTTTATTGAGGAGGGAGTGGTAGAATTGCGTAAGAACGGTTGATATCTGGTTAGGGTCCTCAGTAATCTGACCCTCATCATTCTTAATTTTAGAAATTCTATTAATGCTTCTTTTAAAGTTAGTAGTATTATGGAAGAATTTCGTGTTTCTATCTCCCTCCTTAAGCCATGTTTCTCTCGATTTTTGTTTCCAAAAAATCTCTTCCTTAAGAAGAATTGCATTATATTTAGCCATTAGCTCTTTTTCCTTGAGGTAGCTATGTTCATTCATACCTTGTTCTATTACTATATTATTAAGGTCGGCTAGATCTTGTTCTATCTGATTTTTTTCTTCAAAGATGTTATTAAATTTGTTCTTATTCCATTCTAATGCTTTATTTTTAATTATTTTTAGTTTTGCTGTTAGACTAAACATTTTAGAACCTTTAATCAAAATTTGCTTCCACCATTGCTCTAATAGGTTGATAAATTTTGGGTCTTGAAACCACATAAACTCAAATTTGAAGGAGTTTCTAGATGGTTTGGAGCTTTTAGTTATTGAAATCAGGATAGGAAAATGGTCAGATCCTGCCTCTGGAAGGATTTCGGCATTGAAAATCTGATTAAAGTTGTCAGAATTTGTCCTAATAAGGAATCTATCCAATTTCTCTGCAATATGACTAAAACCAATTCTTCTATTATTCCATGTAAATATGCCATTATTGGTGTTGATACTAATTAAATGATTATCCGTCACCCATTTACTAAAATCTTTTTGTGCTTGCGATATATAATGTGAACCTCCGTATTTTTCTTTCGGATCTAGGATGGCATTGAAGTCTCCTCCAATGACGTGTGGGTCTCCTAAGCTATTAGATAAAAAGAGATGGATTTCTTGCCATACTCTTCTTTTCTCTTCATTAGGTATAGGCCCATACACATTAATTAAGTTAAATTTCAAATTGGATTTTAGACTTTTAGTATCTAGTACCATCCAGTTATTATTTTTAGATGTAGTTTGAGCTGAAACTTTTTGAGGGTCCCATAAAATAGCTAATCCACCAGAGGAACCTATTGATGGTACAAACTCTGACTTCCATATTCCTAATTTATTACTAAATTTAGTGCTTTCTTCTTTGCTAAGTTTAGTTTCCTGTAACAAAATGATTTTTGATTCAAAATTTTTTAAATATCTTTTTATTAATCTCTATTTGTTAGGGGCATTTAATCCCCTAACATTCCAAGTAGTGACTTTCATTTCTCCTGGGGAAGGCACTTCCCCTTCCCTATGTAAAGAATATCAGCAATCTTCTTTTGGTTACCAACATTGCCAGCTAAAGTTCTTAGTTCAACAGCTGATTTCCTGCCTCTCTTCTTTTTAATTCTATTAATGTTTGGAGTGCTTAATCCTCCTTTGGTTATTGCTATGCCTAGTTGTATTTCCTCATTTGTTATCCCAAAAAGGCCTTCAATAGAATCCTTAACCGCTGCTATATTTCCAATATGATTAAGGGTAGTTTTGTCCTGGTTTACTAGGCTGTTTTGGTCAAACTCTGTTTGAGCTTGGGAATCCTCATTGTCAATAAACTCCTTTCCAAATGTTTCTATTATATTTTCTAAGTTACCAGAAAAATCCAAGTTCAGAGTTTCCATTTCAATGGTGATGGAGGTTGCTAGTTCCTCCCTCTTTTGATGAGAATTTGTATCCTTCTCAAGATTCATGTCTGTGACCTTAATACTGATGTTTCCTTTTTCTGTATTTCAGATTGTACTAGAAGAATGATATCCTTCTTTAGTTCCAGATTATCTTTTCCTGGCTTTCCAAAGGTTATTTCTGAATCTTCTATATTACCAAGATGAGCTATGTCGGAGACTGAAGGAATAGATTCTTCTAGTTCTAACTGAGACATAATTGGATTTTGATTTATTGGGGATTCTTCATTTTCCTCTCTTTGGAGTTCTAGAATTTTTTCAATTAGTAGTTTTTTCTGTAACAATAGTTCATCCTTGTCGCATATTTCATCAATAAAGGGGTCCAATAATTCATTAGTCAATGTTTCTCCTATATAATCAGAAATTATCTTAGCTTCTTGATCACAGGTCATGGTTTTATGATCCTGATTAGATCTTAATTGATTCTCTACTGTTATATTAGCCTCCACCTATGGATTTGTCTCAATGTAATTCTGAAGATGGGAAGGGGAGGAGAACAAAACATCCTCTTTCCACCCAGGAGTGTAGATTTTTGCCTCTTTTTCTAAACTTGGAGTACCAACATTGCTGTTGTTTTGTACTACCAATTTAGATTCTGATTTGCAGTGAGGGGAAGATGCCTCCTTAGTTTCCTGAGGAAGTTTGCCTTCATTATTATTCCAGCAATCATTATTGTTCACCTGGGGAGGCATATACAGTGTAGAAGGCCTGTCTATATTTATGTTCTTAATGTTGAAACCTCCTTTATCCTTAAAGAAATTTATTTCATAAAATTTATCACAATGATTAGGAAAGGCTATGCTTTTATGCATTGATTTCTTTTCTTTGTCGTATTCAAAAAAATCTTCTATGATGGTAGGATTAATAATTATAGAATTGGAGTTAAAACACAAATGAATGGGAGAGATATAACTTTGATGATAATTCATTTCTACTATGATTATTTTTTCAGCCTTATTTGGTGAGTAATTAATATATCTAATATAACTTCCAATCATATTGCCAATTTTGCTAATAATTTCCTATCTAGAGAACTCCAGAGGTAGGTTTTTGAGAGCAATAGCTTTTTCTACTCTGAAATCCTCTAAATTAATAGGATTAAAAAGTGGGACCCAATTAAACAAAGAAAAAGAGGTATGCCTGAAAGTAATATTTTGCTTTTTCATGATACTATTTTTGAGCTCATTATTCTTGCAATCTATGAAAATAAATTTATCCATAAGTAGAGTAATACTTACCTCAGCCGGTAATTGAGATGTCAATCCTTCTATTATGTCCTTAATAGAAGCACCTGTACCTTTCCATTTGCAAATTATACCTGTCTCTACAAGATGCTTTTGATGCTGCTTAATATCATCATTATCCAGATTGAGTGTGATATGATTCATGCCAATATTATCAATATTCTTGGAGTGATTACGCCTATAGGGAGGCATGTATGCTACCTTTCTATGATCTTTATGATATGAAAAGGAATTACTTCCCGCAATATGATTCTTTATGAGAGCTTTAGAGGCTACAGGTTTTTCCTTCCATCTTCGATGGGGAGGGCTGTATACCTCATAGCTTTGATTAGCTTTATTTATTTCTATTTTACGGTAAGTATTGACTGTTTTCTCTAAAAAATTCCGTTTCCTCGTAAAAGAGGCTAGGGTTTTGTTAAGGGAAGGGTAGGGTTTTATGACTGTAGGATGGAAATTACCATCATCCTTATTTGTCTGTACCCTAGGGCCCTTGCCTTCCAAAGCCCTAGTCCTTTTATGCGGGGGCGTGTATAAACAAGATAATTTATCCTTATATTTCAATACATCAAATGCATTTTTTAGTGGTAAATCATTATTGATGCTAGTTTTTGGATAAACCCTTACCTTATTTTTCCTTTTGACCTCTTGTCAAACTGGATTTTGATTTGTAGTGCACCCAGGAGTCGCTTGAGCTTTTATAAACCTGCCTCCCCCCATGGCAGAAAGGGGTTCTTTGGATAGACATGCTGAAGCTGTTCCAGATTAAAAAGCCTTAGCAGTCCTGGTGCTAGGCTTTGCCTTCATCGCATACTTAGTTTTAGCAAAGAAATCAAACTGTTTATCCAATGTTTGGACCGTATGAATTCTGTGCTGCGGTTTCATGTTCCATATTAAATTCTCCTTGCTAGTATCTTTCTTTGTAATGGAACCCAAAACCGTGACTTCTACTTCCTTTTTCTACTTTGCAGACTCGAGGAGACTCTTCTCCTTCTGCTTTGCAATGAAATCCTTCAAATGATCATAATTGGGGTGTCAAGATCTAAGATCGGGTTTTCTACATTTAGCCAATTTGTGGCCATATAAAAAACAATTGAAACAATATCCAGAAAAATTGTCATTCTTTGAATCTGTGCCTTCAATCTTGTGAGATCCCTCAGCAGATGA
The DNA here is from genome assembly GCA_027943335.1 of Chamaecyparis obtusa. NCBI lineage: Eukaryota > Viridiplantae > Streptophyta > Pinopsida > Cupressales > Cupressaceae > Chamaecyparis > Chamaecyparis obtusa. The sequence goes on along the minus strand of BSBK01001599.1, from coordinate 592,829 downwards.
GGTAAAACCTTGCAAAGTCATGCTTTTTTGCCTCCGCTCTGTGATGGTGAATAAACCCTAGCTCTATTTGCCGATGCTAAAATGCTTTTTTTTGCTGTACTCTTATTTTTCACATTTTCGCAAAAATTTTCAGGTGGAAATATCACTTTAATAAATATATCATTTTGGGGCTATATTTGTAGTTGGTTAATCCTTGGATTTCAGTTTTCTGATTTGCATCAATAATTAGGAGTTATCAATTGTTATCTGTCATTATTTGGTTGTGTTATGTATATTTCAAAGGTCAAAATCATCACTCCGTATAACTACCATGAATGGAAAAAATCTTTAGCTGATCACTTGTTAAGTATTGGATTTCTTAGAATGAGTCTTGGGAAGGATCAAGAACCAGTTATAGGTGTTGCAGAAAGAAGAAAATGGTTTTATCAAAGGGATAAAAAACTTGGATCTCTTAGATCATCCATCTCTCACAATTTTCTCTTTCATATTGCATCTTGCATACATCCTAATGATGCTTGGGTAATCTTGGAGGGACTCTATCCTAATGATGCTTGTGTAATCTTGGAGGGACTCTTTGGTAAACCTGATAGAATGAGAAAATTCAGATTAGAGAATGAGCTCATAGGTATAAATCCTAGTGACTTTGACAATATTCAATATTTTTTTTTATCTAAGTTCAACTCTATTAGATTAGACCTTTCTACTTGTGGCATTACTAAAGGGGGTGAACAATTGATATTTTCTATTCTTTCTAAGCTAGGTCCTGAATATTCAATCTTTGTTTCTACATTCTATGCTGTTAGGATTGAGTAATACTGAGAGCGGAGGGTGAATCAATATTATATCACTTTAAATTAAACTCAAACCAATTCCAAATAAACCATATGAATTATGAAATGAAAAGAACATAAACACATAACACATAGCTCACAACACCATTATTTATTTTTTGAGGAAACCCTAGCCAAGGGAAAACCCCGGTGGGGATGGTACCCACAACTATGCAATAAAATATAGTATCCCTGTTAGAAGATCTAGCCTTGTTAGGAGATGAGTATTACATAATACATTTCCTTGTTAGAGGAATATAAACCATGTTAAAGGTATACAAAACCCTGTTAAAGGTATAGTGAGCTTACAACTCTTACAATCAATAATTCAGTTACAAAAGTGTTCTTCAAGGATGAACAATACAAGCATATGCTATGCTTTGATAGTTCCAATTATGGCTCTCAATAGTCTCTGTAAATATATGATATCACATCTACTATCAACCATTAATGATATCCTAAATTTGTATCCATACCTCATACATATCTTTTACATCTATCGCTTTCACAAAACACTCTTTATTTATATCAATTTTGTCATCTAGTCGGCTCTCAAATACAATACGAAACATAATAATTACTCCTGCAAATAATAAATACTAAGTCTACAATCTTGTATTACCAAAATGTCAATAATATACAATCTTTATCTAACTTAACATGTTACCATTCCATCTAGCATTCCCTTAACCATCTTGACTGTTCATATGACCTGTTTCATTGTTCCTCTATTTTCACATGCCTTCATATCACTGTGTCTTTTTGATATCAACACCAAAACACATGCGACCTTAACTAAAGATTATACATATCCCAAAATGTCTTCCTCTAAGCTCACAAGCCATCATATAGCGTATACCTTCTTTGCTGACCAAAATAATACTGTAGTACTCTATAAATCTAATTCTGTACTTAGTCATTTTAAGGACTGTGTCTCCAACAATCATACTTACTACATGCAATCACTATAACATATGTGTGTCCATAAATGAAAACCCTCAAGTGATCCATAGTTCTCTCAAAACATCACTTGCCAACAATCTCTCCCTTTGGCATTGATGACAACACTTAGCAAAATATGACTAAGTGTCCAAAACACTATCTGTACTCTTCCTTCTACTTTTCTTTCTTATATACATATACATATTCTTCTTACAATTTTATTTTTCATTTTATCTTCTTCTCATTTTTCTCTTCTTCTTCTCCTCCTTTGACATCAATGGAAAAGGTACTCACAAAAATTCAAAATTTCAAACATGTAGAACTTAGTGCTTACTCACCAATTTCATAATATCTTGGAAGGAATCTTCCAAGGTCTTCACTTCATTATTAAAAGACTTAATCAATAGTTCAATGACATGAATTAGTCCATTAAGTGCATAAGATGCAGTCTCTACTTCCTTTAGCTCAGTGGGTACATATTTGGTCATTGAGTCCCCAATCTTTTCCATCTCAATGAGATGAGATTCAAGAATTGATAGCTTAGGAGTGATTAAACTCTTCAGCAAACCAAATCTTGTCACTAATCTCCCTTTCTCTATATCCAAGACATTTGATTTATCCAATATTTTGGATGTCTTCTTATCCATTTCTAATACATTTTGTGAAGAGGTATCACAACTGTCCATCATACTGTCCAATGTATCCCTATCCTTAGCTATAATATCCTCAATGTTCTTGATGTGTCTGATAGGATTGATGCAATAACTATACACCTTTCTTCCTTGTGCAACACAAATTTTGGCCTTAATTGTAGTTTCTTTTAGAATGCCCATGTCCCATGAGATGGACTGGCAAAATTCCTTCAACTTATTCTCTAGGTATCTCTTCTCTACCTTTACCTCTGCGATTTTCACAAGTGACTCATAATGGTTGTCAAATTTGTCTAGTGCCATGTTTAGGTTCTCTGCATCATCTTTTCATTGAAATACAAGAGGTATAGGGATTATTTTGTTCACAATATCTACTTCCCTAGTGATCACCTTAACCTTCTTATCTCCATTTTTGTTCTAACCTCTCTTTTGCCTTAGAAAATGCTAAAATCTCATTAATTCATGCTCATCCATTCTCTCCACATCAGTTCTCATAGGCTTGGCCATACATGACAAAAATAGGGTGGAGGAAGTATTAGGTTCTTATTTGATCTCAATTCTTATCTCTTCTCCTTTATCTATCCCTATCTCTTTTCTATGTTCTTCCTTTTTATGTCCTTCCTTTTCTTGTCCTTTCTCTTCCTATATTTCTTCTTTTTGTCCTTCCTCTTCTTCTAGCATTGCACTATCTAAGTTTCCTTTGAATGGGCCACTCTTATCCAATGTAGTGTCAAGGGTCACATGCACACCAGAAACAAAGAAGTTTGGTTGCTTGTCAACTTCGCTTGATTCCATACTTTCCTTAGTTGTCTTAGAGGTTTCTCTCATTCCAAAGGTGTAGGCTTGGTAGCTTTGGGAGGTGAAGTCTTCTCAGAGGTGTCTTTCATTAGTATTTGATCCAATGCCTTATATGTGTCATCAATTACCTCATCATATTTCCTCTCCATTATCTTTACAAATCTAGCCTTAGTCCTTAGCAGGGGTTTGAGTTCCTTAATTATTCTCTCCCTTTCTTGTATAGAAACTACATGCAACATATCTTCAATGGATTTGTTTCTTATTGCCTCATCTTCAGTATGTGCCAATTGTTTTATGATTTCTAACTTGCTATACAAGTCTTTAGGAATAATTCCTTCAATCTCTAATAAATTACTTTTATAAGCTAGTAAGTGCTCAATCACTGATTGATTATCAAAATCATATCTCTCATAATATTTGTTAAGGGTCTTTAAGTTACCATCTTTTATTATTATTTTCTAAAATATTTTTATGTTAGGTTTCCATAGGTTCTCTATTTTCTTCTGTTATACTTTTTCTTCTTTCTTCTCAGACACCTTCTCCTCTTTTCTCTTTCTTTCTACTTAAATCTTTTGTCTCTTAGGGCTTCTAGGTCTATTTGATATTGTAGATCTCCTAGGTGTGCTCGCAGGTTCATCCTCTTATGCTATCTTCTCAGGGGTAATTGATAAATAAACTCCATTAGAAGTGGCACTTACTATCTTTTCTACTTTGGAAGGTGGAGGGGATTCAATCCTCATGATAGAAGATCCTTCTTTCATCTTAGTCCTTGTTTCGTTTAGTTCTTCTTTTGTGATTCCAGCCTTCACTGCCATTTCATTAACCATCTTTTCTATCTTCCTCTTCCTTGTTCCTTTATGTTGTTCCTCTCTAACCTTTTCTGAATTTTCTTGATATGCTCCCCATCTCTCTTAAGATGTGTCAGTTTATGATGCTAGTACATGTTCAATCTACATTACAAGTACTTCATAACTAACCTCATATCCCATAGGATAGCACCATTTCTTCCTAGTCTCTGTAATACCCCAAAAATGGGCTATAAGTTCATTAACCTCCTACATCTACAAATCGAATGAAATCAACATCAAAGTCCTAATCTAAGGCACATCTAAACATCATCGAATCATAATTGATTATCTTAAATTTTGCATCGGGGAATATTCCTAGTAATATTCCTAATTATCTTAATTATCTTTAATTTAATGATTATTTGACGATAAATCACATTTATCCTAAGTTTGATTAATTGAATATTTTCATATTTAATTAATTAGATTTAATATCTTGCCACTTAATTGTGTAATTAAATTTAATTCTATCTATTATTAATTGTATTATTTAATTTTGACAATAAATCCAATATCTTATGAATAATTGATTAAATTCTTATTTAATTAATTAAAGCAAGTTGTCATTATTTAATAATATAGTTTTTAATAAAAGTTTGATAAAATAGTTAATTAACCCATAAATTAATTATTTTATTTCAAAAATTAGTTAAGTTGAGAATAAATCACTTTATTTATTTATTAAATCATAATTATCCATTTGCACATTCAAGGACCAGTTAAACTCAAATTGAAAAATCAATGCAAGTTGTTAGCTTTTTGAAACTCAACATCTTTTTGAGTTTTAAAGTTGATCTAAACTTCTAATTCAAGTTGAACTGTGCTTTTGCATGATTTTTGTGACTTAATTATCTGTTATTTAAAAATAACTCAAAAATCAAGCTGAGTTAATCTGAGTGATTTATGGCTTTTTCTCATGCCCCTCCAAAGCCCTGGATTTCTATAAAACCAAGGCTCAGCTCTTCATAATTCATCTCGCAAATTGCAAACTTACTCTACAGGAATCATAGCATATCAGATTTGGAGAATTTGCACAATTGGAGCTTGAAAGATAAATTTGCGAATCAAGGCTATTGTGAGATCAATTTCAAATTCATAGCTTTCATATTATTGTTAGAATTTTCATTCTCATATCATATCATTTCTAGTTTTGAGCATTGCATATCAATTTTCATATTAGCATAGATTCATATCAGTTTTTATCATTCTTATTGCATAGAAAATATAAAAAATATAGATTAATTACATTCATATTTCATATCAGTTTGGCATCCAAATCCTTCATTTAGGTGTCGTCTAGGTCACTAATCTCGATAGCAATCTGAGAACATTAATCTCGCACCTACTAGAAGGCAGTAAATCACTTAGTTAGAGTAGATTTCAATTTTGCATGATTTCGATTATAGCTAACCTCTAATATTTTACTGAAGTGTTGTGTCTACAGATCAGGTACAATTTTCACAAAGAAATTTTCTGGCGCCCACCGTGGGGCAACCCACCTTTACATGCTAGTTTTGAATTTTTGGGGGAGCTAAAACCCTAAAGTTTCAAAGATTTAATTTTATCTCTCAAACAGCTTGGAGTTTTGCTCTAAATTTTTTTTTGCAGGTTGGACACATATCAAAGAAGCTACAGTAAAAAATTTAAAATTTTCTAAGATGCTTTGAAGTTTTAATAATTTTTTTTTGAAATTCTAAAAAAAATTAATATCTGATGCAAATCAGCATATTTTTCAATTTTTTTTATATTTTCAGAAACCTCTTTAAATTATATAGGGGGTCCATTCTTTGTATTTTAATTTTGGACACAATATAATAGCTCAAATAGTCAATTTACAAAAACTAGTCTGTTTTGATAAAATGGGTCTCTAGGGCACAAATGAAGAGATTTTTCTAAAAATTTTACATTTTTGGAAAGCTCTCTATTTTTTAGTAGGGATCTCTATTTTGAATTTCTATTTTTATGGCCAAAATCATAAAAGAAAAATTAGATCTTGTTGACTAGGTCAAATGCAGCAAATTTTTTTTTTTTTGTGATGGGTATGCACTTATTTTTTTTACATGATTCAATGAATGATATGAGTTGTTATTTGGGTTAATTTCTAGTTATTATTTCTGATAATAATTGATTTTTAGAGCTAACCCTATGGTTTTCATAAGTTGAATATATGTTACATATCTTGTTTGCTTGTTTGCTTGTTGGAGAGTTCGTCACTTGCTTGCATGGAAAAGCTCAACAAGAATTACTAAAAATTAGGTAAAATCTACTAAGCACATTGCAAGGATCCCAGGTATTCTCCTTCATCTAATAACATTTCAATTTGGCCTTAAAATAAATCTCTCATGTGTCTAGCTTGGGTGATTCTTTTCATGCTTTTGTTTTACACACTTGCATAATTGATACTAGGTTGTGACCCCTTAAGGATTCACTAAGTAGTCTCAAATACTTGTGATTAATCTTGATTGCTATCTTGAGTTATTGGACTCGCTAATCCATTGGCCCCTCATTCTGCCTCATGGTTACAATCTTAGCGCCACATTAAAGGGGAGGGGTCAACAGGACAGAAGCGTTAAGTGTTCCACTTGGCAACCCATTTGTGCTTTTAGGAACTCACTTGTTTTCTAAGTTGGGGACTCATTTTCAACTTGTGTGAGGTGTTAAGTGTTCCACCTTGTGGACTCATCTCATATTCACTTTAAGCGTTAAGTATTCCTTTTTCTGCTTTTTGGGTACTTTTGGTAGATTTGCTTTTGGAAACATACATCTGTGCTCACATAGTAATTAGGCCCTATGAACACTATTTGTGATTCTTGAGAGATTGGATTCCTTGAAAAATCCTTCTTGATGATAGAATCCTTGTAGGTAGGGAGGATACTTAGTGTGTTTCACATTCAACTCGGTTAGTGTGTCTTCCCTTATTGATTGATACATTCTCTCTCTAGAGGGGTTGATAGATCACGTGGGGTTGATATCATAGACCTTGGTGAGACAAACTTTGTCTTAGCGTGTCAGATTAATCTGCTTGCTTTGTTTGGGTTAAAAGTGAAAAGGTGTCAAAAACCTTGGATCTGGAGCCAAGTCCCCTTGTGGTATCATACTGTGAGTCACCTTTAGAGAGGGTTAACCGTAGCGGACAATCCCTTCACAAGGTAAACTGCGTTGATGGAACCGCAAGTGGTAATAGCCATTTTAGATGTGGTAGTGACAGCCGCTATATAAATGTCTTTGTGGAAGAAATCTCCATGGGTATGGTTCATTGTTGGGTTGTTAGATCTCCCTAGCAGCTTCTGAAGATTAAGTTCTCGGACTGTGTCAAAACCCTAGTGCGTCGAGATTGGAGTTCACCCCTTTGGATCATAAAAGTTGTAGAGTCAAACCATTACTAAAAACCCTAGCAAGGCCAAATTTTCATTTTATAGGGTATATGTGCGGTCTTACAAAACATTTTTGGAACATACACAATTAGCACTTCTAAGGATTAGAATGAATAAGTCACTTGATTGTTCATGCGCAAGGTTGCTTTTGCCCTTGTTCATTATTTTCAGACATGCTTGAAATCACTTGCTTGCTATTTTTCATGCTTGTTTATCTATCTGGTTACTGAAAATAAACAAATCTGTTATAATCTTCAAATTTGGACATTGAAATTTTCAAACAATCCGAATCTGAAAACTCAAAATTTGCAAAATTTGAAGTGAAATTCCTTTTTGGAGTCAAAAGTCATCTCAGGAGGTCAAAAAGTCATACGAGTTTTCTCAAAGTGTCATTTCATTACTACCTATTTGTCGTATGAATTTGTAGAGTGTCGTTTGGGAAAATTTAGAAAAAGTGTCAGAAAGTTGTCAGAATTGCCAGATACCCAACTTTTTCAGCCTAGTTCCAGAATCTATCAAACAAATCACTGTGTCAAGAACAGAGCAATAGCTATTGAGAATCAGTACACATGTCTCAAAGAATCAGTACACAAGAGGAAGAAGCTCTAATCACCACTATGATGAAGCAGCTGCAAGCTATGCAAGTCCAGCTTGACAAACTTGAGAAAGAAAAGGAACCTAAAGAGTTCTCCATGGAAACTCTATGCTCTTTTCCATTTGATAAAGAATTGTACATGTCACCATGCCCTTAGAAAAAATGTGAGCAACGTGACAACCCTTATGATACTTCTTCCACAGAGAGTGACACATCAAGCTTTGGAGACTATGATGACTATGATGATAGACAATGTAATGATACCTATGACACCTCTATTCTTAAGAGTCCTGGTCATGTGTTCCTACTTACTACAAATGGGCTGTCACATTGGATAGATCATGATGGTGATCCATATGATTTTGATTTTGAAAAAGATTTTGATGGCTTTTGTGGACAATACCTTGATTATGATCCATCTACTACTACTGAGGACTATAAAATGCATCATCAATATTATAAGAATCCTTCTCCTAAAGACTCTCCTGCTGAAAATAAAGATTATCTTCTCAAGCAAGGTCATGTTAATGTTGAACCTTTGTTTAGTGATGGTTCCCTTCCATCCGCTACTTCCTCCAATACTCGTACATTTCCTAAAGCTTTCGAGTCTTCCAAATCTTTCACAGAACCTTCATCCGACACAAGCCCTGATACTTTTCATGCGGTTCCCTATAGTTATCCTCCAGTGCTACCTCTTAATAAAACTCAAGCTAACCTTCACTTGGCTGCAAATACTTTAAATAATGATAAACCTAAAGAGCCTAAGCCTTCATATGCTATAATCCCTACTTCAGCTAGTCCTCCACCGTCTCTTCCAAAGTCATCCACACAATCCCAACATGCTTCCTTGTCCTTAGAAGTGGCTCCATGTCAAGAGGACTCTAAAAATGATGAAGAAAAGAACATAAAGAAAGATCAAGATCAAGAACCCTCCATGTCATCCACTCCTTTTCACGATGTCTCTTATCTACCCCAGGGTTCTTTTGATCCTGTACACCCTTTCCCATGCATTCCACCCTATCTTAAGTCTTCTCCTAAGCAAGATCAAGCTACTACTTACACCGTTGAGCTTATTGACAATCAAAATGACCTTACTACACTTGCGCTTTCCAAAGATGATACTTCCATTAAGGTTGTTAAAAATGGTGTTGTTACTTCCAATGTTAAGCCTATTGAAAATCAAGAAAAAAATTATGCTCTTGTGCTATCCAAAGATCCTTGTCAAGATCAAAGTCTTCCATCTTCTTGTTCTACCACTCCATGTTCACTTCCACTTTCTACTCTTCCTAAGTCTTTGCAAGCTTTGAACAATCCTATCAAAGAAGGTGCTCATATTCACGATGTCCACGATTCTATTGAAAATTCTAATGCTCACTCTAAAGATGCTGATATCCTTGGTTGTCACATAGATGCTGATGAATTTATTGATTATCCTTTTGTATCTTCCACATCCATCCCTGGACCTCTTCCACCACTACTAAGGGATTCATGTCTGCCTTCCATCTTGGGTCCTTATGTCCCTTCACTTTCCCCTCCTAACTCTCCTAATTCACCATCCATCTTGGGTCCTTACATCCCTCCATCTCCCATCTTTCCTCAAGATCAACATAGATTCATACCCTTGAATCCATTTCATCCACCCACCCATTTAAACTAGTCATATCCTCCTTCTTCTTCCACAAGTCCCAAGTCTTTTGGAAGTAACTTGAATGTTTAATACAAGAAAAAGAAGCAATACAAGAATCCATCAAAAAAAGAAGATCACCATGTCTCCTCTAATAGACATGGAAACATAAAGTCAAAAGAGATATCTAAGAAAAAAACTACAAGACAAGTATGGGTTCCAAAATCCATCATTAAAGATATTCTCTCCAAATTACCAAAAAGAAATGAAAAGCCTACGACTATATGGATTCCAAAGTCTCTCTTGAAAGAGTCTAGTGTTGAGCAAAAAGTTAAGTTGACATTCAAGCTTCCAAAGACTTCCACTTCATCTTCTTCCAAAAGCATTCCTCCATTCCATGCGCCTAAACCACAACCTCTGCTATCCATTCGCGATATTCCTTCACGTATTCCTTCATTCATGATTCCTCCATCCTCTCACCACCCTTCAAGGTATGTGTTGATGTCAAGCTTGCCTTCCTTTCCATCTACCCTTTCACAATCTTTCCATGCATTATCCTTCTACCTTCTATCATTTTTCCTCACTTGCCTATTCCTCCTATCTTCCAACCTCACTCGCTTTACATAAAACCTTATCCTTCATTTTCTCTTCCATCTCCCTTTCCCTATCAGCATCTTTGAGCATACCATTTTGAATCCTTGACCTATCATGGTTTATCCTTTCAATGAGCACTATCTAAAAATCTTGGCTTCTTCCAAAAAGAGAAATTAAAAAAATAAAAAATAAAAAAAAAATTGAAAATGTGCCTTGGTGAAAACCTAGAAATAGGCACCTTGGTATCAAAAGTAAAGAGAAATAAATTCATCCTATGGTGAAAACCACTCCCTTGTGGCACCTTGGATAAGTACCATGATGAAAACCTGGCAATTAGGCATCATGCGTAGTTCTTCTACATATTTCATCCATTCCATCTTCTCTCTTTGATCTTGACAATGTTGATCTGTACATGAACATGTGGCTATTTTGTGAGTTGTCTGATGATGATCTTGCTTTCATTCCCTTCCTGTTTAGCCTTCATATTTATTTTCCTCCATTCATTCTAGTCTTTCGCTATCCTTTTCCCCTTTGGTCTTGATCTAAGAAAAAAAAGAAAGAAAGAGTAAAACACGGTGCTATGAAGCCTATTGACATGTCTACTCCTTTGGACTACATCCTGTCCTTCTTTGGCATTACGCTTTTGTGACTAATCCTATGCTGACCTTTCATTGCTTGTCCAAATGCACTTTACATGACAATTTTTCCCTAGCTTGTGTATTCTTGAGGAGTTTTTCCTTGAGGATTTCTTCCCTTCATTCTCCTTCATTCTCCTGTCTTCCATCTCTTCCACCAGCTTGCCAATCCCTCTTTTTCTCCACCTTGCTAGACATTGGGACTGCACGATATGATCTTGCTTGGGAGTTTGCAATGAAAAAAGATGCTATCAAGTGTACCAAGTATCAGAACCAGTATCAAAACCAATATCAGAACTAGTAATAGAACAAGTATCAGAACGCCCACTGGGGCTACACCTTTCACTTTAGTTTATGGGTCTGAAGTGGTACTGCCTATTGAGGTCAAAATCTCATCACTAAGAATCATAGTGCATGGTCTAGTAACTGATGATGACTATAGAGTGTCTAGGTTGCAAGAACTTGAACTACTAGATGAGCATAGACAAGCAACATATGATCATCTCAAAGTATATCAGAAGAGAATGTCTAGAGGCTACAACAAGAAAGTCAGACATAGAGAATTTCAGGTTGGTGATCTAGTCTTGAGAGAAAATCCTAAAAATCAATCCCATCAAGAACGCAAGGGGAAGTTTGAACCCAATTGGCTGGGTCCCTTTGTAATCATTGCTACTTTTGGCTCTGGTGCCTATCAACTCTCAACGACTGAAGGAGAACAGCTTCAAGAACTAATCAACGTTCTCCATTTGAAGAAATTCTACGCCTAAGGCATTTAGTCTATGGTAAAATGTCCTGAAAAAATCTTAAAAATTGGAAAAAGTCCTAAAAAAATGAACATCTTGGTGAAAACCTAGCAATAGGCGCCTTAATGATTCACAAAAAAATCAAAAAAAAAAAAAGAGAAAAAAAAAATGAGAAAAAGAAAAAGTGCCTTGGTGAAAACCTGGAAACAGGCACCTTGGTAGCAAAAATAGAATCTCTGCCAAGATGGTGAAAACCCAGCAAACGGGTGCCACTTGTTTCAAAATGCTCCATCTATCAACACAATCTTGGTCTTTCCCAACTTTCAGTCTTGCTTTAGTTTGTACATATCTCCCAGTTTGTTTTCAATAAGTCAGTTTGTACACCAATCAGCTCTAGCATCTGTATCCTATCAATGCTTAACACTTGGGGGCAATCAATGTCGTATCCTATGGTCTCCAATGTATCTGAGACGTATCATATCCAGTCAGAGTCCTTTGAAGCTTCATTTCAGTCAGTCAAGTTTGTCTCATCTCCAGAAAGAATTTTGCATCTACAACAATAATCAAACATCAAACTGAAAACAATCTATGCTTTTTTACATGCTTTTATCTCCTTGTATGCTTACTGATTTGCATTGAGATTTTTGCATATTGTGTCCCTTCGAGCTCTTCGATGATGTCCTTTATAGGATTTAGAGAGTGATGACTAGGGGCATAATCTTTTCTTTATTTTCTTCTTATATGTGAAAATCTAACAACTTTGGAAATTCTGGATTGAAATGGTGTCTGACGTTAAGAGCCTCTATCTTGAATTGGATGGCCATGCGTACCTCGACCATTGATACCCGAATGATTCAAAGAAGTATCGATCTAACTATTATTTTTTTGAGTGAGTTCTTTCTCCTACTGTGAAACACGATCTTACCTAAGGATGTGAATGATAAAGGGTCACTACAAGTAATTCACACTGGATTTGGAATGATCTCTTGACTATTTGATGTGTTTGTCATGCAAGGCGTATTCAGGTCATCATGACGTTTATGTTTTGATGCTTATACAAATTGCTATATCAAAATAGACATGATATTCAGGTCATCCTGGCGTTTGTGCCTCGGTGCTTATATCTACTCCGACATTCCAAAAATAAAATCAAAATTCATATATCCATGGTTGTTGACCAGTGGGTGTTGTATTGATTCTTGTGCATACAAATCGATATTCATATGTCTATGGTTTCATAGCTAGTGGGCATTGTATTGATTTATCCGGTTACCTAAAAGTTCAATGATGATAACAAATCGACACATGATCAGTGACTAGGTCCTAGGTCTTAGGTTGCATTTCATTTTGCATGTCTCATTTCATTTTGCATGCTGCATGATCTCACAATGGCTAAATGAACTTCAATGCTTAAACAATTCTCCACTCGCATCTTCAAATCTAACAAGAGCTAAATCTCACATGAAGGTTCCTCTAATGAAACAGCAAGTAGAATCCTTTTTCGGGATCAAAATTCAAATCTGAGATCATTCATATTATTAACTGCTTGCATATTCGACCTTCGATCATCATAGAAATCCAGCATTCAACTTAATTGATTATCTTACATCAAACTATCAAAATTTCAACTTGGTCAACTATAGTCAACTTATAGTTTCACCTAGTCAAACTTGGTCTCCAGGACCTCTAAATGATGCAGAATGCATTCTCGAACGTGTATAACCACTTCTCAAATCAATTAACATGCTTCTAAATTATCAACGCTAACTTTCCTTGTCAGATTTCAATTTTAATCCCAAAGGGGGCATGGTATTGCATATCATTCAAAGTCTGTAATCAAATTTGAAATCATATTTTTATGGAAATCATATCTTCCTCAGTAATCAAGACAACAACCACGTCTAGTTGCTGAATCATCAAAAGTCCTCATCGCTCGGGGCAAATCTATCATCACTTGGGGCATATCAGATTCATCAAGATCCATATCAATTTGGTATTCTCCTAATCTTGTAATCTGTATCAGTTTTTGCAACCATCGGATCATAGTGTTCTTTCCTTGGTTCTTCGGCAACTGAAGGGTTTGGATGTGATACCTGCTAGTTCTGCTAAGACAATTGAGTCTAGAACCGGTCACTCACTTCTTAGCAATCCTAAGGTTTGGAATCAGGTGTTTTGACACTCTTTCACAATCATCGGTTCATCACTGCTATAGTGAACATTATCTTTGGTCATTCAGGACCTATTATCTCCATATCAAATCAATATCAATCAGCTTCTGTCTCATATCAATTATCAATTTCAAACATCAGTTTCATATCTCTATCAAACACAGACTGTCTTTGAACCACTGCGCTTCGTGTAGTAATTCAAAGAGGGGCAAAATGTAATACCCCAAAAATGGGCTATAAGTTCATTAACCTCCTACATCTACAAATCAAACGAAATCAACATCGAAGTCCTAATCTAAGGCACATCTAAACATCATCGAATCATAATTGATTATCTTAAATTCTGCATCGGGGAATATTCCTAGTAATATTCCTAATTATCTTAATTATCTTTAATTTAATGATTATTTGACGATAAATCACATTGATCCTAAGTTTGATTAATTGAATATTTTCATATTTAATTAATTAGATTTAATATCTTGCCACTTAATTGTGCAATTAAATTTAATTCTATCTATTATTAATTGTATTATTTAATTTTGACAATAAATCCAATATCTTATGAATAATTGATTAAATTCTTATTTAATTAATTAAAGCAAGTTGTCATTATTTAATAATATAGTTTTTAATAAAAGTTTGATAAAATAGGTAATTAACCCATAAATTAATTATTTTATTTCAAAAATCAGTTAAGTTGAGAATAAATCACTTTATTTATTTATTAAATCATAATTATCCATGTGCACATTCAAGGACCAGTTAAACTCAAATTGGAAAATCAATGCAAGTTGTTAGCTTTTTGAAACTCAACATCTTTTTGAGTTTTAAAGTTGATCTACACTTCTAATTCAAGTTGAATTGTGCTTTTGCATGATTTTTGTGACTTAATTATCTGTTATTTAAAAATAACTCAAAAATCAAGCTGAGTTAATCTGATTGATTTATGGCTTTTTCTCATGCACGTCCAAAGCCCTGGATTTCTATAAAACCAAGGCTCAGCTCTTCATAATTCATCTCGCAAATTGCAAACTTACTCTACAGGAATCATAGCATATCAGATTTGGAGAATTTGCACAATTGGAGCTTGAAAGATAAATTTGCGAATCAAGGCTATTGTGAGATCAATTTCAAATTCATAGTTTTCATATTATTGTTAGAATTTTCATTCTCATATCATATCATTTCTAGTTTTGAGCATTGCATATCAATTTTTATATTAGCATAGATTCATATCAGTTTTTATCATTCTTATTGCATAGAAAATATAAAAAATATAGATTAATTGCATTCATATTTCATATCAGTTTGGCATCCAAATCCTTCATTTAGGTGTCATCTAGGTCACTGATCTCGATAGCAATCTGAGAACATTAATCTCGCACCTACTAGAAGGCAGTAAATCGCTTGGTTAGAGTAGATTTCAATTTTGTATGATTTCGATTATAGCTAACCTCTAATGTTTTACTGAAGTGTTGTGTCTACAGATAATGTACAATTTTCACACACACAGTCTCAACTACTTCAAAGCATACACAATCAGTTTCAACCATGAAATAGATTGTATCCTTATATCTTTCAACTAGTTCCTCAGGAATTATGTACCTTTCCTTTATTTTCCTTTGCAGAATCTTAATCATAGCAAACAACTCACCATCTACGCAATTTCTGTTCTATCTCTGGTAGCTCTTTGATATTTGTATACCAGTAGGTATGTTGTCCTTCCATGCTCTAGGGTGCATTCTGGAAAATTTGTGCTCAATGTGAATGTACATATGATTCAAAAGTGAACCAAATTTGAATACTTTTTATTTGTCCTTCTTAATGATCTGTACATTCTCCAAGAACTATTGTGCCAAAATTTTGCATAGGTTATACTTGGTGTTCTCTTTGACCATTCTATAAGTCATCATTATGAATCCTTTTGATACCGAGTTAGGTCTTGTACTATAGTATTACTTGTATCCTAGTAGCATTGCTACTAGTCTCACATCTTGTTAAAATATATCATTGACAGTCATCGCTCTCTTGTCCCATTTGGAATGTGTTAGGGTTTCTACTTCTTAATTTTTTTCTCTTCCACAAGGATGGCTCCAATATTTTCCAGTTCAGTTATATCATGAATTAGATGACTACATATGTTTATAGGTTTCTCTCCTATCCAAATTAACTAATCATGCACTCTGCTTAGTATAATCTTAAACCATCGAGTCTCATTGAATTCATTCAGGAGGGTTAGCTTTATGATAGATTAGTCTTCTAAGTATTTTAATTCTTTCTTCATTTTCCCATTAGATTCTATCATCTCATCTATCTCCTTGTATATTTCCACATCCCCTATAGTCTCATACTTACAATGAATGTAAGCCCTAATATCCTCTACATGAAGGATGATGTATGGGGTTTGTGAAAATGCTCCTTCAGGATCATCCTCAAAAGACTTAAAAGGGTGTCTTTTAGAGTAATCTTTAAGAAACCAACCTCTTAAAAAAGATATTAAATCTTGGCGCATCTTTCATTTTCTTGAAAAAATATTAATTTCTATTGGAGATTATTTTTGAATAACAATTTTTTGTAGAAAATATTGATGAATCTCAAATAATAAAGAAATTAATTAATCACCATGGTGAATAATTCTATTTAAAAAAATAGAATTCTTATAGAAAATTATTAGGCTTAATGTGGAAATCTTTGATGGGTTTAAGGAATAGACTCTCTAATAATAACTTGCTACCATTTATTTAAAATATAATCTAATAACCTCATTGTATTGTGCGAGACAAATGTATTGATATTTTTTAATAATAATGGGGCCCAAAATTTCTTCAAGACCATTGATTTATATTGAGATCAACAATTGGAAATAAATTTTAGCTCCCATAAGCATTACAAACCAAATAGAAACATTTTTACCTCATAGAATATAATGAGGGTCACTAGATTATACTTTAAGTTAGTAATGGCAAATAAAAGTTGGTGATAGATCCCTATAGTAACTAATAATCATGATATATTATTGGAGAAGTAATTTAAATTTCTACAATAACTTAGAAAATTCAGGCAAATCAAATCTAATCATGTATTGAATATTGTGGTGAATTTTTGGGTTCAAGTTTTTTATAAAATAAGTTATTTTGCAATTTAAATATTTCTAAATTAAAATTTTGTAAAAATGTGGTGATTTAGGTTTCCTTAAATCTTGAATTATTAGTCAAATTTGGAATCTCAAATTTTCAAAATTAGCTAATTGGTGAATATTAGCCACTAGAAATTACTATGGTGTCTTTTAAACTTATACCTTGGCCTATCAACAACATCATATATTACAGGTGCATCCATAGATTCTTGATAGAGTATATGATCTAAATACCTTGAATATGCTGAATTCTAGAATTTATGCTTCAATTGATCACACAATGTAGCTTCTAGGTGACTGATATGCTTCTTAACTCTATTCTCCTTGGCTTCTTCTTATCAAACGGTGAAGAAATGAGATTCCTTGAGGTCTTTTATCCATCACTAAGTGAGTAACTGCATTTATCATAATTAGCTCAACTTCGCACATTGTCTAGTCAAACACAAATCTCGCACTCATAGGATATGAATCTCCAAGTTCCCCGATCACAGACTCGATAGTGTTTGTATACACCATATCTAAGATTGCATGAGCTCATTCCACATAATCAGGGGTTGGATATAATATGTTGTTTGCATCAAATGCTCCCCCCAAGGCCATGCTCAACCTTTTAGGTTGATGTAACAATGTTAACATCATGCGAAGACATAGTAGCATCTATTGTCTCTCCCTGAACCAATGCCTTATTGAAATATTTTACCTTCCATATCTTTCCATCATCTTCATCTTGCTGGTTTCCTAAAATGACTCTTGAATTCATCCATGTATTCACCAAGAATTTTACCATTGTCATCAATATTCTTCTTTATAACCTTAGGATGTGGTCCTCTTCTTTTGTCTATTCCATTATACTTGCAAAGATTCTCTATATGTCTTAAGTTGCATTTGTAACAAGTGGGTGGTCTTCTATCCTGATAACCTGCAGTTTACAAAACCTTGTAGTATGCTCAAGGTTATTGCATTTGTAGCATGTGATCCTCGCTATTGATTATTCTCTGATGTAATATTTCTTGTTTCTTGACTGATTAGGTTTCCTACATTCTACTTTCTTGTGTCCATATGCATAATATAACAATATCCAGTAAAGGGTTTGAAAGGGCCTTTCCCTCTACAATCTCTTTTCATGTGTCCAATTTTGTTGCATCCATAGCATCGACCTCTAAAAGGTCTAGTCTAATCTCTAGGTCTCTTAAGAGTAGGTCTTTCTTCAACCTTCTCTTCATGTGATTCTTCATGAGTTTTAGAACATTCTCCTTCCTTGTATCCAACTCTGATCATATCTCCTTTAGATTTATGTCTCTCTCTTTGTTCATCAATCTTATCACTGATCGTATTTAACTTCTCGATGTGTAATTTAGCTTGAGAAAGTTCACCTTTAATGATTTGATTGTACTTCTACAATTCTAGGCATTTATCCTTGTAGTGATCAAGTTCGATCTGCATTTCTCCTATCTGCATGTTTTCTCCTTTTAGAGTCTCTTCAAATTTGTATCTTGCATCCTTTTCATGTTGAATCTCTTTAATCATCAGAAGATTAATTTTTTTTTTCTTCCTCCAACTTCTTTACTTGGTCTGATGTATCATTGTCTGAATCCTCCTTGATCTTTTCCATATGGTCTTGTCTCTAGCTTCTTGAAAGTTCAAGTTGTTCCTTTAGTTTCTTGATAAAACCTTCTGCTCTTCTTAATTTAAATTTCAAATCACCATTATCAACCTTTTCTTTGTCCAGATCATCAAGTGTTGCTTCAAATTTATCTTGCAAATTTTTTGAATCCATTCTAATCTCCCTTAAGCTATTAGGATTTCTATGGACAAGGGCCAATAGCTTTGATACCAATTGTTAGGATTGAGTAATACTAAGAGGGAGGCTGAATTGGTATTACAACACATTAAATTAACCTTAAAAAAATTCCAAATAAACCATATGAATGCTGAAATGAAAAGAACATAAACACATAACACATAACTCATAACACCATTATTTGTTTTTGAGGAAACCTTGGCCAAGGGAAAACCCTGGTGGGGATGGTACCCACAAATATGCACTAAAATATAGTATCCCTGTTAGGAGATCTAGCCCTATTAGGAGCTGAGTATTACATAGTAAATTTCTTTGGTAGAGGAATATAAACCCTGTTAAAGGTATAGTGAGCTTACAACTCTTACAATCAATAATTCAGCTACAAAAGTGTTCTTCAAGGATGAATAATAGAAGCATCTTCTATGCTTTGATAGTTCCAGTTATGGCTCTCAATAGTCTCTATCGATCTCTGATCTCACACTTGCTATCAACCATTACTAATATCCTAAATTTGCATCCACATCTCATACACATCTTATACATCTATTGCTTTCACAAAACACTCTTTATTTATATCAATTCTATCATCCAGTCAGCTCTCAAATACAATAGAAAATACAATAATTACTCATGAAAATAATAAATACTAAGTTGGAAATCTTGTATTACCAAAGTGTCAGTAATATACAATCTTTATCTGACTTAGCACGTTACCATTCCATCTAGCATTCCCTTAATCATCACGACTGTTCATATGCTTGGTTTCACTGCTCCTTTGTCTTTGCATGCCTTCATATCACTATATCTTTCTTATATCAACACCAAAACACATGCGACCTTAATTGAAGATCATACATATCCCAAAATGTCTTCCTCTAAGCTCACAAGCCATCATATAGTGTATACTATATTCGCCGACCAAAAAAATACTGTAGTACTCTGTGAATCTGATTCTGTACTTAGTCATTTTCATGACTATGTCTCGATTAACACTCATACTTACTACATGCGATCACTATAAGATATGTGTTGCCATAAATGACAACCCTCAAGTGATCCATAGTTATCTCAAAACATCACTTTCAAACATATGCTACTATGGATGTTCTTGGTAGTGCATACAAATTTCCTTCTCTTGATGAATTTGCAGCTCAACTCATAAGGAAACAAGCAAAGTTAGCACACATGGGTCAATTGAAGCCTTCAACACATCATGCATTTCTTGCAAATGAATCCACTTCAAAGGCTTCTAATGGAAAAGGAAAAAAACAACATAAGGATCCTAAGCCTCATGAAAAAGGGAATGAATCTCCTTCACAAAATACTTTTGAATCGAATTCCTCTTCAAGAGAGGAATCATCCAGAAGAAAGAGGAAAAAATGCGCATATTGTAAAAAGCTAGGATATGATGAGCATAATTTTTTTCACAAGAAGATTGATGAGCTCACTCACATTCTTCAAAAGAACAATATTAAGTTTCCCTCATTGGTGTCTACTCCTTATTATACACATTTGGAAACTTCGACATCTCCATCATCATCCAAGGATAAAGGTAAAGGACAAGTAATTTTGGCTTCCACACATCCTGAGCAAGGTAAATGGATTCTTGATTCAGGTGCATCACATCATATGGAATATTCCATGGATATGTTTTCTTCTATTGATCTTTGTGATTCTCCTAAGATATTGATGGGTAACAACATATACATGATGGTTTGTGGGAAAGGTTCTATTCCTATGGGAGAGGGGACATTTAATGATGTTCTTGGTGTACCATCCTTGACCACTAATCTCCTTTCTATTTATCAAATTATTCATGAGGCACAAGGTAAAATTGTTGAGTTCACTCTTGATTATGTCTACATTAGGGACATGGAGACTAGAGATGTAATAGCTATGGGAGTTATTGATCACACATCATGCTTGTATTCTTTTTCACATTTTGTTGTTGTTGATGATGATGATATTCATGATGTATACACCCCTTTACCAAGGGTGAATTATGTATATGAGGAGAAATTTGGACACTTGAATCAATTTTTTGTTGAGACAAGTGTTGAGCATCCTACTCTTCCACCTCCTGCTTCTTCAAACATGGTCTGTACTATTCAATAGGATTATCATAGTGCTTCAAGTCTTGTAGAATGTGATGACTACTTGGATATCATTTTAGCATTTGTTGTTGATTCTCATAATGCAGATTTGGGAGACATACAAGAGGGGGTTTCTCTTCTCTTTGATGATAGCATCACAGTTGGAGATACTTCTTCACCTTCTTTGGAGATTGGTATTCAAGATTCTTCTTCTTCACTTGGTTTGTCACATGATGTGATAGATTATTTGAGCTTGGAGAGAACTATTTAGTCTTTAGAGATGCATACATTGAGAGCTTCATTTTCTTCCTCCTTCCATTTTCATATGGATTGGATTCTTCATGATTTGATGTATTTATTCCTTCCTAAGGGGAGACATGTTTCTTGTAGGCATTGGTTTATCTTTTGTTTGTAGGTACTCTTCATCAACATTGGAGATTCTTCATTATGGGGGGGATATCATGTCTCCAACTATCCTTCTTTTGGGGGGGATAATTATTTGTATATACATGATGTATATAGTTCTTAGGGAGTCTTGAGTACTCCATCTATACATGCATCTTGTGGTTTCTTCTCTCTTTTTGGGGGATGTTTTTTCCCATGAGGTTTTCCCTCTTTCTCTTATTTATGAGAGATTGCATTTCATGTATTGCATTGCATATTGTACATGGGTACCTAACATGACCTAGTAGTTGTGACCCATCTTGCATTGTGAGTTTAAGTGCATTCCCCTAAGTTGCACTTAAAGGGGGGTTTTGGTGTAATTGAATATTTCTAATTATACTTAACTTAATCCTACTTAGGATAATGCATTGCATCGTAATTTTTCATTGAGACACCTAAGAGTTTGATCAATCAAGCCCTTTATCAATAATATCATTATTTCATCTTAATGCAATTATTTTGCCAATATATTTTGGAAGTTATCTTGGTCTTGCATTCGATCCTTGATCTTCACTATACATTAGTTGTAAGTTGTCTATTTATTTTTTGTACAGTTGGTCGAGAGTGGGATGTACTACATTTTTATATTGCAAACAATCTTGATTGGATGATGGTATGGGTTAAACAATGTAAAGATTCTGGTTGCTCGTCAACATGGGAAGGTATGACCTCATTGGTTAAAGAAGCTCATCGTAATAGAGATTCCAATGTTACGCCAAGGGAAATTGATTTAGCATAGGGTTTTAGAGATAATAGGTATGTATAAATTTATTAATCACCCATACGATTATTATTTTTTAATTGTATTATTGTATATATATATATGTTGTTTTTTGAATACATTCAACCAAGAATAAATTATATCTTTATCAACTCATGACACAATAATTTTTACATGTTTGACATATTGTAGGTCAAAAACCACAATTCTATGTGGTACAATGGTAATAAATTTTGCATCAAAAAGTTGGATGACACGAAGAAAACTTGTGATTATGGGATAACTAAAATCTTTGATCTGACTAATATTTTATCTAGAAACGACATACATCCTCAAGACTCCAAAAATTGATACTGTGGAATTTTGGATGATATACTTGAGTGTGATTTTAATTCCTTCAAATTAGTTAATTATGTTCACTATCCAATGGTATAGGCTATGACTGAATCAAAATGATCCTGATAGAACTATTTTTGAACATGATAATGGATTTACAATAGTTAATACAAGGTTGTTTGAGCTAGTTGGATATGAGACCTTTGTTATTCTAAGTCAATGTGAGAAGGTATTTTACTCAGAGGTTTCACATAAATTGGATGGAAGAAGAATATATCGAAGAAGTAGAAGATGATGTAGATGATGATCACAGTCGACAATCAGTTGATGATGTTCCTGATGGAAATGTTCATGAAGAAGAAGAAGAATATGATGATGATGATGATGATGATGGTCATGATGATGAGTTGGATGAAGAAGAAGGTCAATGACATGAATGAAATGTATGATGCATGCGATTAGTATATTGTCTATTTGATATTGATTTGTTGATAGAAATTTATTTGACTTATATGGTTATTTAATTAATTCATTATATTTTGAATTCTAATACCATTACATAATTAATTCATAATGTAACTTTTAATGTTTTTAATTCATGCTCCACCTCCAGAAAGACCTAATAGTAGAACCATGCCACCCCTAGGAGATGGAGATAGAGAAAGTGTCAGCTAGCCCTCATTTTCTATGACATTTTTTGAACTTTTGTGTTTATTTATAGAATGTAGATTATTTATTAGCTATGTTATGGATGGTGATTTATGATACATATGTGATGGATTACAACATGTTTATGAAGATACATATGTGATGGATTACAACATATGTGATGGATTACAACATGTTTATGAAGATATATATGTGATTTATGATACGTATATTTCTATTATTACTAATATATTTAATGTATTTATTGTTTATCAAATTTAAAATGTAATTCTTATGATGCTCAATTGCTGGTGTTGATTACATGTATATTTGTTTTGTGATTCTATCACCCTCGTGGAAATAGGTAATTGAGTACAGACATTGTCAACCCTTTTGTTCCCTTTTGTTGAGGATCTCGTCCAATCTAGATAAATGAAAGGTAAGGAATACACAAATATACAATGATTATGATGACTGCATATTTTTCATGTTATCTACTATGTAATTTTAAGAATACGTATCATGTAATCTTTAGCTAACATAAGATAAATGAATTACATATGCAGGAACCTGAAGCCCTTTGATGAGGATCCTGCATAGTCTCATGGATTGATCAGTATAAGTTAATACACTCTATAGAAACCATTTATTATTTCTTGCTTTCTCTTTACACCCATCTTTGTCATAGGATGACATTGGTACGATACATAACATAGACATGGATATAGCTCCCAACCATTCTACCCAGAAAGTAAACCTCATTGTAATTGTACAAATTAGATAAAAGAAAAATGTTATATTATTATGTTCTTTTCTTTAGGGTTTTGGAGTAATTTTGATAATGTTACTAATATTATTGTCATAGATGGATATTCGGGGAAAGGGAAAGGAACCTACAATACTTGAGGACATCTATATAGATCTAGACTCACTATTATGCGATTATGACATCACATCTTCCACAAAACCTGTCGAAATGATGAAAAAGCCGCAACAAAAATTAATAGAGAAATTCTTTCTTTGGCATACATAAACCCTCAAAATGATGAGATAAAAGAGAGGGTGCAAAAATTGATGTAGAGAGCACAAAAATTGCAAGTAAGAAGTAATGAAATCTTTAATTATAACATAAGTTCAATAATGGTTTATATTTTATACTCTTTTATGTCATGAACTAAAATATGTACATGTTGTTTTTACAGGAATTATTGTGTCTCGATCAAGCTGGTGGCCATGATCAGGGTACTCTAGGTAGTTCAGGTGATGACCATGTTTTATACATCAAAACTACTCATTAATACCATTGATTCCATGGTAGTAAGACTATTAGAAATACCTACCTCAATAAAGAAAAAAAGTGTTGGAAATATATTAAAACTACTCATTAATACCATTTCTTTCATGGTAGTAAGACTATTCGAAATAACTACCTTGATAAAGACAAAAAGGAGGGTAGCTTATTGGTAAAGGTTGTGTTGATGGTGGTCATCGGTATAGCTAAGAAAATTAGAATGAGCGATTTTGCATTTTTTTGACAACCAAATAACTCATTAGGGACACATATGGTGATACAAGTTGTGATCGAGGCTACGTAGAGCATATTTATTGGGGAGACTAAGGTTGATAGAAAATGTATGCATCGGGAAAGGTTATACTGAAGGGCCTATCAGTATAACTATGTCCATTGGTAGAACACATAAAGAGTTATCTCGACACCTGATAGAATTCTCAAAAGTACCTATGCTGACCAGGAAATGACCAAAGGACTTCGGTTGCCATACTTGCGATGACATAACCGTCGCAGGTATGGAAGCATAGTCATCAAGGTTCTCATTGGAATTTTGATGAAAAACAAAAGAGAAAATACAATAAGGTAGTCCGAATTCCAATGATATTTCATCAGAAAACCGCCCTATGTTTGAATTTTTTCATAAATACCTACGACGTAATGTTTCCCAAATTCTGACAAAGAGTCATTAGAAATCTAATAGAAACATCGCATGTATGGCAACATAGTCTTCATCATTCGTGTCAGAATTCTGACGAATGGAAAAAGAGTACTGGTGAGACAGTAGTCAAACTTTCGATGAGCCTTCATCAAAAAAATGCCCTATGTTATGAATATATTTCTAGCATGGTTTTGTTATAAATATGACATGTATTCTATCCTCAAAAGTTCTGACAAAAAAACTTCGATGAGGATTCTCCTTGATGTTTTTCAGAATTATGACGTATTGCTGTTTGAATTTTGACAAAGAGTCATAAAAAATATGACCCAAATGTATTAGTGATATAAACGTCTTGAAAATTTGAGAAAATAATAAACAAAAAAATGAGAATGAGAAGAGAGGAAGAGAGCACGAAAGAAGAAATTATAAGAATGATGATGGAAATTAGAAAAATAAAAATCAAGGAAGTAGCAAAATTTAAAGGTGTGCTGACTCATGCTCATAGAGATCAAAATTTGAGAGGTAGAGGATGATCAGGTAGAGGTTTGGAAGAGGAAATGTTACGGTAACTTATTTTAAGTGTTGTGAAGAGGGTCATAGAGCATATGATTTTCCCCCATGAAGATGAAATACCTAGAAGAAGATAATAAAATCAAAATAGAGAAACAATTTTTTTGGAAGAATATGCATGTTCATCAGATTCAGAGGAAGTAAAAGGAGGTGGAATCTTGATGATAGGAAGAGAAGTGTTGAATGAGGTAATGAACCAGATCAAAGAAAAAGATTATTCAAGACAAGATGAAATCTTGAAGGGAAGGCTTTCAATTTTATAATTGATAGTGGGAGTGCCAAAAATATCGTGTTTGAAGAAATGGTGACAAAGTTGAAGCTTGATAGAAGAAGCCATCTGAATCCATACTGGATAGCATGGGGTACAAGACGATCAAAATATTTTGGTCAATGAAAAATGTATGATAAAGTTTAAGATATGAGATTATTTTAATGAAATATAATATGATATTATTCCCATGGATGCATGTCACATTTTATTAGAAAGGCCTTGGTGGTATGGTAGGAAAAAAAATGCATGATGTTTGTGATAATACTTACACAATAAATAAGGATGAAGTAAAACATAAATTGAAACCTTTGAAAGAGGATTTGGTTCAAGTTTGTGGTAATTCAAGAGTTTGTTTAGTGGATGCAAGAAAATTATTAAATGGTGTGAGGCATGAGAAAGTTTATTTTTCTTTTATTTCTAAGACTAATTGTGAAAATGTGGAAGATGTTCCTATGGAGATTACACATTTGTTGCAAGAATTCAGGGATATTATCTCAGATAATATGCAAAAGGACTTTGACTAGTGAGAAAGATCATCCATCATGTTTATTTGATGTCGGGAGTAGTTTTACCAAACAAGGCAGCCCATAGAATGTCTCCTATAAAGTGTGAAGAGTTGAATAGAAAAGTTTATGATTTGTTGAAGAAGGGTTTGATTAGAGAGATTTTGAGACCAAGTACAATGTTTTCTATTTTGACACCTATGAAAGGAGGAGAATGGAGACTGTGCACTAATTCAATATCCATAAACAATATTACCATCAAATATAGATTTTTGGTGCCTAGTATGGATGATATCGTGGATTACTTGAGTGGAGCTGAGTACTTCACCAAAATTTATTTGAAGAGTGAATACCATCAAATTTAGATCAGAGAGAGAAAGAGATGAATAGAAGACAACTTTCAAGACTAAGGGAGGTTTTGATGAGTGGTTGGTCATGCCATTTGGCCTAACCAATGCACCTAGTACATTTATGAGATTGATAAATGAGTTATTGAAAAGTTTTTTTTGGTAGATTTGTAGTTGTTTATCTTCATGTTATTTTGATGTTTAGTAAGAAACTAGAATAACATTTGATATATGTTAGACTTATTTTTGAGAAGCTTAGAGGTGAAAATTTTCTGATTAACCTCAAGAAGTACAAATTTTTGAAGAGGAAACTGGTATACTTGGGCTTTGTGGTATTAGGACAAGCGATCAAGAAATACCCAAAGAAGGTGAGAACTATCTTAGAATGGCCAAAACCTAGAACTGTAACAGAGGTTAGACCATTTCATGGATTAGCAAGTTTTTATAGAAAATTCGTTAAAGTTTTTAGTAGTATATATGAACCACTAACTGAGACTATGAGATGTGATAAGAAGGAGTTAAAGTGGAATACAAGGGCAGCAAAGAGCTTTGATTTGTTGAAGGCCAAAGTGACAAAAGAACTTGTGTTAGCAATTCCAAATTTCAGCAAGACATTTCAAGTTGATTGTGATGTAAGTGGTAATGCTATTGGGGTTTTTTAAGCCAAGAAGGTAAACCCCATTGCCTACTTTAATGAGAAGTTAAATGATGCTAAGAATTAATTTTTTCTTTATGATCAATATTTTTATGCTATTGTTCAAACACCTAATAAATGAAGACACTCTTTCTTGCCCAAGGAGTTTGTTTTGTATATGGATCATCAAACACTTCAATATTTGAATAGTCAAGGAAAGTTGAATCAAAGACATATGAAATGGGTAGAGTTTTTACAAAATTATACATTTGTTTTGAAATATAGAAGTGAGAAGTCAAACATGGTTGCAAATTCTTTGAGTAAAAGATAACTTTTTTTTATTGAATTTGAAGTTGTTTGTTTTGATGAGCTCAAGGAGTTCTAGTGGACACCTCTTATAAATGTGATTATTTTTTGTCTCTACAATACTTAAATATTTTAGGATTTAATTAAAATGAACGCTACCAAGAAATCATATTGGTGGAACCCCATCAAGATGGTATATCATTGCAAACAGTTCTACTCCTAGTAGACATCGAGGCATCAATCTTTAGACCTCCATATTCAATCTGTTTAGACATGGATTTATAGCTTCCATGAAAGAGATCTTCAAATGAGTATTTTTTATCACTGTGGGAGTTGGATATGATCGGTTTAGGTTCATTTTGGGGAAACGTTAGTGATACTTTGATTACATTGGTGTAATCCTAATGGAATTTGAACCTAGAATTTTAGGAGATGCAATACCTTTCGTCTCATAGATCCATCAACGAACTCAAAGCTTATACTTGTGCAACGTGGAATAGGAGATTCATGTTCTGAATGGCGGAGAATGAAACCAATGACTAATTGATAAAGGAACTTTTTATCTCCGTGGATTTTCATTCAAAAAAGGGAGCATGAATAGGCAATGATTTTTTTTAAAGAAGTGACTACAAGTTGTCCAAGGTGGTGATTTAGTCAAAGACTTTTTTATATATGAATTTATAAGTGATTAACATTAAGTAAATGATGGTGATTAGTGAAGAAACCAAATTTTGGAAAAGGATATAAGGTGCGATCTAATGAAGAGGCATATACAATCAGTTATAACTAGTTCAAACCGATTCAGTTAAGGAGGGAGGAGAAAGGGGATTGAACAGAACAATCTGCCAGACCTGATTCCAGGGGGTAAGATGTAGTTTAAAATTTTATTCAAAAATGATGATGGTTTTATTTTCTTTCCATCGAAGAGGCCAAGCATGAAGAAAAGGTCACCCTCTCTTCCTCTCTGTTCTCACCCTTATTCTCTATTTTATATATATATATATATATATATATATATATATATATATATATAGACACACACACATATACATATATACACAAAATTGTTGGATACATGGCTGTTTTGTTTCATATATATTTTTTTGTGTTATTTATTTATTTTAGTGGAAATATGATGTAGGAGTATTAGAGCATGGCAGGATGCCTATGGAAGACAAAGAGAAACGCAAGAGCATGAATGTTTCTAAACAAGTTGATTGGCATGTGTTGAATTCAATCATGGCCTTTGAAGGCTATAAAACTAATAAATTTGTAATGAATCCTAAAGGGCCTGGTAAGGACCTTAGGATCATCAATGGTGATATATGAGCATAAGGCTAAAACGAAGTTAATTAGGTCCTTAGTAGTATTATAAAGGTTTAGAAGTGGTTAATAGAGTCCTAAGGATCTAATTCAAACTCTTTCAATAATATCTAAGTTGGCAAATTCCAATTTTTGAATCCCAACGGCTAGATACAATTACGTGGGAAATTAGCTTTTGAGTGTCTTATGTTTAAACAAACATGGTAACAAATCATTTGAAATGGTTGAGAGGAAGGTTAATAAGTATATTTTTATCATTGTACGACAAAGATATAGTAGAGAAAGGTCTGGTGTACAGATTGTGTCTGGAGATTTAATGAAAACTTGATATTTTCTGCATTTTAATGGTGTTTTTGCATTTGCTTTTATCAGTGAAGGTTATAACATTTCAAGGAACATTATTGACATGTTTTCAATCCTTCGTAAATATTTTGAAGATCATTTCCATTTTTGATTGATCAAACAGGGCTGATTGTCATCTAGAAATTAGTGTTTTCTTGTAGTTTTGATAGTTTCAATGATCAAATGATCATTCCATGGATGATTTGCTGACTGATTCACATGGAATGATCCATCCTTAACTTGTATTATACAAATATAACTTTATAATATGCAAATGAAGGATCGAATGTTGGTGATCACCGAAAATAGTGTGTTGAAGGGTTATGAAAATAGTGGGTAAGGAGAAATAGTAGGAGATCTGCTTGAATAAGATAGTGTTTTTATGTTTTGAGGTGTCTAGATACACCCTATACAAGGTGAATCCACCCTTTTTTGTTGCAAAAGTGTTGGGAGAGTGTTCAATCAGAAAGCCCTATATTTGAGGGTTATTTGGAGCCAATTTGGGGCTTTGCTACTTGGAAGTGTCCAAGATCCAAATTGATTGTAGATTCTATGGTTTGGGAATGTTTGTGAAGATTGTTGAGAGTCTTGAAGTCATGAGAGAAGTCTTTCTTGTGGTTTCTTTGTTAACTTTTCCTATTTCTATGCTTGTTATTAAGGGACAGTTTGAGAACCTTTAAATTTGTCCAAAACAACATATTCTGAATTCTTGATATGTTAATGTATGTCCAAAAGGGTATCTGAAAATCTAATAATTTTTCCCAGTGTCTTGAGAATGTTGGGAGTAAATTGCCTTTTTTACTTCATTGGTGACTTATAAGAGGGGTTATTAGGCCTTGTTGGCAGTTTGAGCACTTAGGAGTGTTGGGCGTTGCTACAAACCTTATAATCTAATAAATGCTTTTAAGTCCAACTAAAATAGGTCATATACATCAACTTTATCCATTTGGGAAGGGTGTAGTGACTTCTTGCTACATTTGAGCCTTAAGGGTTAGTGGGCAAGTGCCTAAACCTCACAAAGGTTCATCCATCCACACTTGCATTCAGTATTTCAACACAATCCTCTATGTCAAGTGGTATCAGAGCCTCAAGGAAAGGTTTGGATAAAGGTCTAAAGTAATTATGGCACCTAAGAACCAGATGGAAAGAGAAATTGAAGAGCTGAAGGCAACACTTGAGAAGAAGGAAAGAAAGAAGAGGGAACTAGAGGCAGAAAGGGAAAGAGAAGAGAGGTAGATGAGAAGAGAAAGACTTCAATTCTTGGAGAGGATATAAGCCTTAGAAAAATAAAGAAGCGAACCTAGGAGGGAAGAAGTTAATGAATAAAACCATGAAGAAGAAGGTGAGTTCCATGTAGGACAAGATAATAAGGGTCATAGAGAATAAAATGATCTTGAAGAAAGGAGGTTTATGAGGTTGATAAAAGAAGTACAAGGTATTAGTGGTAAGAGTAATGTAGATTTTCCAATCTACCAAGGGAAGATGGATATAGAAGAGGTGCTTGGATGGCTAGAAGCACTTGAAAACTAGTTTGATTTAGAGAATGTGGTAGAAGAGAAGAAGGTGAAGTTGGTAAAAGAAAGATTGAGAGGTACAACCCTTACATTGTGGACTAGTATTCAACGTGAGAGGATAGCAAGAGGATTGAATAAGATTTCAAATTGGGAAAGAATGAAAACTATGGTAAAGGATCAATTTTTGCCATCAAATTTGGCAATAAAAACTAAGATGAGAAGGAACAATTTGAAATAGAGGGACATGGATATTGTGTCCTCCACAAAGAAATTTCACACCCTAAGCATTAGGGGAGGGATATACAATGAAGATGAGAAGGTTGCTAAGTACATCACTGGCCTGAAGTACAACATACAAGATGAGATAGGGTTGAACATACCAAGGACCCTAGGAGAATGTTTTCAACTTGTAGTTAGAGAAGATGAGAAGTTGAAGAGGAAAAATGAGAGGCAAAGAAATAGAGGAGGAGGAGCCATGAGAGGAAGAGGTGGAAAAACAAATGCAGACTTTCAAAGAAACAATGATAAAGATAAAGGTAAAGAACCTACAATAAATTAGAGAGGGGGATATAGAGGAGGATGATTTGGTGGAAGAGGCAATGGTATCTTCACAGGTAAATGTTTTTATTATAATGAAGTGGGATATCAGTCATTTAGATGCCCTAAATGGATTGAATCAGACCAAGACAAAGATAGGAGAGTACATCTTGTGCAAGAGGATGAAGAAAATGAAACACCTAGACCAAGTGATGCAGGAGCATCCTGGCTAT
Organism: Chamaecyparis obtusa; assembly: GCA_027943335.1. Taxonomy (NCBI): domain Eukaryota; kingdom Viridiplantae; phylum Streptophyta; class Pinopsida; order Cupressales; family Cupressaceae; genus Chamaecyparis; species Chamaecyparis obtusa. The sequence continues at coordinate 561,317 of BSBK01001599.1, read as the reverse complement.
AAGAGAAATCTTGCATCACCCAAAAATATTTATGGTTTCTTTTCAAATCTTTTACAGAGTTGCTATTTATGGAAACTTGCTATTTTTAGTAAGTTGGTCATACGATCTCAGAATGTTCTGATTTCACAAGTGGAGGTTCATCTTAGTCATATCAGCCTACCAGTTGAGTTTCATTACCATATCATTTGTATTAGTGAAGTTATTGAGATTTTTGGGTATGAAATCTTTGAGCTCAATTTTGAAGGCCTTAGAGGTTCTAGATCGTGATCGACCCCTAACTGATTGGAGCTTGCGCAAGTCAGGTATTGTATATTAGGTCCTACCATTTCCAAAAAGTGGTTATAATAGAAAAATGGAGCTACTGTTAGACAGTTATCGTCTCCGGAAGTTGGGGTACCTAAAAACATATTTTGTAATTATTTAGAACCGACCCTATGTAAAATAAAATGAAAATAAAATAATTCTTACGAAAGTCAGCCTTAAGGGCTAAATTTCTAGAACCTTCTCGGGCGGTGGAAATTGCCTATATAAAGAAGGCCCATAGTGTTGTCTAGGATAGTTCTGGGTAGATCTGGGTAATGATTCGAGGCTTTGTCCTACAAAATATTGTAAGGAAAAATGCCCTTGTGGCTTTGCATATTTTAATTTTGAAATTTGTAACTCCACATTTGTGGAGATAATAAGAAGCCCATTTTCTGTTCTTGCAAATTGTTGTTGTTTCTCTGTTTCTGTTATGTGTTTGTGGTATTAAGGGGAGCACCCTTCATCACCAAGAATGGAATATCTTGAGATTGGTGAATGCTTGATGATAAGACAAGGTGAAATTTTTTTAGAACCAAAGGTAAACATTTTCAGAACTAATTGTTTATGCAAAGGAAATTTATGTAGGTTGATTGTGGATTCTGGATCACATAGAAATCTTGTTTCATCTTATATGGTTTCCATGTTAGGAATTGTACCATTTGACCGTCCTAATCCCTACAAGGCCACTTGGGTTACCCAACAACAGCATGTAGTGGTTAGTCAGAAGGCTTATGTGAATTTTTTTATTGGTCCATATTAGGATAGGGTTCTTTGTGATGTCATTCCTATGACATGTGGAAATATAATTCTAGGCAGACCATGGTAACATAGTAGAAGAACAATTCATGATGGGTTTGAGAACACATAATTGGTGCAAAAATATGGTGAGAAGTAAAAAATGAGTCCATTACCTTTGGATAATGAAAGGGAAAATATTGTAATTTTTTTTTAGAATCAGATCTTTGAGAAGAAGCAAGATATTGGTTGGTAGATGGAGAATTTTCAAAACAGGGACATTCCTAATGATAAGGGACTTTGAGATTTGAAAAGTGTGAAGATAGGGACCATTAGTTTTCCTATTGTTGATCAGAGAAAGGATGAAGGAAAGGAGGAGTTGTAGAGGCATCCCATGAAGAATATTGGATCAGTAATATAGTCAAGATGCAAGCATCAATCAAAGTAGCAGTACAAGCAACACCAATACTATCCTAGGTAGGGACACACAAATAAAGGCTTTATTTATAACATTTCTTGGCATGTGAATACAAGATAGAGAGGAAGAAATAAATTTACACTTGGGGATTATTTGGATCTTAAACAAAGATGGACAAGGAGACATGATGCATTGAAGAAATGGAGCCACTCTTGGGACAAGAGTTTCTATGAAGGTTGGGAGAATGATGCAGGAGCATCAGAGCATGGAAGGATGCCTATTGAAGACAAAGAAAAAGGAAAGAGCATGAAGGTGCCTAAAAATTTCAAATGGAATGTGTTGAAGCCAATCATGGCCTTTGAAGGCTATAAGAATAATAAATTTGTAATGAATCCTAAAGGGCTTGGAAAGGACCTTAGGATCATCAATGGTGATATATGAGCATAAAGCTAAAATGAAGTTAATTAGGTCCTTAGTAGTCTTATAAAGGTTTAGAAGTGGTTATTAGAGTCTGAAGGATCTAATAGGCAAGTTTTATAGGTTATTTAGTTGTTTTATGTAATAATATGTAAGTTGGCAAATTTAAATTTTTCAATCCCAACAACTAGATACAATTAGGTAGGAAATTATTTTTTGAGTGTTTTATGTTTAAAAAAACATGGTAACCAATCCAAATTGGTTAAAATGGTTGAGAGGAAGGTTAATAAGTATAGTTTGATCATTGTACGACAGGGATATAGTAGAGAAAGGTCTGGTGTACGGACTGTGTCTGAAGATTTAATGAAAACTTGATATTTTCTACATTTTAATGGTGTTTTTGCATTTCCTTTGATCAGTGAAGGTTCTAACACTGCAAGGAACATTATTTACTTTTTTCAATTCTTAGTAAATGTTTTGAAGATCATTTCCATTTCTGATTGATCAAACATGGCTAACTGTCATCTAGAAATTAGTGTTTTCTTGTAGTTTTGACAGTTTCAATGATTGGATGATCATTCCATGGATGATCTGCTAACTGATTCACATGGAATGATCCATAACTTTTATTATACAAATCTAAATTTCTAATATGTAGATGAAGGGTTGAATGTTGGTGATCATAAAAAATAGTGTGTTGAAGGGTTATGAAAATGGTGGGTAAGGAGCACTAGTAGGAGATCTTCTTGAACAAGATAGTGTTTTTATGTTTTGAGGTGTCTAGATACACCCTATACAAGGTGAATCCACCCTTTTTGTGGCATAAGTGTTGGGAGAGTGTTCAATCAGAAAGCCCTAGATTTAAGGGTTATTTGGAGCCAATTTGGGGCTTTGCTACTTGGAAGTGTCCAAGGTCTAAATTAATTATATATTCTATAGTTTGGGACTGTTTTTAAGGACTGGTGAGAGTCTTGAAGCCAGGAGAGAAGTTTGGATTGTGGTTTCTTTGTTATTTTTCCTATTTATATGCTTGTTGTTAAGGGACAGTCTGAGAACCTTTAAATTTGTCCAAAACAACATATGTTGAATTCCTGATATGTTAATGTATGTCCAAAAGGGTATCTGAAAATCTAATAATTTTTTTTGGTGTCTTGAGAAAGTTGGGAGTAAATTTCCTTTTTACTTTGATGGTGACCTACAAGAGGGGCTATTAGGCCTTTTTGGTAGTTTGAGCACTTATGAGTGTTGGGTGTTGCTAAAAACCTTATAATCTGATAAATCCTTTTGAATCCAACTAAAATAGGTCATATACATCTACTTTAGCCATTTGGGAAGGGTGTAGTCACTTATTGGTATATTTGAGCCTCCTTTAAATTTGTCCAAAACAACATATGTTGAATTCTTGAAATATTAATGTATGCCCAAAAGGGTATCTAAAAATCTAATAAGTTTGTCTAGTGTCTTGAGAAAGTTGGAAGTAAATTTCCTTTTTACTTTGCTGGCGACCTACAAGAGGGGCTATTAGGCCTTGTTGGTAGTTTGAGCACTTAGGAGTGTTGGGTGTTGCCACAAACCTTATAATCTGATAAATCATTTTGAATCCAGCTAAAATAGGTCATATACATCCACTTTAGCCATTTGGGAAGGGTGTAGTCACTTCTTGGTACATTTGAGCCTTAGGGGTTAGTGAGAAAGTGCCTAAACCTCACAAAGGTTCATCCATCCACACTTGCATTAAGTCCTTCACCACACCCCCAAACCACATAATCTACAATCAATTTGGACCTTGGACAATTCCAAATAGAAAAGCCCCAAATTAGCTCCAAATAACCCTCAAATATAAGGATTTCTGATTGAAAAGTATCCCAACACTTCTACAACAAAAAAGGGTTGATTCACCTTGTATAGGGTGTATCTAGACACCTCAAAACATAAAAACACTATCTTGTTCAAGCAGATCTCCTACTGCTGCTCCTTACACACCATTTTCATAACCTTTCAACACACTATTTTCGGTGATCACCAACATTCAACCCTTCATTTGCATATTAGAAAGTTAGATTTATATAATAGAAGTTAAGGATGGATAATTCCATTTGAATCATTCAACAAATCATCCATGGAATGATCATCCAATCATTGAAACTGTCAAAACTACAAGAAAACATTGATTTCTAGATGATAGTCAGCCCTGTTTGATCAATAAAAAATGGAAATGATCTTTGAAACATTTACTAAGGATTAAAAACTATTAAATAATGTTCCTTGCAGTGTTAGAACCTTCACTGATCAAAGGAAATGCAAAAACACCATTAAAATGCAGAAAATATCAAGTTTTCATTAAATCTTCAAACACAGTCTATACACCAGACCTTTCTCTGCTATATCCCTATCGTACAATGATCAAACTATACTTATTATCCTTCCTCTCAACTATTTCAACCAATTTGGATTGGCTACTATGTTTTTTTAAACATAAAACACTCAAAAATGAATTTCCCACCTAATTGTATCTAGCCGTTGGGATTCAAAAATTTGAATTTTCCAACTTACATATTATTGCATAAAACAACTAAATAACCTATGAAACTTTCCTATTAAATCCTTAGGACTCTATTAACCACTTATAAACCTTTATAAGACTACTAAGGACCTAATTAACTTCATTTTAGCCTTATGCTCATATATCACCATTGACGATCGTAACGTCCTTACCAAGCCCTTTAGGATTCATTACAAATTTATTATTTTTATAACCTTCAAAGGCCATAATTGGATTCAACACATGCCAATTGAGCTTTTTAGACACCTTCATGCTCTTGCTTTTGTGCATGTGAATTTTGTACCTAGCTAGAGACACAACACTTCAATAAAACATTAGAGGTTAGCAAATCAAGAAATCTGCAATATAAATGAACTAAGCTAACCAGGTGATTTACTGCCTTCTAGTAGGTGCAAGTATGGTATTCTCAGATTAAGACTGAGATCAGTGACAATGCAACACCTAAATGAAGGATTTAAATGATTGAAAGTAATGAAATATGGATGCAATTTAATCTATCTTTTTGTATTTTCTATGCAATTATGATGAAATGTGATATGAAATTGATCTAAATGAATTGAAATGAATTACAATGCAAATCTAACAATGCTATGAATGCTATGAAAAACAATGAGTTGAAATTAGCAAAATCTCACAATCACTTGTTCGCAAGAGCTTGATTCTCCAAAACACAAGTACTCAAAAATTGAAGGACACAGATGCAAGAAGACCTTTTGTGAAGGGTTGAGCTTTGTTTTTATAGAAATCTAGGGCTTTGAGGATGTATTGAGAAAGCCATAAATCACTATTGATAAACTCAGGTTGATTTTTGGGTTAACAAGAAACTAGGAATAGATCAACTCATAAAATCATGCAAAAGCACTTTTTAACTCAAAATAGAGTTTAGATCACTTTTTCAACTCATAATCACATGTTGAGTTTAGAAAATTTAACAAATTGAAATTGATAATTGATTTAAAGTTGACTTCTTTTTTGATTGTGCATGATTTAATATGAATTAATTTAATAATAAAAGTGATTTATCCTCAACAAAACTGATTTTGAATTAAAATAATTGATTTATGGGTTAATCAATTATTAAATCAAACTTTATTCCAAAACTATATCATTTAAATATTGACAACTGGATTTGATTAACTAAATAAGAATTTAATCAATTATTTGTAGGATTTTTGATATTACTGTAAAAATTAACTAATATTAATTAGGAATAAATCTAATTAAATCTAATTAAATAATTAAGTGGTAGAATTAAATCTAATTAATCAAATATTAAAAATATTCAATTAATCAAATTTTAGGATAAATATGATTTATCACCAAATAATATTTAATCAGGATAATTAGATGATTTAGGAATATTTAAGAAATATTCCCTGATGTAGAATTAGGATAAAATCAATTAGGGTTTTGATAAACTGATGTGCAAATGTGCCTTAGGTTAGGACTTTTATGTCGATTTCAATCGAATTGTTGATGTAGGAGGTCAATGGTCCTATAGCTCATTTTTGGGGTATTACATTTTGCCCCTCTTTGAATTACTGTGTGAAGCGCAGTGGTTCAAAGAATAATCTATTTTTGATGATGATGTAGACTCAGTTATGTGGTGGAGAAACTGATCCTAAAAGATTAACCGATTCTGAGACAGAAACTGATTGATAGATTTGAAGATGTTGGATTCAGGTCCTGATTGACCAAAGAATTGAGATGATGTCAACTATATCAACAATGAACTTGTGATTATGAAGAAGTGACAAAATGCCTGATTTTGAACCTACGATTACGAAGAAGTGATTGTCCCGACTCCAGACCTGATTGTCCAAAGGAATTGAAAGGATGCCAAATCTGAACCCTTCAGTTACGAAGAACCAAGGAAATAACACAATTGAATTGATGGTTACGAAAAGGTGATACAATTTATAAGATTGATTAGGATATGAGATTGATATGGATCTTGATGAATCTGATATGCCCCAAGTGATGTGCCCCAAGTGATGAGGACTTCTGATGAATCAATAAGAAGACATGGTTGTTGTCTTGATCACTGAAAGAAAGATTGATTTACAGATTTGATTGATGTGCAATACCATGCCCCTTTCGGGATGAAAATCAAAATCTGACAAGAAAAGCCAACATAAAATGGTTTAGAAGCATGTTAGTTGATTTGAGAATTGGTTATACACATTCAAAAATGTGTTATGCATTATTTGGAGGTCCAGAAGACCAAGTTTGACTAGGTTTGACCATGAGTTGATTGTGGTTGACCAAGTTGAAATTTTGATAGTTTGATGTGAGATAATCAGTTAAGTTGAATACTAGATTTCATTGATGTTTTGAAGGTTGATTATGCAAGCAGTCGGCCGTCCTGGGTCTGAAAATTTTAAATCATGATTTTGACAAAGTAAATGATCTCAGATTTTGGTTTTGATCCCGAAAATGGGTTTAGAATGTCAAAATTAGCTAGGGGTGCAATTTTCACGCAAAACGAAGCACTTTGAAAAATTAGGTCAAAAACCTATATAAGGCCCAAAAGGGTCATTTTCAAATCATTATTCACTTTGACTTTTATAAACTTTGTGGAGCCCTCTAAGACAAAAATGGACAAAATGGAAGTGCATGTCTCTTCACATCGATTTGAGTGCAACCAACGGTACTAGCGACCTCCCCAGTATGGGAATCTGGTAAGTGGACCTTTGTGCCTCTCTGTGAATTCAAATTTTTCCTGTTTTAAGCATGTTTTTGAATTTTTCATACGTTTTTAGCTTTTTGAATTTTTGCATCATAGAAATGCATACGACAGTCCAGTAGGAATCGTACGACTTTTGAATTCCATTTGAAGTGTCGTACCTGTTATAACTATAACTCATATGAGAGGGGGACCCTTCTGTCGTACGACATTTCATTGGGTCACTCAAGTGTTGTATGAGAACCTTTAGATTGTCATGTATGCATGAAATATCATGTGGGAACCCATAGAAACTCCTACGAGTTTTTATGCTAGTCTGAAAACTCATATGGAAAATAGTGAGTATTTTTCTCATCCTTTGGTCAAATTTTTTATTTTTCTAATTTCATAGGTTGATTCCTTAGCATTTAATGTACCTTCTGAAATTGTCAATTTATTGTTATGGATGCTTATAGCCTGATTTTTTACCAAGTTACTGATAGGGTGTCCCTATTTCTGTGTTGTGTAGGTTCATTATCTAGATGTACATGTTTAGATCTCACATCTTGTGACTTAGAGATTATGTGTTTCCTTGCCTGATCCTCTCAGAGTTCACCTAGCTGCCTGTGGTTTTGAGTACTTGATACGGTTTCCTAATATTTGGGTGAACCATGGTTTGATTACTGCGTTGATTGAGAGATTCCACTCCGAGACTTAGACATTCCACCCGCCTATCGAAGAGATCACTATGACGCCAGAGGATGTGTATAGGATTCTTCGCATACCATTTCATGGCCCTTGCCTAGACTACATTAGTGTGGGTAACAGTGGTCTATATGCTTTCAGGACTCTGTTTGGTGCTGATGAGCATATCGTTCAATCTATCTCTTGGGAGACTCTAGCTCTTAGATATGGGTAGACTCACCGCCTTGAGTGTATTCTAGTAGGGATGATCAGAGAAATCATCATGTCTGACCGTCAGTAGAATGATCTTCTAATGGGTTGGGCCCCGATGGTAGCATGCTTGATAGCTATACCTTCTGAGCTGGGATGGGGACAGTGTATGTTAGCTCACATGTTCTCAGACATGCATGAGATAGTTTACCATGAGGGTAAATCATTTTCTTCAAGTGCACTTGTTCTACAAATTTGGGCTTGTGAGCACATCCTCATATGTCGGCCAATATGTGGCGATGAGAGGCAGCCACATGAGCCTCTTATATATAGATATTCTGGTTACGTTACACAGGTCCAGATGGGCCATACTGATTACTGAAGGCATGTTATTGATGACATGACCTTTGTTATTTGGAGACCGTACCTATAGGTGGAGGCATGGCCAGTAGCACATGCTTAGTTCAGATATTTCTCTTAGAGTCAGGTGCTAATAGGATGTTCTACCACTATCTTGGAGCGATTCATCATCACACGTGTATGGAGACAATATGGCATCATACAGGATGCACCACAGGATTATGCCACTTATGCACGCTTGGTTTGAGAGCTGGGATTAGGATGGATAGCTCAATTGTCATATGCTCTTTGGAGTCAGGAGTATATTGGATATGTAGCTAGAGACTGGAATTATAGGCCATAGGTAGCTGATGTAGGTGTTACTGATGCATTTATTGCTTGGTTGGCTGAGCATCCTTTGAGGAGATTTTTTGATCCAACTGAGCTGATTTCAACTATGGAGGAGGTTGAGGATGTGACAGGTGCACCCATGGGAAGAGGCTAGAGATGGAGGGATGTTTAGATACCGATGGTGCAACCTACACCACCTAGGCCTAGAGAAGTGGTTACCCCATAGAGACCAGCAGGGTAGATGAGGCCACCACAACTCGTAGTGTTGTAGTGTAGGTATACTAGGGGTGAGAGTGGTACACTAGGCAGCATGAGTAGTGTTGATGATGTTTTAAAAGCACAACATGATGTGGGTGGCATAGATGATACACATGCTACTCCTAATTTTGATTTAGGTGCTAAGGTCTGACATCGTAAGGTGTGTAGAGAGGTAGCTATTGATCAGTCGATGGAGGATGTAGAGGTACCGGTAGCGGAGGTAGATCTTGGACTGAGATAGACCCCTCAAGACATTATTAGGTGACTCAGGCTGTAGATTAGGGACTTGAGATTGCAGAGTTCCACTTTTGAGGTACAACTGAGAGAGTATGAGAGGTAGAGAATAAAGCGAGAGGCAAATGTGAGGCGGTTGCAGGCTGAGGTCATTCATCAAACTAGTCAGGATTCTTACTATGTTTCTACATATTAAGCGAGTGTACCTGCTACCCAGAGAGTCCCTACATATTTTGAGTATATGCTTTCTGTCGAGGGAGCTAGAGCACCACATGCTGATCCACCACCAGAGGCACCTGCCCCACCACTACCAGATGTGGAGGAGCAGGAAGACAGCTGATCTACCTTAGTGTTCTATTTTTTTTGTCATTTTGTCCATATACTATTCATATCTGATAGCTCACATGAGCTCATTCTTTTGTATACTGTGCCAGTAGTGCACCCTGACTATTCTAATTTTTGATATATATGAGATCGATTTTGGTTGTGACTTCATATGTAATTGTCATTTTGGTTTATGATGATTATATCATGTGATGCAAATTTTTTAAATGCGTCGATTAGTGTAGAATGTATGGAATATGCAATGCAATGATTTCTTTCAAATGTATGGGTTATGTAATGCAATGATAGATGATAAATAGATAAATGCCAATGTATGTTTATGGATGCACATGTATGTATGCAAATGGATATATGAAATGATCATGATATGTAATGTAAATGCAACGATACACATGATATGTTTTGTAGGTATTGATGAAGACAAGTACTTAGTCATTTGTCAAAATCGATGTGTAACCTAGGATGGTGACTCCTTGTTGATCGTTAAAGAGACCTTCATGTGAGACTCAGTCCTTGTATCATGTTTAGCATAGTTTTGGAGAATCGTTAAGCGTTCAAGTTGATTTAGAGATCGTGAGATAAATAAAACCATGCAAAGTGCAGAACCCAGAATGAAATGCACCTAGGACCTAGGACTTAGTCACTGATCATGTGTCGGTCATTTTCATCACTGAATTTTTTTTTGTTCTTTTCTCTTTTAGGTAACACCGGATAAATCAATACAATGCCCACTAGTTAGACAGCCAGACATATGAATATTGATTTTTGTTTTATTATGTCGGATTTAGATATAAACACCAAAGCACAAAAAGCTAGGATGACCTGAATATCATGTCCATTTTGATATAGAAATTTGTATAAGAATCAGAACATAAACATTGTGATGACCTGAATATGCCTTGCAAAAAAACAAAACAAAGGAGAGATCATTCTCATTCTCATGTGAATTTACTTGCAGTGACCCTTTATCGTTCACACCTTGGATAATTTTGCATTTTCACAATAGAGAAGGAGAAATCACTCAAAAAGATTAAGTTAAATCAAATTTCCTTGAATTTCCTAGGTATCAATGGTCGAGGTACACATGGCTATCCAATACATGATGGAGGCACTTATAGTGGACACCAATTCAATCTAGAATTTCCAAAGTTGTTAGATTTTCACTCAAAGCAAAAAACAAAGAAAAGATTATGCCCCCAGTCATCACTCTCTAAATCCTATGAAGGACATCATCCAAGAGCTCAAGGGAACATAATATACAAAAATCTCAATGTGAATCAGTAAGCATACAAAGAGGATTTAAACATGTCGCAGCGATTGTTTTCAGTTTATTTTGTTGTTGTTGTTGCAAAATCCTTTTCTGGTGAGGAGACTGACTGACTGACTTAGATATAGATTTGGAAGGACCTTGATTGGATATGACTCATCTGAAGATACTGAGGACTTTAGGATATGACATTGATTTCCCCCAAGTTGAAACATTGATAGGATACAAACACTTGTATTGGATTTATGCTCAGACTGACTTTATTGAAAACAGGATGCGAAAGAAAACTGGGAGATATATACAAACTAAAGTAGACTGAAAGATGGGAAAGACCAAGATTGCATTGATAGATGGAGCATTTTTGAACAAGTGGCACCCATTTTCTGAGTTTTCACCATCTTGGCAGAGATTCTATTTTTGCTACCAAGGCGCTTGTTTCCAGGTTTTCACCAAGGCACTTTTTTTTTCTTCTTTTTTTTGTATTTTTCATCTTTTCAATTTTTTTTTGAACTTTTTAATTTTTTTAATTTTTTTGAGATACATCAAGGCACCTATTTGCTAGGTTTTCACCAGGATGATCATTTTTTTCAAGACTTTTTTTGATTTTTATGATTTTTTTCAGGACATTTTACCATAGACTGAATGCCTTAAGCCTATAATTTCTTCAGATGGAGAACATTGATTGGTTCTCAGAGCTGTTCTCCTTTAGTCATTGAGAGTTGATAGGTTCCAGAGCCAAAAGTAGCACTGATAAAAAAGGGACCCAACCATTTGGGTTCAAACTTCCCCTTGTGTTCTCTATGTGATTGATTTTTAGGATTTTCTCTCAAGACTAGATCGCCAACCTGAAATTCTCTGTGTCTGACTTTCTTGTTGTCTACACTCATCTAGTAGCTCAAGTTCTTGCAACCTAGACACTCTATAGTCATCATCAGTTACTAGACCATGCATTCTGATTCCTAGTGATGGGATTTCAACCTCAATAGGTAGTACTACTTCAGACCCATAAACTAAAGTGAATGGTATAGCCCCAATGGGTGTTTTGATACTTGTTTTGTAGGCCCAGAGAGCTGGATTGATCATGAGATGCCAGTATCTTCCTATTTTATTAACTGTATGATGCAATATTTTCAATAGATTCTTGTTTGATGCTTCTTCTTTCCCATTCCCTTGAGGATAGTATATGGATGACCAATGTTGTGTACTCTTGAATTTAGAGCACAAGGAATCTAAGTCCTTATTCTTGAATTGACCACCATTATCTGTGACTATTGAATGTGGAATGCCATACCGACAAATGATATAATTTAGAATAAACATTGAGATTTGTTTCCCGATTGCTTGAGTCAAAGGGACTGCTTCTACCCATTTTGTGAAATAGTCTATAGTTGTAATAATATGAGTATGTTCGTAGGAAGAATGTGGATATATATCCCCTATAAGGTCAAACGCACATTGCTAGAAAGGCCATTGTGTAGTAAAGGGAATAAAATTTCTCCCTATTGCATGAATCAAGTTCCCATGGACTTGACATTTCTGACAATTCTTAGCATACTTGATAGCCTCTTTTTCCATTTTAGGCCAATAATACCCAACCCTAATAAGTTTTTGAGCTAGTGTTAAACCATTGGAATGTGATCCACGTATACCGTCATGGAATTCCTCTAATGCGCATTGAGACTCTTCATGTTCTAAACACCTAAGAAGTGTACCATCTAGACTTTGTTTGTATAGATCATTATCTATGATGACATACTGCCACACGTTTTAGATAAGGTATCATTTCTCATGGCAGTTGAAGGTATCAGGGATCATGTGGTCTTGAAGGTAGGAGAAAAGATGTTTGTATCTGGAAGAATCATGACCAACAACAGTATAAATCATGCAGGTTTTGGGGGAATCATATATAGGATACGATAGTGCTTCTACTAGGAACTCATAATGTAGCTCATGTTCAGGCTATTCAAGTTGTTGTAGTAGAGATGATAGTGTTTCCATAGCATCAACAACCTTATTCTCTATTCTAGGAATTTGTTCAAACGTGATAGATATGAAGTATTTATTTAAGTCATCTACCATGCATTTGTATGTAACAATCTTCTCATCTTTTGTTTGGTACACATCATTGACTTGGTGTATGACTAGCCGTGAATCTCCATGAATGTGTAACTCTGTCACTCGCCACTCAATTGCTAGCTTCATATTCAACAATATTGCTTGTGCAAGAAAAATTTATTCTGAATGCTTTACGTATTGAGTATCCTTGATGTGTGATGAACAATATGCCTGCTCCAGATCCATTCTATGTGTAGGATCCATCAAAGAATAACTGCCATGTTCTAGAAGATAGATTCATAATAGAGGAATCAGGAAATTCCATTTGCATAGGTTGATCATCAAACAATGGTGCTTCAGCTAACTGATCTACAATAACTTGTCCTTTGATAGCTTTTCTCTCAACATATTCTATGTTAAATTCTCTCAATAGCATCACCCATTTAGCTAATCTACCTGTGAGGGAAGCTTTGCTCAATAAGTATTTTAATGGATCTATTTTAGCTATTAGTTGTGTTGTATGAGCTAACATGTAGTGTCTCAACTTCTGTGATGCAAATAGGATAGCTAGACAAGGTTTCTCAATCATGTAATAATTATTTTCATAAGCTACCAATGTTCTGCTGATGTAGCAGATAGCTCTCTCCTTGTATTCATCATGTTGTGCTAGTAATGCTCCCAGTGATGTATATGTGGTAGAGACATATAGAATCAATGGCTTCCCTTGAATAGGAGGCATCAAAATAGGAGGATTTGATAGATATTGCTTGATGTGATTGAAGTTCTTTTCACACTCATTCCATGCAAAAGTCACACCTTTATGTAATGTCTTTGTGAAAGGTTGTGATATGTCTGCTAGCTGAGATATGAAACATCTAATTGATTGTACCCTTCCTTGTAAGGTTCTCATTTGACTGATATTCTTAGGAGGTTGCCTCTCCATGATAGCCTTGACTTTAGTAGGATCTACTTCAATGCCCTTCTTTGAAACAATATAGCCTAGGAGCTTTCCAGAAGTGACACCAAAAGAAAACTTTTTAGGGTTTAGTCTGAGACTAAACTTCTCCATTCTATCTTGTATTTTTCTCAAGTCATTCAAATGTTCTAATCTTATCATAGATTTGGCTAAGGTGTCATCAACATAGGCTTCCATAGTTAGATGCATCATATCATGGAAGATAGATGTCATAGCTCATTGATATGTAGCACCCGCATTCTTTAGACTAAATGGCATGACATTCCAATAGAAGGTACCCCATGCACATGTGAAAGCTACTTTCTATTGATCCTCTGAAGCAATTTTGATTTGGTTATATCCAGAGAAACCATCCGTTAAAGAGTACATTTCAAAGCCCGCAGTCATGTCCACTATCATATTGATGTTTGGTAGTGGAAAGTCATCCTTAGGGCATGCTTTGTTTACATCTCTAAAGTCTATGCATACTTTGATATATTTATCTGGTTTTGAAATAGGAACAATGTTTGAGATCCACTCTGCATAATCTATGACTTGGATAAATCTAGCTTTTAGTAACTTTTCTAGCTCAACTTTGACTAGGAGTGCAACATGTGGATGCATCTTTCATAACTTCTGTTTAACAGGTTTGACTCCTGGAGCTATAGAAAGATGATGCATTATGAGATCAGGATCTAACCCTGGCATATCTGAATACTTCCATGCAAAGTTGATTTTCTTTTTTGTTAGGAAAGTGGTGAATGCTTGTTTCTCTTCCTCTGATAGGGATTGTGCTACATGAATTAGTTGTGGTTCCTCTACTATACCCAAGTTGATAGATTGAGTTGGTTCTATTAGTACTGGAGATCTATCATGTAAATCACTTGAAAGGACATCAAATATCTCATTCTTAGGTGCCTCAAAGAGGTTTTCACCTTCGGATACGTCTCTTGTTTTTACTATTTTAGGTTTAGAGACTGCCACAAAGTGGTTTTCACCCTCATAACTCCTTTTCTTTTTCTTTTTATTCTTTTGACTAAGATATTTGATATCCGACTTTTTCATGCTAACGCTAGGTTCACTGATGGAAGTTGTCATAGGTTCCACTACATTGAGGTAGCAAGCAAGAGCATAGTCATTTTGAAAGGTGTGGATATCTTGGCTTGGATCGGTAGATGTTTGGTCAATAAGCTCTGGATGTTGGATAGTCAACGTAGGGGAGGATTGGGAAATAGTGTTCACACATACGGTGTTTTCATCATTGGTCCTAACCCAAATCTCGAATTCAAAGGTGATATTACAACTTAGAATGTTTAGTTCACAAATCACGTCAACGTGATTATTGGATTCTACTTCAATGATAGGTGGATTAGACTCATTAAGTTCATCATTTCTCTCTAGACTTATGTTAGATTTAGGTGAATATTGGTGAATGACATCAATGTGTTTTTCTGTGATAAGCTCATCTTCTTCTAGAATAACTCCCCATTCATAGTCATTTGATCCATCTTCTGATGTTTCATTTAGACCTCTAGGAAATCTGAGAACATGTGTAAAATTAAGATGAATTCCCCAAGTAGGATTTCCTTTGGATTTTGAGCAGAACTCATATTCATGGGAGTCTATCTCAAAATCATTGTGTTGTCCCAATTGCTCAGCTATCGTGACAGGTTCAATTTGTTCCCCTTATTTGATTTCATGACTAGTCAGTTCTTGTGTGGCGACAATCACTGGTTCAGCAGTAGGTTCTTGTGTTTCTACTACATTGATTCTTTTAGGCTCATTTTCCTCTTTGAGAATGTCTAAGATGTTTTGAGGAATAGGTTCAAAGGGGAAAACATTTGTAGTATCTGAATCATCACTATCACTTTGGTTGATATTCTCTTCTTCATTTTTGTTTACTTCTAGTTCTATCTGTTCTATCACATGAGAGGAGCTTCCCTTGAGATAGAAGGGTTTCTTCTGATAGCCTAGACCTGTAGTATTTTTGTTTGTTCAGCCAACATGTCCAATTGGTGATATGAGACCTTTACCTTGTATTCCTAGAGGTCCTTTTCTAGGATATCCCATTTTAGTTATTAGTTTTTTTCCTGGCCCATATGACTTTGGAGGAATCTTGTTTGAGTTGGAGTCACATTTTTGAACTAATTGGGATTCATCTTTCTATAGCCATGAAAGCACAACTTCTTCCTCTTCAAACTCTTGTTTGGATACTTTCTCTGTGACAAAACTCCCATTATAGATAGCTTGAGGCTCTTTAGAGGTTTGTTTAGTCTTTTTTAAAGGTTATCCATAAGATTTAGGAGAGATTGGAAGAGATGTGAGAGATGGGATTGGTTCCATAGTATATTCTCCCATACTTGTGTCTTTGATTTTGACCTCTTTTGCAATTTCTTCCATCTTGGATGGTGATGTTGTATCTATCTGATTAGTGGAAGATTCCCTATTGTGTGGAACAAGTTTGTCAACACTCTCTTTTAAGGCATTGCAAGATGCTGATGTGTTAGCTGGAATAGTGACCTCTACTCCCTCATAAGGAAACTTTAGACATTGATGATATGTTGAAGGGATAGCTCGCATCTCATGTATCCATGGTCTTCCTAGAAGAATGTTATAAGCCAATGGAAGATCAAGTACTTGACAAGTGATATCTCTGATAACAGGTCTAGTTCTAAAAGGTAACACAATGACTCCTTTGGAATTTCTCTCTTGTTCATCATATGCTTTTATGGTTATTCTATTTTTAGGATCGATAGCATCTTCTAACAATCCCAACTATGTCACCAATTTGTAGGAACAAATGTTTAGACCATCGCCTCCATCTATCAACAGATGTTTGACACGATAGTTTTGGATCAAGACTTCAATATGCAAGGGCTGGTTATGCGGATGACTCAGTGAATTAGCATCTTCCTCTAAAATGGAGATATACTAGGGGGATGTCAGATGATCAACCATAGTATGAAATCTATCTAGATCAAGATTGTCAAGAAAATTGGAACCGATTAGGGCTTTATCCAGAATAGCCCTATGAGCAAGAGATATCCAAAGCAACTCAAACATGGATATTTTTGCATTGGTATGTTGAAGTTTTTGAACAATACTGTATGATGTAGCTCTAGTCTCTTTAGGATTTTATTTTGAGGTAGCCCTCTCTTTAGAAGCAAATGAAAGATTGAAAGGAATCTTAGAGGTGTTTGATGAACCTGAGTTTTATCCTTGTAGATGAGCCTAAGCTTGTGATCAAGCAACTGCATTTGCTGATTGATTATCTCTATCTTTCTTCACAATTGTGATGATATTGCAATGTTCAGATAGGCATGGTTCAACCATGTTTATGATCTCATTGTTTTTAGAGTAAGCGTAATTGACTTTAGCACCCATGTTAGGTTTAAAAGATGAATCTCCTTGATTATGCTTCGGAAAGGGTTCTGTGAATGTTGTATGATCATTATTACTTTTATGATTGTCAATTACAACTTGTCCATCATCAATTTTGTCTTGTATGAGATGCTTCAAGCGCATGCAGTTATTGGTTTTATGACCTTTGTTTTGATGGAAGTCACATAAATCAGTCTCTTTCCACCATTTAGGTTTAACTTCAGGATCATATGGTTTTATCTCAGGCAACATGATGATTTTATTTACCAATAGAGTTTTCATGGCAGATTCCAAGGACTCACCAAAAGGAGTGAACTTGCACTTTGGTTTTGAAACTCATGGTTTATAGTCATTAGACTTTTTAGAAGGTTCATATGCCTTTTGTTTAGAATCTTTTATGGCTTGGGTGCCAATGGTGAGATTTAATGGTGGTGCTTTAGGTGGAGCATTGATATGATCAACAAAACCATCTGTGACAATGTTCTTGTTTTTGTTCTAGATTTTGCCTTTGTCTTTTCCTTTGGAACTGGATCCTAATTCATACTTGTTTTCTTTATGAAGTGATATGTCTCCTTTTCAGACAAGCACATTTTCAATTTTGATGGCATTCTCTACCATTTTATCAAAGGATGTATGATTTTGCATTTGAAAATGATAATTGGTTCCGGAATCAGATTGTTGATAAAGTTCTCAAGTTTTTTAGTTTCTAGAATAGGTCGAGCATAGAGTGTAAACTTCTTCCTTCATCATTTGAGAAAAGTCAGGAAGGGTTCTCCTGAGTTTTGTTTCAGATTATAGATATCAATCATGGTGATCGGATTCTGGATGTTGTAGGAGTATTGTTGATAAAATAATTTGATTAGCTCCTCAAAGGTTTTGATAGTTGGAGGCATCTTAGAGAACCAATGATTGGCTGCTCCTCCCAAAGATCATGGGAAAAGATGCATTAATTAATTTGGTTCATGCATAAACTCCATGGATTGAGTACATAATTCTTTGACATGATCTTGAGGATCATATTTTCCATCATATTTGTCATATTTAGGCATCTCCACTCTTTTTGGGAATGGTGGCATGTGCAATTCTTTATCAAATGGAAAGAGGCATAGAGCCTCCATAGAAAATTCTTTAGATTCCTTCTCTTTTTCCAACTTGTTTAGCTTGACTTGCATATCATGCATCTGTTTCATCATGGTTGTGATGGGAGTGTCTTCCTCTTGCATGATGACATCATCAACATTAAAGTGTTGAGGAAGTTTGGCTCCTTGTTGAGCTAATTGTAAGAAATAGGCTTCTTTCTCTTCTCGTAAGAAGTGTTTCATCATTTTTCAAAAGTCATCGTGATTTCTATATCGCTCAATTTTAGATGGTGTTGGTTTTGGATCTCTGCCATGATTAGACTGATGACCTTGGGATCCTTGGTTTCCTCCTCCTTGAGACATGGTGTTGTTATGAGGACTACCAAGGATTTTTTGATGTGGAGTAGATTGATTACCTTCGTGAACCAATACAGGAGGGGTGACGTAACCACCTTTCAAGTAAATATTGCCAAGAGTGTCTTCTCTGAATAGATTTGTGTCGTAAGGCTGATGAAATGTTTGAGCAATCACAGAAGATGCTGCTAAAGAGAGTCTAGGTTGTTGTCTTTGTTTTCATTGTGAGGAAGCTCTAGCTTCCACCATTAACCTTGGGTGAAGCAAAAGAGAAAGATTAAGACAAATGATGAATGATCTGGTTCAGGAAAAATTGAATGATGTAACCTTGTCAAGATTGAATTGGTTGAAGATTGGACGTAAGTGCAAGATACTATGCCATAGATGTATGGGTAGACACCCAAAAGATGGCGGACACAAGCTCACAACACTTAGCCGTTTTAAGGATTGAATTATGAAAATGATGTTGGCAAGGTTTTGAGACAAGATGAAATAGGATTCAAATCGATAAATCAGAAGGCTAGATCGGACTCAAGAGACCACTTTAGGCAAATTGATTAGATTCTTTTGGTTTTTTGCTTTGTTCCTAACACAGTGAATATTTTGACAGAATCTGTAGTTTGGCTATAAAAATTGGATTTCTAACAAATTTTGAAGGTTTTCTGGCAACTTTGATAAACTTTGATACAAGTTTCTCCAGGCTCGTACGAGTCTAGGTTAGGTCTAGCATGACAATTGGCAAATTTCATACAACAGTTGACACCAGAATTGACTTTTTTGCTTGTTCTTCTGACAATACTTGTACGATAATATATAGTCTCCCATATGAAAATATGGGGGTTCTGACATGACATTTGACAAAAACTCGTACTAGTTTTGAATCTTCAGGATGAATTTTGACACCAGAAAGCATTTTTGCTTCAAATTTTGCAATTTTGCAATTTTTAGTATTTTCAGTATCAAGTTGTTTGCAAATTTCTCTATCCAGGTTTGAAGATTTGTGTAGCAGTTTGTCTCAAGTTTGCTCATTTTAAATAACCAAGTAGATCTGAGGCATGTAAGACAACAATCAAGGGAGCAAGCAATTGTCTTCGAACAATGAGCAAGGGACAAAGGAACCTTGCACATGAGCAAGAATAGTGACTTATTGTTCTAATCCCTAAGAATGCTACTTGTGTATGTTCTCAAAATGTTTTGCAATCATGCACATAGTCCTAGTAAATAAAAAGTTGGTTGCACTAGGGTTCGTAGTAATGGTTTAATCTGTAACTTTTGTAATCTCAAGAGGGCGAAATCCAATCCAGGCACACCAGGGTTTTGACACAGTCTAAGAATTTAATCAATCAGGAGCTACTGAGGAGATCTGACAGCCCAACAAGAGACTACACCTATGGAGATTTCTTCCACAAGGACATTTATATAGCAGCTATTACTACCATGGCGAAAATGGCTATTACCGCTTGAGGTTCTGTCCACATGGTTGACCCAATAAAGGGAATGTCCACTACGGTTAACCCTCTCTAATAAGGAGACTCACAAAATGAACCACATGGGGACTTAGTTTAGATTCAAGGATCTGAGTTTCTGATGCTACCCCAAAAGGGAACAGAGCATAATCCTCTAGCCTCTTCACTTCACCAAAACATAGCAAGCAGATTCTTTGACACACTAAAATTGAAACCACCTCACCAAGGTTTGTATGTCAACAACAATGGCTACCGAGCTCTCTAAGAGGGACCAAGAGAGAATGTACCACCAAAGATTGAGGACACAAAACCAAGTAAGATTGTGAGATGATAAAAAATCCTCCCTACCTACAAGGGGATCTATCTTTGAGAAGAGCTTCGCATGTAAAACAAGCGAATGAAGCCCACTCTCTCAATAACTCCACAAATAGTGTTCATAGGGCCAAATTAACATGTGTAACATATATGCAAAAAGCAAATCTATGTTCTTTTTAGAGCCCAAAATGAATGTGTATTTTATGAAAGCAAGAAAATGCGCAAGCTAAACATGTGAGAGGTTTTTTTTATGTCCCAAAATTGAAATGTTATTAGATGTAGCAAAATACCTTAGATCCCATGCAATGCGCTTAGTAGATTTTACTTGATTTTTAATTTTGTTGCACTTGTTTGTGAGCCAAAACAACAAGTATCAACATAAAATTTTTTGTGTCTTTTGTTCTCTTCTATGTGGTTTATTGTTTTCTGATATTGGTTATATTTGCATGTAATTGTTATTTCTGCCTTCTTAATCCTAACACTGCCTACAAAATCTAGGAAGCAATTTTGATTTTTTGCGATCCTTGTAAGAGCCCTTATTTTCAAAGTTGTTCTATTGGCTTAACATTTTGTGAAATGGTTACAGTGCATTCATGATGCGGGGGAGGCAAAGGAGGCGGCTTCACTCCTCTATTGGAAGTTTTTCAATGATTTTTTAGGGCAAATTGATGTTGTGATAGTAAATATTGATGAGAATGTAACCATTCCTTATTCAGAGGATTACTTTGTAGTTCATGATGTTCACAGAATGCCAATTCTCTTCTTTTGGGTTTATGTGGATTGTTTGGAGTCTAGGAAGCCTAGGATTCATAGACATTTGCACTTTGTGTAGTAATTTATGTGTGTAAAGCTTAATGAGGGTGAGAAAGAGGATTGGATTAAAGATTATTAAGGGAAGAAGGGATTGGCATTGGAAATGAAGGTGATGCATTTTTGTGTGGATATTGGAGAAGAAGATTATGTGGCAAAAGTCATGACGATGTTGGTGCATCAACTGTGGTAGCGGAGGCCCTACCCCTTCCACTCCAGACTCATGAAGGCTCCCTTCTACCTTTTGAATTTCATGTTTCTTCTTCTTATATGATTTCCTAAGTATAATGAGTCACAGTTTCTATCATATTTGGGATACTATAATAGATTGGCCGCTATAATGGGCACGAATTGTAGAATTTTTGTGGGCTTTGTCTAGTTTTTGGTCTTTGGTTTGGGATAAAAGTTTGATATCATACAGATGTATACATGAATAGCTGAGGGTTTAATAGTGGAATAGTTATACCATTATTTTTTATGCAACAGTTTGGGACCATGAGCTATTCTGGACTTCAAACTTTCTACCATTATAGTTTTTTAATATTAATATGGACTCTTCACAAACTTGTTGTGTTTACTGATTAAAAAATATTGATAGTAATTTACCCATATAATTAATTTATCTTTACAAATCTAGATGATGACATTATTTTGAATGTTTAATGGTGAAATTACATGTTCTACACTCTTTTTATTTATTTTTAAGTTTAACTCTATCTATATAAATGATTATTTTATAAATATTAGTGAATTACTTAAAATTGCCTAATTTTTACTTTCCATCCTTGCAGCTTTTCTTAGTTGGGGTTTTTCAATTTTAGCTTGGTTTCATTATAGTAGGGCCATGTTGTATTGTTTTCTTTTATTTTTTATATTGTTTCTAATGTGCATCCCCTGTCGTTACATTTCTCACATCAATATTAAAAAAGATTATATATTCCTTTGAGACAATTCGAATACCATTGCTCCAATAAAAGTGTATAATAAGACACTGATGAGCCACTAGAAAGGAAAGCTTATAGTTGATTTGGTTACCAGGAAAGGATCACCATAAATCTTTTTAAATATCATAACCAAAAAAGTTGCTACATGCTAGCTTCTATATTGCTACGCATGATGATATCTAGTGGGCTATATTTTCCCTTTTACAACATGAGGAAATCATCATGCCAGATTCTAAAAAACTTCTACGGTGCAAAAGGGAAAAATAATCCAAGCCAAACAAGATTTAGACAAAAATAATTTTGTAAGAGCACTGAACATGGCATACAACATGAATGTTCTTGCAAGTAACATAGCTCAATTTGAGTTTGCAATCTTATGGCAATGATCTCATAACCACTAAAAAGGAAATCCATCCTAGGTTCCCAAACTAGAATTTATGATATGGCTATATATTGCCTATTTTTCTCCATTCTAAGAGTAAGTTTATTGTCATTATCATAGCCTAGGAAAGAGACCAATTGGTCACCAATGTCACATTAGCAGCAATGTCCTTGACATGTATAGGAAGTATCTGCAGTAGTAGAATATAACCAAATGAGTACTTTATAGTTGACTGTGTATAAGACATCAAATTAGAACAAGGTGAATAGGTTATTTCATTGATGAGATGTGGAGTATTTAAAGAAATTGAATCTAGAAGGTTTAGCATTGGTATAAGGTCAAAGTATCAGAACACTATAGAAGGCCCAATTTCTAGATTACTGGATACACCCACAAGTTTGCATCACGTGCAACTCCTTGAGAAATAGAAGTCATGATAACTTCACTACTCGACCATGTCTTCTTCCTCAAATTTTTATTTGTTTCTTTAATGTCAAATACTTTACTGTGTAAACATCAATTTTTTGAATTGAAAAATATGCCTATACTTTGAGTCGTTAGCTAGAAAATTTCTTAGTTGTAGGTTGGAGAAGACACATTACCTTAGACATAATGATCCATGGGATGACCCCATACTAATAAAGTGGGAAACTACACAAGCCTGTTTTGAAAGAGTACCAATCAATTAATTATCACAAGGCACATGCAATTGCTGTTAAATTAGAGCTAGAGCAACAACACGATAGAGCATTTAACGAATGCATTATCATTTTGTAGATATATATATATATATATATATATATATATATATATATATATATATATATATATATATATATATATATATATATCAGAGTAATTTAGAGATGCGTCTCCCCCCTAAAACCCAGATGCACCTGAGATGGGGGGATGGTGTCCCGATAGTTTGGGCGGAGCAGCTGTTCCGTTGCTATCTCGGTGGGGATGTGGGGATGTCTCAGCGTCCCGAATGGGACAAGGGGATGTCTGGATGTCCCTTGACCTTGAAGGAGATGCCCAGACGTCCCCCATCATGGCAAGCAAAAAAATTCAAGTTTTTTTAAAAAAAATTGTTCATGGGCGGGAGGATTTATACAAATATAACATTTAAGTATAAGTTTGATTTATTTAATTTCTTATTTCTTATACTTAAATGTTATATTTGTATGAATCCTCCCGCCCATGAACAAAAAAAAATTTGATTTATTTAATTTCTTATTTCTTATACTTTAAGTTATATTTGTATAAATTATAAAATATATATACTTCAGGATGTTTGAGATAGGTTCCAGCTTCATAGGAGTTAAGATGGAAATTCTAGATTTTGGGGGTTTTTGAAAAATTCTAGATTTAGCCAAATTTAAGGATTCAACAAGCCTTTAGTAGGGTTACCTCCCACAATCCATCATGGCTTTCTAAGGTCAAATTGAAGCTGGCAAAATGATTCTCAAAGGGTTTTAACTTTTAAGTTTAATTCATTTTATCACAAATCACTTGGTTTCGACCCCATCTCTATGAAAGACTTAGCTTAGCTCTCACCCAAATCCCAGACAGACATAACTTCCCAACAAGCCAAAATCACTCAAACCTCATTTGTCGGACCTAGGGACTTGAAAATAGCCACCAACAAAGATATAAATGTTAGATATTGGTCCTTTTGTGTTGGATATACATGTTAGATATAATTTATATGAATATCTAACATTTATATCCAACACAAAAGGACAAATACTTCAACACAATGCTTTTACATCTTTATGTCTTATATTGTTATACATCTTTTCATAACTACCATTTTAAGTACAACATATATAGTATATACTATATACACCCCCCCCCCCCCCCCCCCCCGTCCCCCGCTGTCGTCCCCCTCCCATCCCCAAATTGAGGCCCCTCTGTCCACCCGTCCTAGAAACTTGTCCCTTGTCACGCCGTCCCCCCCGTCCCCTAGGGCGGTGTAACTATGATATATTTCTCAATGAAAGGTAATTAATAGCTTAGAAAGGAAATTATATTTGAAACTAATAATGCATTTTACGGTATTTAAGAATATTTACTCTATGAGTTGTGTTATAATTAATTAGAGAACTCTATATATATTCAATATTTTGTGATTCCTTTAATTTTCAAATCAAGGGGGTCTCCATGTAAACGTATGCATATAAATTATGGAATTTTTTATGTAATATATATAAAATAATTGTATAATTCAATTTTAATTTTGTAATACACATATAAACAATTCTTAGTTACTATGATAACTATTATAAGCAATGGTTTGAGCATAACACATTTGTAGTTCTAGCATAGTACACTTTGATAGGGTAGATGTATTAGTTTCAAAATTGATAAATTTTCATGTGATTAAATCTTATTCCTTACCTAGGATCTTTTTAGGCTTTCATTTTGATAGGGGGCACAATGATTATTGTTTTAGTTCATTTGAAGCAATAAATTGGTCCCAATAAATAATCATTGTGAAGAGTTAAAATATTGGCATCTTCAAATAATTATAAATTGGCCTCATGTAACCTCTCCATTATATTATTGACAATTCGAGGATTGGTGGAATTGATTATGAAGATCCCAATAATGAAATTAACGTACTATTGATGTTTCTAGAACTAAATCAAAGTCCAAGAATGCCATTAATACTTCAAGAAATAGTTCTTACGTCTATAAGTGATTAGATGATTAAGGACTTGTTAAATCTGTCTTAGAGATGTTGTTTGATGTTATTCCATGCTTCTTGTTATTATGGATTTTTATATTGTTAGATGGTCTAATTATATTGATGACTAATTTTGATGTACCTGCTAAATCATTTATCTAAGACTGTTATGATGTCTAGAATGATTAAAGATTTTTATATAGTAATTGTATCAATATGTTAAGGGCCCATTTGGTGCATGGAATATGAGCTCTAATTTCGGAATTAGATATCTAGATAATGTAATTCCATGTTTGTGTCCATCCAAAAAATTGGAATTGGAAATTGGAAATTCCAATTTTGCCTCCAAAATGGGCATTTCATCTTCCACTCAAATAGGTGGAATTGGAAATTCCAATTTCCAATTCCAATTTTTATAAAACCAAATTTAATATTTCATGGGATCTATGACTATAAAGATGTATATTATATTGCTATAAGGATGTATATATATACATGTGTGTGTATATACACAAACATATATACACACACATGTGTATATACACATATGTATATATATATATACACATAAATACACACGTGTGTATATACATAATACACACATGTGTGTATATACATACACACATGCATGTGTATATACACATGTGTATATATACACATGTATGTATATATATGTGTATATGTGTATATACACACACATGTATATATACACATGTGTGTGTATATACATGTGTGTATATACATATAAACACATTTGTGTATATACACACATGTATGTATATATATATATGTGTGTGTGTGTGTGTGTATACACACACACATGTATATATACACATGTATGTGTGTATATACATGCATGTGTGTATATATACACATGTGTATATATACATGTGTGTATATATAAATGCACGTGTGTGTATATGTGTGTGTATGTGTGTGTATACACACATGTACACACATGTGTATGTATATATACACATGTGTGCATATGTGTATATATGTGTGTATATACACATGTATAGACATATACACACATGTGTATGTATATATACACATGTTTGCATATGTGTATATATGTGTGTATATACACATGTATAGACATATACACACATGTGTATGTGTATATATACACATGTGTGCAAATATGTATACACACACACATGTATGTGTGTATATATATAGACGTATACACATGATTTTTAAAGAAATTAAAATTCCTTATGCATCTTCTTAATCATCTTCTGGGTGAACCAAACTGGTCATCCCATATTCTGAAAATCATTTTTAGAATTTGTATCTTCCAGAATTGACTATATCTGGCATTTGGTATTCCATGCACCAAACGGGCCCTAAATGTGTGTATGAGACTTTAGGGTTGTGTATCTTGTATCTTTATTTTCCAATAATACATGATTAGTAGTTTGTAATTGTTAATTACGTGCATGTTGATTTCCTTAAAAATGTTTGAGCATATAAAGGCATGATCCTGTATTATCTTAAATCATTTTATTGTTATTATGCATAACTTGATTGTGTTTCATCATGAATAAGATAATCATTTGGGACAAAGGAGATATGGAGCCTATGTCATGTGTTCATGGTCTTTGGAGATTGTGATGATTATAATGATTATGTTAATTTTAATTATCGAAATATTATTGATTATAATGATGTCATTCATGATGATTTTATTAATTATGGCATTATTTTAGGATTTGGTTGTATTTCACTCTTATGCTTGTTTGTGAGGCATTTCATTTGATCCTATAATGGAGGTGGTTTTGCAGCATAATCTTTTGATATTGGGGACTTGTGAAGACCTAATTGTGAACTTGTGTCCATACTTTTGGAAATAGGTTCATATTGAGAAAAAAGAAAGATATATGTTTAAATGTATTCAGATTTATTGATTTAAGCCTAGGGTATGGATATAGATAGTTACATTAAGGAGTGGATCTTAATGGGGATCCTCACCCTAAAGTGGAAAGTCTAAGAAAAATCATTGAAGATTTATGTAATCAAGTGAAAACCTAATAAAATGAACTTGGGTAAAATATTAAATAATATAATTAAGATGCCTCGCTCATGCCTTGAGCTTTACTATAGGCTAAGGATGGAATGGGAAAATAAGCCTATAGAGAATGACATGATCAAACTTCCATGTCCTCATGAATGGAATGTTCAATTTCAAATGAGTCCTACTTCAGGGTCAGGGTCCAGAGGGATCAGTCTAGGACAACCCAAGGAGAAAGGACTATGTGATGACACTCTTTCCTTCTTGTCTTCTAGTATCCTATTTGTTAAAGAAGATTAAATTTATTTTCAGATTTGAACTATTTGTCTTTTAAAATTATCAGAATATAATTCTTACTAATCGATGTACCTTATTTACAGGTTGTAATCAAAACATGAATAATCTTTCTCCTGTCAAATGTAGAAGTGATGCTAAATCAATATTGAAAATTAGTTATTATTATTTCTCAAGTCAGAACCTGATTTTATGGTGCTTGATTTCCATGAGGCAAAACACTAATTGATTTATGTATCCCTCTTTGGAGATCATATCTACAATATGTATTCAAGGAAGAGGCATGTTCCATGAGTGGACATGTCTCCACAATGTGGAGGCATGTTTGTACATGGAATGCCTATTCGAATGTGCCTTTACATTTTAGTTTAGATACTTGATCACTAATCGGGGTTTATGCATGACTTAACAAACACCAATGTTTATCTATTACGATATGATGTAATATTACACTTGAATAAATATCCAATCTGAATCACTGATAATCAATTCTCGATCGAGATTATGTATGGAACATGAAATAACAATAATTTGCAAGAAATAATCTCTAAATGCATATCGATATTATACTTGGCACTTATGATGTTTTGATCAGGTGCAAGAATGATAATCAATTAGTGTTGGAAAAATGGCCAGCGCTCCCCTTGGGATTCGTAACATGGCTTAATGACCTCATGTGTCTTCTATAAGTCTAGTGGTTGTATCAGGCATTAATAGGTTGATCTTTTGGTACAATGAAAACTACTACTTGTAACAATTAGATCAAATGGTGATATAATTATTAACAATTAAATGTGTGTATATATATCATAGAATCAGTTATCATTCCTACATCTTACCAAAGCTATCATTTTTTCAACACTCCCTCTTAGCTAGGGAAGATAAGGTATTGACCAAGTATATACCACACTAATATACTCATCTATTGTGAGAAGAGATATCACCTCACTTTTGATATCAAAAGATACGATATGTTCAAGAATATCAAGACATGTGACATTCTTCAAGAAATATCAAATTATGGTATACCATGTGCACTGACATCAAGTCTCATGATGTCTTACCATAAAAACTCATGGCATGTCCATGGATATATTATCCACCATGATTATCTCATAAGGATCATAATGATCTTCAACTAATATCAAGTCACATGATATCTATCAGAATGTCCAAGAGATACTATCATAACATGTCCATGGATATCAAGTCGCATGATATCCATCATGATCTAGTAAGACTAATCATTGCAAATTTTTCACCTTACAATGTCAAATACAAGTGTTCATTATTTTAAATATCATCACCTTTCAATAATGTACACATGGGGCCCATAAAGTCATGGAGTCACACACATGACATCCACCATAGATACTCTGGAACAAAGACTTTCACCTCAAACTTCTCTTTCACAAAGAAGAATGCATTAACAAGAGGTTTCATTTCAAATATCTCCCTCACAGAGAAGAATGCATTAACAAGGGCTTGTTGTCATACCCAAAATCTAAGAGCAAAACACACCAGCAAATTTTTTTAAAGCATAATTATTCAACTAATGTTACATGTTAACATAATTTAAGTGATTAAAGTTCATTCAATAAGTAATGACATAACTGGGTAAATTAAATCCAAAGGGTAAAGTGATGTTTGATGCAAGAGGGGAATCATGACAAGTGTGGACGAACTTGCCAACGTATCTCAAACGAATTGAACAATAGGGTTAAAACCTAGGTTTAAAGTTTGACTAGGTTTAATTGTAAAATATGAACACATTTTCCTTTAATAAAGTTAATTAAATATTTCCAAGGAATAATTTCCCTTGTGTTACCCTAGTTAATTAAGATTTAGGATTAATGAAATGAATAAAAAAACACAATTAAAATTATTGACATCATTCTAAGTTAAATTTATTAAATTAGATTAAAATCCACTAATAATTTTTTCTTAAAAGCCAATTGGTTAGAAGATTAAAAATTTAACCCATAACATTAATTTAACTCAAAATTACGTCTTAACAAAATAATACCTTAATAGGCCTCCTAAATTATTAATTAAAAGTATAGATACATAGAAATCAAAATTATTAAATTAGGCCTAAATAAAATTAATAGCTCTACAGGTTCCCATAATAGAATAATAATGAAGAAATCCAATACATTGACAATAATAAAATACCCAATGACAAATTTAAAGTAACAAACTCACTAAAATATAAATTTTAATAAAATCTTGCACACTAAAATTCTAAAAAGGAAATAACTTAATAAAAGATATAAAATAGAATAAAGAATATAAGAATTGGATTTTAAAGGATTAATAAAATAAATAGCCCTAATTAGGACATGAACAAAAGAAAGGGGAAAAGAAAAGTAGGATGAAGAAAAAAGATGTTATTTTGAAACTCTTCCTTTCTCTCTCTTTCTCTCCAACTCCCCCCCTCAAACCATAACCCAAATTTAGGGTTAGGGCATAACATTCAACTTTCCCAAGAAAAACCTCCCCTCCTCTTTTGCATCAATATTTCAAAATCCTCAAATTAGAAGGGAATTCTAGATACTATGTGGGAGGAGATCATTGGGAGGAAGTTGCTAGAGTTTAAAAATATGGAAGACGCATACACATATACTATTGTAGCAGTAGCTTATAAGTCCATTTTCTAAGGCTAATTTGGGGAATTTACTACGCTTTAGGATGCAAGATTGTTATCACAATCAGAGATGATTCTACTATCCCAAGTCAACGGGTGGTCCCACAATTGTGTGTTCTACTTTTTTAGACATGTTGATTTTTGCTGAAATAACACATTTTTAATAAAATATGATGATTTAAGTCTTGAGAGGTTCCATTTGAAGGAATTAATTACAAATGGTTAGCTCAAAGCCTCTTAGATTAAAAAAAACATTGATATAACATCTATACTCCTCATTCATGCCTACAATGGAGTCTCCTTCGCACCTATTAAAATGCTGACAAAAAATCACTTCGACTTTATGTTTTGGCAGATCAAATGAATCCATTTGAAAAACCTATCTATGTAGTATGATGCTATTTGGAACAAGCTTTCTAATGAATATAATTTTAATACATATTGAGTTCATTATCACTTTTAAATATTACTTTAACTAAACATAGGTTGTTTGGTCACTCAACAACTTGTTTCTTCAAGACTTCGGGAAAAATAGTAGATTACAAAAAAAAATTATAAAAAAATATGTAGGAAAAGAGTATTTGTGTTACCTTTCTATTAAAAAAAAAAAAAAGAATTTCGATATACACAGATCAAGTTAGAGAGATCCAGGTGACCTTATGTCTAAGTTACAGTTACTGTCACTTTAGAACATAATAAACTATGAAATATTGACCCAAAATGAATGAAACCAATTGCATCCTTTGGATATTGAAGTTAGAAATATAATCTCAAAATAATTACATCGTTATCATATTTTAAAAAAAAATTATGTTGATCCAAGTGATAGTAACTCCTTAAAAATATAGTTTTTCACACAAACCACTTTTCGAAGGAGAAAGAAAAATGAATTTAAATTTTTTAAAAAAAATATATTTAGAAACTAGAAAGAATATTCTAAAAGACTCTAGTTTACATCATCTTCAAAATTTTAATAGTTTTATGGCAATAGGTGTTCGAAAGTGAAGTTTTTTCTTAGAATGTTGATCTCTGTGTCAAAGTTGGCCAAAAAGTGGGACACACTATTGTGGGACCACCCAAACCCTTTACTAGACATGAGTCTACTCACATTGCATGGGGAATCTCATGTTTCCTAGGGGAATGCAAAGAACAAGTTTTTGGGAATTTCATGTTATCTTTGAGAGATCTTCATACATTTGTGGTTAGCATCCTCGCATATATGAGGACCAAAATTTTTTGGGAGCATCCTACACCAAATCAGAGCTCACCATTGCATTCAAAAGGTTGTTCTGATAAATTTTGACTATAAATTTTCCTATATTGGAAAATTGGTGAAAGTTGAATTCAGAACTTGAAAAAATCCCCCTCCCATGTCGTGCAGACATGTCTACAGTACAAAGGTATCATTTTTATTTTTTAATTCATTTTTTTTTCTTTTTTTCATTTTTAAAAAATGCAAAAGAAAATTAATTTACATGGGAATTTTTTTTTGTTTTCAATAAAACCAAAAATAAATCACATGTGAAGAAAGGGAGAAAATGACGTGGGAGAAAAATCCCATCCCAAAGAGAGATGAAAGCACACAATCCTCTCAATAATGAATGAGGGAGAAGAAAAGATACTATGACCCCCCCGCCCCTCAATGTCAAATCTACTGAAAAGATGGTCCAAGATGACGACCAATGCTCCTCCATAGGAAGAAAATAGAGAAAATATTGCACCAAGAATGTCAATGTGAAAAAAATAGGTACCAATGTCGATGAAGAACTAATGATAGAGCACCCACTGCAATATGATAGAGGTTAGGTGATGCGGAGAAAAGTGGCTCTTTGCAAGATTCTTGAAAAGAGAATACAAATGAATCCATAGTCTCCTAAGATCACTCAGGAGGTCCTCCAATCATAGCTCAACTCCAAAGATCCAACCCACACATTAGACCTAACAAAGATCAAAATAAAATCATTTTTACCCACTAGAATCCACACCATTCAAGTGTTGAAACAAGATTCATTACTTCCCACATTGTTCCCGCACCAACTAAGGGTTTATGTCCTAAAAGACAGTAACTCTGCATCTCTAGAATCCATACTTGGGACAGTCACTTAAACCACTCCCCTTAAACATTTAGGATTTTTTCTCTCATAAAAAATAATCCCTAACACCCTTCTAGACTCTTTCTATACACTTTCCCATCCACTAGATCCATTAAACAAAACTCTAGAAATAAATACTCAAATTATACATTCTTGTTGTCTTCTTTGACATACCTGTACACAAAGGTTCATAACTTTTGAACCAAATCAAAACTCCTCGATTGCCCTGGTGAGGATGGGCGTAATTATCTTTATCAAAACATATCCAAAGATCATAAAAATCTAGAACAGTTGGTTGGAAAGATATTTCCCCTGTAATGAGGGTCTTTTTTCTGAGACAGTTATTCTTTGATTTTGGTGCTTCTTTTTCAATACACAAAAAATCATGGTTTTGAGTTAACATCAAGCTTTAAATTTAACACTTGCATAAAGACTATTGAAAATAATTTCAAATGCAATATAAAACTTCCAACCATGAAGCATACTAATAAATTAAATGTATAACACCTTTCATACTTTGTTTGATTGAGAAACCAAGGCATTAAACCTCATTGTCATGGTACATTCAACAAGAACACAACATGCAAGATTAAAGATGAATTCATAGAAATTGAAAACAATGCAAAATAACATTTCTCACACATGTGAGAAAGTCCATGCTCAGAATATTCATGAAAATACTAAAATGTATTCAGATTTTACTCAATATTTACAAGGACTAGGTGTAGTTCGTACAACAAGGAATGCTCTCATTGCATTCTATTCTTTCTCACACATAATGACTCTTCAAAAACCTAAAATAAACCTCCTAAACTTTCTCCAACTAATAAATAACCAAAAGAACTCCTAATTCAATTAATTAAGCAAGTTATGGGGTTTCCCACCATTTGCATTTGACTATTGGGATTCAAATTTTTAAATTTGCAAAACTTAAGAAAAAGACTGCTAACAACTTTAGTCTTTTGGGTTTTCCCTTTTAGGACTTCAATACCATTTCTCACCTCCTAGACACATTAAAGACCTGATCTCAATCCTTCAAACCTCTACATTAGTCCTTAGTGGTTTATTTGCCAATTTTAGGATTTTGTTCACAACATGAACTAAAAATTACATTAACCAAAAACTTGCCAAAATGGCTTTATAAGCTAGCTTTAAGCCTCTTTACAATATTTCTAGAAACTTGTGGATCATGTTGTCATCTTGAAGAGATCTTGGAGATCCTTGTTGTCATCTCCTTCATGAAAAATTAGGTGAGCATTCCTTGTCTTTAGGTGATCATTCCTTGTCTTCCTAAAGTGACCTCACCATACTCCCGGGGTGGAAAAGATCCATGTCCCATGGATTAGGGGACTTCTTCCTTTTCTTCCAATTGGTTGGCAATGACTTTTGAGGGGCTGCAAAAATATATACTCTAGTCTTGAACTGCTTCCAAATACACATCTTGACACCATACTTGTGCCAAGTAATCCACCTTTCATCCTTCAACACTATGCCTATACCTTGAGCAATTAGAGGGCCCGTAACATGAGACCCCTGTAATACTGCAACAAAATAGTGAGAAAACACATATCTCATGATATCATTAAGTGAGTTCCCCATGCTTGGAGTAGTGGTCCAAACCTGAGCAGTGCCTTGGACCTTCATGACCAACTCATGTGTGGCATGCTTGGAAATAGTAAGTGGAGTAGATTATTGCTACTTGAATCTATGATTCATTAATACTGCTACAAGTGGATTGATAGGTAGCTCAAGTGGTGCTAAGCGACATACTTCCAAGGTTCCATTGGCAACCTCCATGTTCACCAATTCTAAGGCCTCTTCATGGCCTGTCAAACAAAATGAAGTCTCTCCCATTGATACTATATCAAACATCTCATCTTGAGTGTCTTCCTCTATATGCCATCTATCTTGGCTAACTAAACCATCTTGCATCTCTGAT
The DNA here is from genome assembly GCA_027943335.1 of Chamaecyparis obtusa. Taxonomy (NCBI): domain Eukaryota; kingdom Viridiplantae; phylum Streptophyta; class Pinopsida; order Cupressales; family Cupressaceae; genus Chamaecyparis; species Chamaecyparis obtusa. Next base: position 527,111 of record BSBK01001599.1, on the reverse strand, counting down.
CCAGTATCTAGAATCTTTGCAACCTTGGGTTTTGCATCTCTTTTATCTTCCATTTGATCTTCAACATGTGGAACCTTTCCATCATTAGGTTCACCATCTTCTATCTCAATATTTTGTTCTACCCTAGCATGTTCCTTGACTAATTCCAATGTCTCTTCAAGAATTGTAGCATCATGAGGTGCTCCTTCCATTTGTGTTTCTACCTTCAAGAACTCTACCCTTCTTTCTTGTTCAAGGAGTTCTTCTATCATTTTCTTGGTTGCTTCATTCTCTTCTAATATATTTTTTAAACTTCTTACCTCTTCTAATGCTTGTCTTTTTACTTCCTCCTTCTCCTTGGCTTCTTCTTTCTTCTTTTTATCTACTTCTTCTCTTTGCTTGGTTGCATAACCTTTCCATGCTTTGTAAGCCTCATAATTTTCCATCTTTGATAAATTCATATTGACTAACTTCACCAATCTTCCAAGGATTTACTCCCTTGCTCTAATACCAATTTGATGTGGAAAAAAGTGGCTCTCTACAAGATTCTTGAAAAGAGACTACAAATCAATCCATAGTCTCCTAAGATCGCTCAGGAGGTCCTTCAATCATATCTCAACTCCAAAGACCCAACCCACACATTAGACATAACAAAGATCAAATCAACATCCTTTTTCCCCACTAGACTCCACACCATTCAAGTGCTGAAACAAGATTCATTACTTCCCACATTGTTCCCACACCAACTAAGGGTTTTTGTCCTAAAAGACAATAACTCTGCATCTCTAGACTCCATACTTGGGACAGTCACTTAAACCACTCCCCTTAAACATGTAGGATTTTTTCTCTCATCAGAAAGAATCCCTAACAACCTTCTAGAATATTTCCATACACTTTCCCATCCACTAGATCCATTAAACAAAAATCTAGAAATAAATACTCAAATTATACATTCGTGTTGTCTTCTTTGACATACCCATACATAGAGGTTCATAACTTTTTAACCAAATCAAAACTCCTTGATCGCACCAGTGAAAATGGGCATGATTAATTTTATCAAAACATATCCAAAGATCATAAAAATCCAACAGTTGGTTGGAAAGATATTGCCCCCGTACTTAGGGTCTTTTTTCTGAGACAATTATTCTTTGATTTTGGTGCTTCTTTTTCAATGCACAAAAAATCATGGTTTTGAGTTAACATCAAGATTTAAACTTAACACCCACACAAAGAATATTTAAAATCATTTATAATGCAATATAAAACTTCCATGAAGCATACTAATAACTTAAATGTTTTAACAACTTCTATACTCTATTTGACTGAGAAACCAAGGCATTAAACCTCGTTGTCATGGTACAGTCAACAAGAACACAACATGCAAGATTAAAGATGAATTCATAGCAATTGAAAACAATGAAAAATAACATTTCTCACACATGCGAGAAATTCCATGCTTAGAATATTCATGAAAATAATGAAATGTATTCAGATTTTACTCAATATTACAAGGACTGTGTGCAGTCCATACAATAGAGAATGCTCTAATTGCATTCTATTCTCTCACACACACAATGACTCTTCAAAAACCTAAAATCCACCTCCTAAACTTTCTCTAACTGATAAAGAACTGAAATATCTCCTAATTCAACTAATTAACTAAGTTATGGGGTTTCCCACCATTTGCATTTGACTATTGGGATTCAAATTTTTAAATTTGCAAAACTTAAGAAAAAGACTGCACTAACAACTTTAGTCTTTTGGGTTTTCCCTTTTAGGATTTCAATACCATTTCTCACCTCCTAGACACATTAAAGACCTAATCTCAATCCTTCAAACCTCTACATTAGTCCTTATTGGTTTATTTTCCAATTTTAGGATTTTATTCACAACATGAACTAAAAACTACATTAACAAAAAACTTACCAAAATGGCTTTATAAGCCTCTTTACAACATTGCTAGAAACTTGTGGATCATGTTGTCATATTGAAGAGATCTTGGAGATAATTCTTGTCATCTCCTTTATGGAAAATTAGGTGAGCATTCCTTGTCTTTAGGTGATCATTCCTTGTCTTCCTGAAGTGACCTCACCATAAGGCATGGAGACACCTACTTGAGCATTTTCTTCACATGGGCTAACAATGAAAGATGGGTCCTAGTAGCCGAGACCTATCTTTCATTGTTAGCTTAAGTCTACATTCACCTAAGTTGCACTTACGAGGGTTGGTATAATTAATTATTCACCTAATTAAACTTTAACTAATCTTACGTAGGTATATGCATGCCATAGTAGTTTGCATTTAAGACACTTACAAAGATGCACATTTAATTTCACATGGTATAGGAAAAATTCTACTTTAGGTGGTGATAGTTTCACTTTATGTGTTGTCTCCACCTTTTGTGAAATTATCACTTTATCATCCTTCACATGTTGCACATACTTCATTTCACAATGGAGGATGATCCACCTTTGGTGTATATGTGATTCCACCTTGTGTGAGTGATAAGTTATCTCCTAGTTATCATGGTTTCTTATTGCCTTGTCTATTCAAGAAAACACATCTTATTGTAATCAGTCTATTAAATTCAATTAATTCAATTATTGCATCATTGACTATAATATAGTTTGTTCTTGTCTATTATGTTCTCTCTTTTATGCTATTAATTGGCTTCGAGAGCTTGGGTTGTTGCTATTGGAAAATTCTCGCAGTACTATTTTTGGCAAAGCCAATATTTTGTTGAAACTAAAAATTGGAAATAATTGGATGTTTTGATATGTTAGATATGTCCTTCAACTTAATAAAAAAACTTAATTTTAGCTGAATAACTAGACTATCAAGGATGTTGAGTTACTTTCGAATTGAGTAGATTGAAAGTGACAAAAGGGACATTGGTAACTGCTAGGGGAAGCAAACCAAGCACTTTGTATGTGCTAGAGAGTCATATTGAAATGGAAGATACAATATAAATTTTGAATCACAACATGAAGATTTGGAACAAAAGGCTCAGACACACAAGAAAGAAATACCTTGAGATTGTACACAAAAAAGAGGATTAACTTTCAAAGCTAAAATGAGTATATTTGGAAGAATGTGAGCACTATATATATAAAAAAAAGGTCTTGATTTTCTACCAAAGTAATATAATAAGGTAGTACAAATGGAATCTAGTGCAATTTGGTTGTCTTTGATCCATGAATATAGTTTTGATTGGTGGGTCAAATTATTTTGATTATTTTCTAGATGATTTCACTAGGAAGGTTTTGATTTATATGTTAAATAAGATTTAATTAAAGTGTTCAAGAAGTTTAAGAATTTAAAAGAACTTGTTATGCAATGTCCCCATCAGGGAACCCATAAGCAATCAGGTCTTTAGGCATCAAATTACAACTAACATTTTTAATTTTTTAAATATCCTAACATTTCATCGTTTACATCTACAAAAGAACATTACTTAAAGGTTCCCTTATTAAATCCATATACCAATATAAGATCAGTGCACCCCATTAATTATCTAATTGTTTCCTTTTTCTTTTACTTGCATTTTAGAATATAAGAGAAAGGTAAGAATGTATTATTTCATTCATAACTATATCTTTTAGTTCCCATTTCATTTCAACCCTTTTACCTACACATTGAATAATTACCCATTACAAATTGCAATTAAACCTTTACATTTGAGACATTTCTTTTTATTCCAGTATAGGAGAGATAAACAAATCAATACAAGATTACACTTTTCATTACAACTTTTGAATCTATAAAAAAAATCCCTTGGAAAACCCTAAAACTATCCCTCCCTGATTACATTTCTCTATTCTTTCAATTTCCAAAGATAAATACAATTACATGTAAAATTTACATCAAATGGTTTGAAGGCTTACAAGAAGATCTTTTACATCTTGCATAACAATATAAATAGTACATGGTGCAAAGTGAGTTCTTAACATTGCATAAAATTTGAAACCCATCCAAGCCATGAACCATGAATAGTACCTCAAAAAATATTTTCCACTCAACCATGTGAAACCAAATAAGTTCCACCCCCCGTACTAGGAGATAGAACCAAGATACTCACAAGGCCTAAAGAAACCTAAGGCTTTAAAAAACCAACACTTGAAAACAAAACAAAAGACATAACAAAATATCATTATACTATACACATAGGTTAGGTTTCTAGCATACCATCTAGGAAATGTCATTCTCGAAAATTCAAGCAAAACACAACTAAAAATTTATAAGGAAATCCAACCTTGAAACCAAAGATGAAGAGATGAATTGTGGAGCTTTCTCCTCTTTAATCTTTCCCTTCCTTCTCCAATTTTAGTGATCTCTAAGAGTAGAGAGTGGGTGAACAACCTACTTTCCTCTCCTTTTCTCCCTAAATAGGCTCTAGCCAAGAAATATCAGGTCCATACACTATTAGGAAAACTCTAGAGTCTTTCTCCCTTATCCTTCCAACTCATTTCCCTCATAAAGGAGTCTGACTCACCAGATAAGATAAGATACCTATCCCAAAATTCTCAAACTCTTCCATTTTCGCCACTTTGAAGATGAGATATTTTTGAGGTGTCATAATGAGTATTTTAGGCTCTTAGTGGGTTGAAAATGACCCCTAACCCTTAAGGTATCAAGTGGGGTGGTCAAAACTAATCCTAATCACCTTCTAAAAGCCTATTAGGCCCTCTTAAACTCTACTAAAAGTTTGCATCCGAAAATCAACTAATGAATAGGTCTTCCTAGATACATTTACTAGTCATGCCAACACATAAGGACATAGGTGTCAAGTGACACACATAAATTACATTAGGCATGACTTCTTTCACAAAAATTATTTAAATACAACCATACAATTTTACTTTCATGAATTAAACACATTACAACGAGGTCTATGTCTCTTCATAGACACAACCTTAGCATCACGAAGGATATACATAGGTTAGTGTTTGAAACTCCAAATTTATTACCATGGTCAACTACCTGCACACTCAATGCACACATTAATAGGTCCAATAAAATCCACATATAAACATAATATAATATGTAATATAAAACACACACCACTTACTATTGCATTCATTTACACATTGGTAAAACAATATCTACATTTTGAGATATCCTAACTTGTATATCTCACACAATGCATCATAAGCTAAACCATAAAGATTAACTGCATAATTATCCATAGGATATTACCTAAATAGGTTCACATCAACATAATTCTTAGTAACATGGTACGGAATCTTACTGATCTACAAAAATAACTTATGTTTCAAAGTATTTAAGAGACTTAAATAGTAACAACTGAAAACATAAATAGTAAACAACTGAGCTTAATCTATGATGGGTTGGGGTAGGCCCTACATCCACCCCCTCTAGGTATGAAATTCCTCATGTAGTTCATCAAAGAGGTGAGGGTATTGTGATCTCATATGTGTTGTGTCCTCTCAAGGGACTATAACATCATCGTAGAAATACCACTGGATCCTAAGCTAGTCCAGCTCCATACCTCGAAGTGCAAGGATTCATCGCGTCATAATATAGATGGGCTCCATAGCCAACTATTCATCCAACTTCACCTAAGGTCTCAAAGATGGTGGTTTGATGATCCATTGGATGGTTATCAACTATTGCAAAAACCATGTGGGACTTTCCCCTATCTTGAATTGTTGGTTCAGACATCGATGCATAGTTGCTAAACCTTATGAATCCATCTCACTAGGCTTAGGAATCCATCCAGTTGCTTACCGTTTAGCTTTTCCATCTAAATTATAGGAATCCATTTCACCCTGCCATAGCAATTCTACTGAATCTTAACTTGATCCATCTTTCTGCCTTAAAGGATCAAGGTCCATTGCGCCAAGACATAGATAGATTCTTAAGCCTAGTGAGATGGTAGGCATGAACCTTATGAACTAGATACAAAGTGTTGCATTAAGACTAATTGGTTAACTGATTATTATAGAAAATATGAAGATTAATGATCTTATTATGGACCTAACTCATTAAACCTTTTTGAAACTTTAAGGATGATGCCAGTTTCATGTCAGGCTTGTTCACATAGGCGAGGCCATAGGTGAACCATTTCTATTCATAAGGAGATTAGGAAGGAAATAGAGGTTCCTAGAGGACATCATAATCCTTCTCTCAAACCATCTCCTAATCTAAACCAGACCATCTAGTTGGATTTATAGAATTTAGCCGAAATCATTCTAGAAAGGTTGCCACCTATAGCACAGCAGGAATGACACTAGGATGTCGAGGGGCTTAGGGCACCATCTAGGAAATGGAGTAGGAGTCCTTAAAAAATTATAGCGAGGCAGGAAGATCACAACATTGACTCTATGGATGTGCCCAAGTCTCCATCAAGTTTAGAGGCTCAAGTGGATGAGAGGCTAGTAATAGCTGAGGAATTTAAGGGAGGATCTTATGATAGGCCTCAGAACCATAATATTGTACCTCAGACATCAGAATGTCTAATAGCCCCTTGGAGAGAAGATCGAAAGAATTCATCAGGGATATTTAGAGATCCCCAGCCTCAATAGAACTTGAAACAGAGGCCACCACATGGACGACAAGGCTTTAAGCCCAAACTGTGGTAGTCACATGGTCCTAGGAGGAACTAGAGACACAATGAATCTATTACACCTCTCGTACAGACTCATTAGTCCTCAAGGGGTGGTTACAATAGGGCCAATGGGATAAAAGGATTTTAATACTCCAAGCCTCAGTAAGTGTAGATTCGGTTAAGAGGGCCTTGCTACACATGTAGAGACATGGGGCACATTGCTCGAGAGTGTCCTCAAGGAGGAAGTCAACAAGAAGAAATGATTGGGCCTACAATTGAATACATGGGAAAATCCCATAAAGTGTTTGTAGGGGTTGATGACAGCCACAAGGAGCATCAGGCCATAGTCACAGAGGTCATAGGTAGAGTAGGATGGATAGTAGGCACAGGAACCCATTTGTATCTTGGCGCAATGGACCCTGATCCTTTAAGGCAAAAAGATGGATCAGGTTAAGATTTAGTGGAATTGCTATGGCAGGGTGAAATCTCTTGGGAGGATGCAATTCAGATGAGATATTATACCCTCACCTCTTTGATGAAATCTAGGAGGATGTTCATGCCTAGAGGGGGTGGATGTAGGGCCTACCCTAGCCCATCATAGATTAAGCACAGCTGTTTACTATTTATATTTTCAGTTGTTACTATTTGAGTCTCTTAAATACTTTGAAACATAAGTTATTTTTGTAGATCTGTAAGATTCCATACCATGTTACTAAGCATTATGTTGATGTGAACCTATTTAGGTAATATCCTATGGATAATTATGCAGTTAATCTTTATGGTTTAGCTTATGATGCATTGTGTGAGATATACAAGTTAGGATATCTCAAAATGTAGATATTGTTTTACCAATGTGTAAATGAATGTAGTAGTAAGTGGTGTGTGTGTTATATTACATACTATATTATGTTTATATGTGGATTTTATTGGACCTACTGATGTGTGCATTGAGTGTGCAGGTAGTTGACCATGGTAATAAATTTGAGGTTTCAAACACTAACCTATGTATATCCTTCGTGATGCTAAGGTCATGTCTATGAAGAGACATAGACCTCATTGTAATGTGTTTAATTCGTGAAAGTAAAATTGTATAGTTGTATTTAAATAAGTTTTGTGAAATAAGTCATACCTAATGTAATTTATGTGTGTCACTTGACACCTATGTCCTTATGTGTTGGCATGACTAGTAAATGTATCTAGGACGACGTATTCATTAGTTGATTTTCGGATGCAAACTTCTAGTAGAGTTTAGGAGGGCCTAATAGGCTTCTAGAAGGTGATTAGGATTAGTTTTGACTACCCCACTTGATACCTTAAGGGTTAGGGGTCATTTTCAACCCACTAAGAGCCTAAAATACTCATTATGACACCTCAAAAATATCTCATCTTCAAAGTGGCGAAAATGGAAGAGTTTGAGAATTTTGGGATAGGTATCTTATCTTATCTGGTGAGTCAGACTCCTTTATGAGGGAAATGAGTTGGAAGGATAAGGGAGAAAGACTCTAGAGTTTTCCTAATAGTGTTTGGACTTGATATTTCTTGGCTAGAGCCTATTTAGGGAGAAGAGGAGAGGAAAGTAGGTTGTTCACCCACTCTCTACTCTCAGAGATCACTAAAATTGGAGAAGGGAGGTAAAGCTTAAAGAGGAGAAAGATCCACAATTCATCTCTTCATCTTTGGTTTCAAGGTTGGATTTCCATAGAAATTTGTAGTATATATTATTTTTCCATGCATGTAAAAGCTTAAGGTATATTCATGGTGTTTTATGTTATTGTATTTGAACTCCATGGGTTTCCATGGAGGTGTGTAAATCTTGCTATCACTATGTGATGTTTATTTTTGAGGGTTCTCTCAAGGCATACTCACCCTTGGGAGGGATGAGTAGCCTTGAAGGGGGTGAAGGTTTAGTGACTTCCCATGCGATGCCAAGAGTAGTCTATGTGAGAAATTGTTCTTGTAAAAGGAAGGGTGTCCATAGTAGGATAGACTAGCATGGATGTTATAGGTTCCATAATGCTAAGTTTATCCTACATATGAATCGGTACTTGTAAATATGAAAGAGATATGACTTGTTTAGCCTATGTGGGGCAATTGTTCTTATGAAAAGATAGATGTCCAAATGGGAGAGGCTAGCATGGATGTTATGGGCTTCATGATGCCACATTTATCCTAATGGTTGAATCTATTCTTGTTCAAATAAAAATAATATTTTGTGGCAAGTGATCTTAGTATACTCTTGGCTAGCTCCTCTTGGGATTTCGGTTCATTTTCACCCCTATTGTTTAGGTCCTAATAATAGTGACCTAGTAAGTCTTGGATGGGATATTTTTACTGATACGTGTTCAATGTTGACTTTGTGATTGAATGTTTATACCTGTTAGTGTTTTGTAACCCCTAGCTCAGGGGTGGCCTAAAAGGCCTAGGTTGGGAGGTGAGCCCCCCTGGTCAACCTACATGGTTTCATTTGCAGGTTCTATGAAGCTCTTGGAAGGAACCAACTTTTTTTAGAGGCTTTGTATTAGAAATAATATGTTATTGTAACTATGTTAATATCTTGGGAGGATAGTTGTAAATCCTTTGTTATGAGAAAGGAAGATATGTAATTTCAAGTTGCATTCATGACGTATTCTTTCTATGTTGTGAAAGAAGTAAATTGTATTTCAATTTAAGTTGTAAATTTGCAAGTAAATATTTGAATATAGTTACAAAAAAAGGTTAGATATATGTTCTCTTTAAATTAGTTCCTTCATTAAATCTATTATCCTAATATAGTTGTAAGGATTTAATCGTATAATATCCTCATATATGAATAGTTGATTTAATATTAATTAATCTTAAAAGATGGATTAAAGAGTAAGTACTTTTAAATGTTATATAATTACTCTTTTGGTATTTTTTTTTAGTTATTAAAATAAATTCAAAACTTAGGAGTTGTACAATTTTAATTTGATAAACGTTTGAATGGTTAATATCCTTAATGTTTTATTAGAGTAATTTTGATCATGTTATTTTCATAAAGATAAACGAATAAGGTTTGGATCATTCGTTATAACAATAGGATAAATATACTTGGATATTTATATTCTTTTTATAAAATTGTAAAGAAAATTTCTTTAGTTGATTTACATGTTCTCTTAAGTAGATGATTCTTTTATTAAAGCTTTATCTTAATATAGTTATCAAGAAATTAATAACTATATTAAATCTCTAAGCAATAAAAATTAATATAGTTCTCTCTTGTATGAAAAGTTCATTTGTAAAGTAATTAAATCTCTAAGCAATAATTTAAAAAAAATATCTCTTAAATGTTATTTAATTATTCCTTTGCTAAATCTAATTATTAAATTTAGTTTTAACTAAGTAGATGTAAAATCTAAGTTGTTCTTTTTCTCAAAAGAGTTAATATTTATATTTCAAGTTGAGTAATTTACTATTCTTAAAATTTCAATTTAGTAAATATTCATGTTTTGAAATAATTAGACATTAAAATCTAGTTATCTATTGTTGATAGACTTGAAACATTTAAATAAAATTAAACAAAGAAAATAAAGATGTTCGATGGTATTGCAATTTATATTTATAAATTGTCTATATAAATAGATTAAATGATATAAAAGTATTTATGTAAAAATATAAACAGATATATATTTAACAAATTAAATTGTATTTCATTATATTATTTTAGGGATATTCTGATTAAAAATATCTTGAAGATATTTCTTTTTAACAATATATTTTACCCTTAATATATAAATATTTTTTTTATAAACAAAATTTTAAAAAGTTATATATTTAAATTAAATAGGGGGGCGGCCGAAAGCCTACTTGATTCCAGTCCTTGCCCGCTCACGCAGCGAATTAAGGAATTGTGCGAGCACAGCAGAGCGTAAGAATGGAGAATAGTGAGATGGTGGTCGTGGGTTCGAATCCCACAATAGGAATTTGCCATGGTGTCCGCCCTTGCTTTGTCTTTTGTTCCGTCCTGCCCTCCCTCGTTCGCGTGTAGCTCGGCTTCGGCCTGCATAAATAGAAATTAGTTTTAAGACAGAGATAAAACTATATTTTAATATTATTTTAATTGGAGATTTAATAAAATTTGAAGAAGGTTAGCAATATAGTAAATTAGATATAATTAAAATCTAGATAACAAACTATGAAATCACTATGGGTTTTATCCCAATTTTACACTCTCATTTGAGAGGTATTTATAGATTTAGAGATGAAAAATTATATTGTTTTAATATTGAATGGATTTCAAAATAAATATACATTGTTTTTTTATGGTATTAATATTTTTGTATGGTTATCTAAAAAAAATGAAAGTGTATTTAATTCATGATATTAGGAAGATATTTTAGAGTCTTATGTGGAGATTATAGATAGAAACATCTAGAAGATATTTATCAAAACATTTGTTATGGCTTTCTAAAAGTAAGTAAAAATTAATTTAAATTATAGGATGAATTTTTGAAAGGGAATTATTTCCTAGTATATTTAGTTAAATTATTAATTAATGCTTATTAGTATTGTTTGTCATATTTACTTTTGCTTAGGAAATTCCTAGAAAGTTTTTTTATAAATAAAATGTTATTTAAAATAACATTGGTAAATAATTGAGGACTAAGGATAAGTATGGAAGATATTATTCTTCTAGGAAATACTACAAGAAAATATCTCGTGATATGAAAATCAAATTTGAAAACTTAAAAGTATTTAATTGTCAAGTTGATTAGAACTTTAATGAATTTTGGATTAATAGTTAGAAATAAAATTAATCTAAATAAACTTGTTAAAATATTGAAATTGGTTTATAATTTTAGTTCTTAGATTAAAGTGTCGATTTATTTAATTTAAGAGCTCATTAAAACCTAAACCTGAAGCTTAGATTATTTGATAAAGTTAATTGATTTTATAGTTTAGTTAAATTAGCTAGAGGCTATCTTATTAAACTTAATTAAATGGATATTATAACGCAAAATACTAAATTAACCTTACAATTATAAATTGAACATAATTTTTATCGTTAGGATCATAATTAACCATCTTGCAATACATTTATAGTTTTTATGCATTTTTGGACTCGATGGCCAAATTTTGGCACGGTGGACTTTTGGTCAACCTTTAGTCAAATCTAGGTATACATCTTGATTTGTGTGCCTAGACCCTTTCTATGGAGATTGTATCAATTTAATCTAGTTACATGATTATCAATGCATGGTTGACTTTTTGGTCAACTTTGGTTGACGTTAGTCAACTGTCTCATTTTGCATGTTGATCGAAGCTAAGTGACCTAGGAATCTCTATAGGATAGTTTGGAAGCAATTTTGTGAAGTTTGACTTTTAGTCAAACTTGGTCAACATTTTTCTGGTTGGACCCTGGTGTCATTTTTGAATACTTGACAAAATTGGTAAACCATATTCTTTTGCATCATTTTGTGTGTCCATTGAATGCTGAATTTGAAATGTATAAAGCTTTAGCAAACTCAGTTACGTATGTATGCGTACTTTTAGTTAATCAGTAGATTGTAGGAAAAAAAAAATATTTGTAGTTGTGTTTTGCTCGAATTTTCGGGCATGAAATTTTGCCCAAATACAATCATGAAATTAAAATAACATTTACAAAAACTTAAATTTTCAAACATGAACCATAAAAAGCCATGGACTCCATTAATGGAGCTCCAAGCTCAAACAAAAGCAAGAAGTGACAAAACATCACAAGGGACTACCTTTTTCGAATCCAAGGTTGAAAGTATGAAAACTTTGAAGCTCCTTCCAAAGCTAGCCTCTTTCCTAAGTTTTTTCCAACAAGAGTGGTCTCCAAATCTAGAGAGTGGGTGATCAACTAAAACCTTACTCCAAGTTTCTCCTAAATAGGCAAACCTCGTAAAATCTAGGAGCTAATCAGAAGAGGGGAAGAAACTTTCATTCCCTTCTTCCCACTTGCCTTCCTTCACCATAAATGGAGTTGAATGCAAGTTTGGGAAGAAGAGAGAGGTTAACCAAAACCTCACAACTCCTCAATTTCGATGAAAATGAAAACCTTGACTTTAGAGGGGTCATAAATGAGTTTTAAAGCTCTTAATGGGTTGAAAATGACCCCTAACCCCTAAGGTATCAACCTGGGTAGCTAAAATTGACTCCAGTTAACCTATGGGAGCGCAAATGACCCTCTGAAACCCCACATAAAGTTTATGCACGGATTTCTGGTCATGGTTGACTTCTAGAAACTTCCCGACCCAAGGTTAGTTGATCCTACTGTAAGGCTACACCCTAGTCAAGCCCTTGACCCAATCAAATATAAAATACTAACAATGCCAACACATAAGCCACAATTTACCAAATTTGGCACATTTAATAAAACAAATGACATGGCTAATTCACATAGACATTAACTAAATAAATTACACTCATGCAAACCACATTTACAAATAAAAGACTTTACAACGAGGTCCATGTTTCTTTTACAAAGAGGACCTTGGAATGTAGGGTATAAACATAGGTTCCAATACTAGATCCCCACATTTCGATCCATGGTCAACTATCCCTACACACTCATTGCATACATCAGTAGATCCAAAATATCATGATATAAAAACATAATACGACATCAATAATTTATTGCATATAACTATATCTGAATTCACACTTAAATAAGCATAGCATCAGTTTCCTAAACCAAATTCCATCACGATTACCTCTTCTCAATAGATCATATATATGACATCATCATAGCTGAAACTAAATCAAAACATGTAGTGTCTCAAGTGTACCTTGATTACATAATTAGGTACTGAATATATAACATAGGATTCCACAGATCCTCAAATACATAAGAGTCTCAAAAGGTTAAAGCATGTCTAAGTACATAATCAATGAAAGCATAGAAAACATTGAAAGCATAACAAAATAAAGCAGTGAAACAAGGACTATTTGAGGTAGGTCTCACATCCACCCCCTCTAGGCATGAACTTCCTCCTGGAGTTCATCAAAGAGGTGAGGGTATTGTGATCTCATATGTGTTGTGTCCTCTCAAGGGACTATAACCTCATCATAGCAATACCACTGGATCCTAAGCTAGTCCAACTCCCTGCCTCGAAGTGCAAGGATTCATCATGTCATAATACGGATGGGCTCCATAGCCAACTGTTCGTCCAACTTCACCTAAGGTCTCAAAGATGTTGGTTTGATGCTCCATTGGACGGTTATCAACCGCTGCAAAAACCATGTGGGACTTTCCCCTATCCTGAACTGTCGGTTCAGACATCGATGCATAGTTGCTAAACCTTATGAATCCATCTCATTAGGCTCAAGAATCCATCCAATTGCTTACCATTTAGCTTTTCCATCTAAATTATAGGAATCCATTTCACCCTGCCATAGCAATTCCATTGAATCTTAACTTGATCCATCTTTCTGCCTTAAAGGATCAGGGTCCATTGCGCCAAGATACATATGGATTCCTGAGCCTAGTGAGACGGTAGGCATGAACATCCTCCTGGATTTCATCAAAGAGGTGGGGGTACAATATCTCATCTAAATGTCATGCCCAAAAATTCAAGCAAAACACAACGACAAAATTTTTCTACAACCTACTGTTAACTAACAGTACACATACATACACATCTATGTTTGCTAAAGTTAGAGAACATACTGGCACTAGCATTCAAAGAACACACAACGATGTAGAGGGAAAAAGGTTAAATGACAAGTTAAGTGTTCAAAATTGAATCCGAGGACCAACTATAGAAGGTTGACCAGGTTTGACCTAAAGTCAAACTTCATGAAATTGTATGCAAACTACCCTATAGGGTTCAATAGGTTGCTAGCTTTGATCGGCATGCAAAATAAGGTAGCTGACTAAAGTCAACCCAAATTGACCAAAAAGTCAACCATGCATAGATAGTCATGAATCTAGGTTATATCTGTACTAAACTCATTAGGAAAGGTCTTGGTACGCAAATCAAGACATTTTACTTAGGTTGGACTAACGGTTGACCCAAAGTCAATCGTGCCTGAAATAGGTCAACGTGTCCAAAATGACATAAAAAATCTAAATGTATCGCTAAGAAAGTTAATTACGATCCTAATGATAAAATTACATTCAATTAATAAATGTAAGGTTAATTTATTATTTTGCATTATAATCTCCTATTTAAATAAGTTTAATAAAATACCTTCAAGCTAATTTAACTAAATTTTAAATCAATTATGTTTGTCAAATAATCTAAGCTCCAAGTTTAGGTTTTAATAAACTTTTAAGTTAAATAAATCAACACTTTAATCTAAGAGCTAAAATTTTAAATCAATTCAATAATTTAACAAATTCATTTGGATTAATTTTATTTCTAACTTTTAATCCAAAATTCATTAAAATTTTAATCAACTTGACAATTAAATATTTTTAAGTTTACAAATTTGATTTTCACATCATAAGGATATATTTTCTTCTAGAATTTCCTAGAAGAATAATATCTTCCTTATTTATCCTTAGTCCTCAATTATTTACTAATGTTATTTTAAATAACAATTTATTTAAATAGCTTTCTAGGAGTTTCCTAAACAAAAGTAAATATGACAAGCAATACTAATATTCATTAATTAATAATTCAACTAAATATACTATGAAACAATTGCCTTTCATAAATACATCCTAAAATTTAAATTGATTTTTACTTACTTTTAGAAATGAAATTTAAAAAAAAAAAAAACATAAACAAATGCTATGATAAATATCTTCTAGATATTTCTTTCTATAAGTCCAAATAAGACTTCAAAATATCTTCCTACTTTCTATAAATAAATACTTTTTCTAATTTTTTTTATTTTTTCTAGATAACCATGCAAAGATATTAATCCCATTAATAAACCAATATATATTTATTTTGAAATCCATAGGTTATCTCCTGAATAGATTCATAACAACATAATGTATAATACATGGTACAAAATCTTACAGATCCTCAAAAATAACATATGTATCCAAATATCTAAGTCACAAATAGTATCAACTGAAAACATAAATAGTAAACAACAGTGCTAAGTTATGCAAGTCTAGGGTAGACTCTACATCCACCCCCTCTAGGCATGAACATCCTCCTGGATTTCATCAAAGAGGTGGGGGTACAATATCTCATCTAAACTACATCCTCCCAAGAGATTTCACCCTACCATAGCAACTCCACTGAAGTCCCCATAACAACTTATGTCTCACCAGTTGCTTACTGCTTTGTCTCACCAATTGCTTACCGTTTAGCTTTTCCACCTAGCCTGTCATGCATCCATGATGTGTTTCATGTTTCAGTTTTGCGGAAGTATGTTTATGATGAGTCGCATGTGATAGATTGGAATGCCTTGCAGGTAGAGTCTGACAGACAGCTGGCGGTGGAGCCCATTCGTATTTTAGCCTGATGGACCCTGACACTTCGAGGTAGGGCACTGGACCAGGTTAGGGTCCAGTGGGATTGTTATGACGAGGTCATAGCTTCATGGGAGGATGCAGCACAAATGAAATCACAGTACCCTCACCTCTTTGATGAACTCCAGGAGGAGGTTTATGCCTAGAGAGGGTGGATGTGAGTCCTATTAGACAGTCATATTTATACTGTTTTATTTTTCATGCTTTCAATACTTATTTCACAGACATACTTGATTATTGGAGACACTTATGTATTTGAGGATCTCTTGAATCCTATACTATATGTTGGGTACCTGATTATGTAATCAGGGTACACTCAAGATACTACATGTTTTAATTTAGTTTCAGTTACGATTATGTTACATATGATGTTTTAAAACTATTGCGATGAAAAGTTGGTTTAGGAAACCAAAGTTATGGTTAGTTGATTGATTCACAAACATAGTTTTAAACCATGTAGTATTGATGATGTATTATATTTATATCATGTTGATTGGACCTACTAATGTGTGCAATGAGTGTGCAAGATAAGTTGACCATGGATCTATATGCGGGGATCTAGTATTGGAACCTATGTTTATACCATGCATTCCAAGGTCCTCTTTGTAAAAGAAACATGGCCCTCGTTGTAAAGTTTTTTATTCGTAAATGTGGTTTGCATGAGTGTAATTTATTTGGTTAATGTCTATGTGAATTAGCCATGTCATTTGTTATATTAAATGTGCCAAATTTGGAAAATTGTGGCTTATGTGTTGGCATGGTTAGTATTTTATATTTGATTGGTTCAAGGGCTTGACTAGGGTGTAGCCTTAGGGTAGGATCAACTAACCTTGGGTCGGGAAGTTTCTAGAAGTCAAGCAAGACCATAAATCCGTGCATAAACTTTAGGTGGAGTTTAAGAGGGTCATTTGGGCTCCCATAGGTTAACTGGGGTCAATTTTAGCTACCTAGGTTGATACCTTAGGGGTTAGGGGTCATTTTCAACCTATTAAGAGCCTTAAAACTCATTTATGACCCCTCTAAAGTCAAGGTTTTCATTTTGGTCAAAATTGAAGAGTTGTGAGGTTTTGGTTAACCTCTCTCTTCTTCCCAAACTTGTGTTCAACTCCATTTATGGTGAAGGAAGGCAAGTGGGAAGAAGGGAATGAAAGTTTCTTCCCCTTTTCTGATTGGCTCCTAGATTTTATGAGGTTTTCCTATTTAGGATCAACTTGGAGTAAGGTTTTAGTTGATCACCCACTCTCTAGATTTGGAGGCCACTCTTGTTGGAAAAAGTTTAGGAAAGAGGCTAGCTTTGGAAGGAGCTTCAGAGCTTGCATACTTTCAACCTTGGATTGGAAAAATGTAGTCCCTTGTGATATTTTATCACTTCTCGCTTGTGTTTGAGCTTGGAGCTCCATTAATAGAGTCCATGGCTTTTTCAAAGTTTTTAGTTTGAAAATTTAAGTTTTTGTAAATGTTGTTTTAATTTCGTGATTGTATTTGGGATGGGATTCTTCAAGGTTTACCCACCTTAGGGAGGGTGGAGTAACCTTGAAGGGGGTAGAAGGAAGTAGACCCAGGTTGTGTAGAGTCTCCCATGTGTGGAAGGAAATACATGGGGTTCCACGATACCCATAATGCCTAGTATGGCCTACGGGCATAAGGAGAGTTAGACCGAATCTTGTTGAAGATGGTCTTCCCAAATCCATGTGTGGCTTGGGAAATTTGCATTTGTACTACAGCTTCTCCACCTGGTAGTCCACCTCTACCCCATTTTCAGGAAGGTCTCTTGGAGGCCTTCCCTTTGTAAAACCTAGTTGAGAATATCACTTTATTGGTTTTGTGTCTTTCTTGTTTCCTTCATGCTATGGTTGTATGTTTGTACCCCGTTTCATATTGGATCCCCTAGCTCGGGGGTGGCCTTGAAAAGACCTAGGTTGGGAGGTGAGCCTTCGTGGTCAACCTTGCTTATACAGGTACCCAGTTGACGCAGAGCTTGTAGGATCTATGGACATAGAGAAAATTTTAATTCTGATATTGTTGTAAATTTAATTTCAAGTATATGTCAAATTTGGAATTAGGGATTCCTTGTAAATCAAACATTTGAGTTGTAGAATTATTTGAAAAATTGTATTGGAAAAACGGAAGATTTGGGAAAGTTGGGTCATTATGACAATGTAAAAATAAAATAAAAATTGTATTCTCCATTTAAATTTTGTGTGTTACAGACGTTTAAATTTTTAGAAATAAAAAAAAGAGAAATTTTATGTTATTTTGTGAAAAGAGGACTATTGGATTATTTGGTATAAGATTTTACGATATTTAGATGCTAAAAGTTTAATTATATTTCGTTAGTGTGGTAGAGAAAATAAAATTTTTAAATTGATGATTAATTTATTTAGTTTGTATTTTGAATACAAATGAAATTGTTGTATAAGTACAAAAAGAAATAATATTAATTTATTTGTTTTGTACTTAGTGTATTTTTTGAAAAAAAAAAAATCTGGAAAAATAAAATGATCAAAATAAATATTTTATAAATACAAGTTGTAAATAATGTTTTATGGATTCCATATATGCATTTAAAATAAATAAATATTGGGGCTATATGCCCATTGTTTTCATATTCAGTAAATCAAAAGTTCACCAGTAAATGAAAGTAAAATTTAATTATATTCGGTATCTTATTTTAATTATTTGAATATATATTATATAAATATAAACATATATATATATAGTAATATACTTATATGTTTATACTTAAATAATATAAAATAAAAGTTTGTAACCCTTTTAGAAAAAATAAAATCAAACTTGTCAAAGATTTTTAAAGCGCTGAGCGCTGGCATGTTTAATATTTTTTTTGGGCGGCAACAGGAAGGGTCGAAGTCTCCAAACCCTCATTTCCCCTCCGCTTACCTCCGCCCACCTCTTCTCCCCTCTTTCCACCGCTGTTGTCGTGCTCTGAACGCGTGCAACCCATCTTCCGTGCAAAGCGTGAAGAACAAAAAGAAAGAAGAGTATGGAGGTTGTTTTAAATTTTTTTTCTAAACTAGTTTCTTTAATTTTATTCCGATAGTAAAAGGGTAAATAAATTATTTAGAATTGTTTTTAGTTGTTTGTAGATTTATTTTTTGTTTAACTTTTAATATTATAAAGTTGCCATTATATTTGACCATAAGGTTAAAATGGTAAGTGTAAACATTTTTTTTAATTATTAGTTTAGTTTGTTTATATTCTTTTATATATATAAAGTCTTAAATTTAATTTAGCAAATTGTCATTTAAAATTAAATTTAAATTTATTATTATTTTTATGCTAGTTTAATTTTTTTTTTATATAAACTAAAGTATCATTGATTTGTTTTGAAAGTAACTTTTAGTTAGCATATTTTTTTAAAAATAAGATTGTTTGGTTTTAATTAATTTAGAAATTGGATCTATAGACTTAAATCCATATGTTAAAATTAATTATGTTTTGAAGAATCTTTTAAAAATAGAATTAATTTGATTAGTATGTATTAAATTATAAATTAGAATTATAGAATTAAGTCTATTTGATTTTATTTATCATAGTATGTATTAAATTATAAATTAGAATTATGGAATTAAGTCTATTTGATTTTATTTATCATACTTTATGTTTTGGGTAAATTATAGTAATTTCATTGAATGTTAGAGTGGGATATTTTTATTCAAGTATTTTTTATTATGGTAAAAGCAGGTTTTGAATGGGCCCCGAAACCATATGCAATCAGTTTTTGAAGGGAACTGTAACCCTAGGAGCAATGAGAAGAATTAGCTCAATACTAAGAGAAACAACTGGGGAAAAAAAAAAAAACTTACAACACCCCTCAGCACAAAAAGCCAATAGATCTACCAGCAGCACAAATCCAGCAAATCAACAGCTGCCAAGAGAAAGAAACACAGAAAGGCTCAAGTTGTTGAAGCCAAACATGTAAAGCCAATGCTCCCTGAACTAGACATAAGGGTTTTGATGGCTCCCATAACTAGGTGAAACACTGCTTGAGGATAAACATTTTAAACCAACAGCCCAGAACAAAAAAATAGATAGCAATAACTGAAGATAAAACAATTAGTTCCCAGCTGCCCAGAAAACATGCCTTCGCCTCACACCAAATAGTTTGCTGGAGAAAAACATCTCCCCAAACAGATATCCAAGGTTTTATCAAGGAACCTAGAAACCTCAACAACAAATTCATAGGGTAAGAAAGCCCCAAAACTGCCTTTAACCATAACCAAAAACCATGAGCCATGCAGGGCCCTTGAAAATTTTCAACATCCATCTGCATACTCCTACCAACAGCCAACAAAGCAACAGCCCCTAAAAGCTTTAACATATGGAACATATAGATGCCCCCAACCGCATCTTTAGTAGCAACTCTAAAGCTTGAAGCCATAACGATCTGCACCAAGGAGATATCTCTATGTTAACCATCTACACCATTCCACTTAGTGCCAGGATTCGAAGGGAAAAAGTTCAAAAACAAACAGACCTTCCTGCACCAAGGGCATATCCCCAACAATGAGTTGGTGACCCAAAATAACCCACTTAGCCAAGTTAAGCAAAGGGTCCTCCTCCAACCAAATCCAAAGCACCATCATGTCGTTCATAGAAGGAAGAAACCACTCGCAACTACTAGCCCCCATCCAACTGCCCTTGTCCACCTCAATAGAATCTTCCCCCTCTATAGGATTAAGGAAAGAAGATAGCAGTAACAGAGAAAGACTCTTCCACCAAGAAACCACATGATGACATCCCACCTCGATAGGGATGTACTCCCCCTCAATAGGAGTAATGCAAAGAGGAAAAAAACTCAGGTTAGAATAGTCCCTACACAATATTACAATAAAGACCAACAGAGGGACAAAACCGATCATGACACAAAACAGAGTAGAATGGGAATAGACAAACTCAGCCTTAGGGGACTCAAGTCTTCCAGCAAGAGCATCCTGAGATCCCCAGCAGACCATATCAAAGATAGAGTACCATAGAAGCTCTCCCCATGAAAACTACTCCCACTACCACAGATCTAGCAGAGAAAACAGAAAAAATCTTGTTGCCCCACCTCCTTCAGCTCTGAGAAAGAAAGGAAGCACCTAGGAGACTGGCCACCAACAATGTTGAAAAATATATCCTTTAAAACTAGCAAAGACCCACCAGAATCTCCATCGTCAACATTATTAGGGTCATCCTTGGCTTCGCCCTCCTCTTCCTCTCTCTAAGACAACAAAACCTAGTCACCCCAACCAATGTAGCTAAGGTAACACAAGCCACACCCATTGAAGCAGCCGCACAAACACCCCAACCGCTTTTGCAGAGGCTGCACAACAACAAAGTGGAGGCCGGCTGAAGCCTCGAGCTCCCCACCGTCTTCATCACTGCTTTCTTCCCCTCCCTCAGCATCATCCTCTTGTCCATTACCAGCATAAACCCCAAGCCCTCTTCCACTTGCGCTGCCCCTGTTCCTGCCCATCGCGAAACACAAATCTAAGTACGTTTATTAGGATTAATTTTTACTCAAGTGTTAGTAAGGGGTAAATACTTGAATATTTAACTTGGATATTTAACTTGAATATTTATCTTAAAATTTTTATTCTTTTTAAATTAGTCCTTTTAATGAATAAAAATGATTAGTCATTGGCATATTTAAAATAGTTATCATGACATAGGCAAAAGTTCATTTAATTTATTATTTTGTATTAAATAATATAGTGTAAATTTATTATGCTAAGACATGGTTAATTTCTAAATAAATGAAATCAAATCTTATTTAGATTAACTTGTTTTAAAAGAGTAGATTATTTTATTAAAAAATTATTTAAATAGTTTATTAAATATTCTATTTCGATGCTAATGATTTATTTTATCAATTTATTTTATTTTATTTTCTTATCATCGCCTTGTGGTCTCCTCTTGGGTCTTATATGACCTTATTAGACTTGTTGACCAAATCTCATGCACAGTTGACTTTCGGTCAACATTAGTCAAACCTTGGACATAACCTTGGTTTGCATGCACAAACCCTTCCCTGACGTATTTTAACCCTTATAGAACCTTGTTGGACATGTTTGGGCACAGTTGACTTTTTGGTCAACTCTCGGTCAAACCTTGGTCAAATGCCTCGGTATGTGTGCCCAAGTATTCCTAGTTGTATTTTTGTACCCTTATAGCTTAGTTGTGCATATTTTGGTGATGGTTGACTTTTGGTCACTCTGGTTGACTTTTAGTCAACTATCCTGATTTACGTGCCGATCATAGCTAGTAGTTTAGGGAACCTTGTAGCTTTGTTTAGAGCTATTTGCTAAGGTTTGACTTTTGGTCAAACTTGGTCAAACATGGTCAACCTAGAAAGGTTTGACCCTTGGGGTGTTACTAGACACTTCAATGTTTCCAGTCATCTATTTTCTCTCTGCACTATTTTGCGTGCATGTAGAGGCTTGTGCCAGTTAGTGTTTCACTTCTTGGTTGTGTGAGTGTGTTTGCAGTAGTTGGTTAGTAGGATTTTGAAAAAAATTTGTAGTTGTGTTTTGCTCAACTTTTGGGCATGACAGTGAGTGTCATCACACAGCCTACATATTGGGATCCTCCCTGGCAACCATGTAACCTCGGTCCCCCCTTTCTGAATAAGGATCCACTCTAGCAGTTACCTATGGTCTTGGTACTCCAATAGGTCTATGTGGACTTAAATTACATGTCTTTCATTATCTTTTGAAATCCCCCCCTTTCCCAGGTTTATTATTAAGGTTATCACTTGTTTACCAACTCACCCATAGGATCATTTGGAAACCACTTTGGGTTCCAACACCTATGGTGAGCCACTCACCTAGGGTACCTAGTACCCTACCCACACACAAGCTAAAGAAACAATAATGCAGTTCAAAATGATTTAACTTGCAGGTCTAAGGAACTCTCCTGTGCTCTCAGGCCCTCAAGATGAGTCCTAGCCTCTTTACATATGCAAAAGAACATAAGGAAATAATGCCAAGTACTGAAACATCTTAAACAACACATTATAACACCAACAAAGCAAGAGATGGACATACACAAGTGAGAAAGGTTGCAGATCAAGCATATGGAACAAGTTGTAGGAGTCACATGCCCAAAATTTGGCCAAATTGAGCCCTTAGGACCCCCTAAAACCCCATACAACATTCCACACATGCTCGTATCGGTTGTAGTATATGCTCGTACGAGATTCCAGGCATGCTTGTACGAGACTGTCTCAAAAATAACTAGAATCTCCCAAACATGAAAGTTTCAGGTGTGAAGAGTGCCTAGGGAAGGTTCCCTAGGGTCTACCTAATTCAAGTACCTCAGTACCACTTCCTCAACACACCATAAACTCAGAAAAAAACTATACGATCAAAACTAGAAAATGGAAGTAAAAATATGCAAGTACACAGAAGGGGAAACTGATTGCATTTCTTCCCTAATCCATCCCAACATTCCCTAAACTTTCCTAAACTTCCCTAAACCAAAATTAAACAAAAAAACACTCCAAAATATAGTAATATAAACATTTATAAATTTCCAAAAAGAGATTTGAAAGAGAATTATCATAGACCTATTAATAAAACTTCCTGTATACGCATCTTATAACAATGAATATACAACCTACTATATTTCCTATCATTTCAATAGTATTCCAAAAATATGCATATCAAATATCCATAAGAAACACACACACAGAGGAAAGAAAAGTAATTCTTCCTGGTTCCAGACCCTACCTGGAGTCCTGCGGAGAATCCTTTCAAAAGTTGGAGCACACACCATAACCTTCCAAGCTTTGAGAAATGGTGGCCTCCCAGATAGATTTTCCTTCAGAAAAAATATTTACTCCTCCTCGAATAAACTCCTAAGTGCCCCCACAGAACCAAAATGGTGATTCAAAACTCAAAGAAACCCCCAAATTAACACTTCATGAACAATTCCTAACTTTCTCCCAAATTTCTCCAATCCCCCAAACTTCTCTCTCGTGAATAATTTATCCTCCAAACTATATGGTTGGAGGAGTTTCTTTACGAGAAGAAACTTCTCCAACTACTATAGTTGGTTAAAAGATTAATTAAACACTCCCTGTAACAATATTAAAGCTTTTTATTATTTTATTCAATTATTCAACTAACTAAGACCATAACAAGAAAATGAATACAAAAAGATTTCAAATAAAACACATAGCCCAATTGGAATCAAACTAGCCTAACTTCTAGGACCTGTCTTGGGTTCAAATCTCCTAGATAGCTATTTTTACCATAACAGATTCATTTTTACTTTATTATTATTATTTTTTATTTAATAATTATTATTCAAACATTAAATAATAACATTATGCTTGCAAGTAAAATACACACACATACACACACACCAGAGATCAATCCAACTTCAAAACATAAATCTCAAAATCACAATAGTGGACATAAATCTCCAACTAAGGTAACCTTCTAAACAAGAACCTAAGTCCACGGGAATTCTTTGAGAGTAACTTGGTAAAATCTCCATACAAAAATAGTTTGAGGATTTTGAAGGCACACTTAGACCTATGTAGCTAGGTGGAGTCAATGCCTGGTACCTGCATCCTACAACACCAACCAAGTATACCAACATATATACATATATTTATGCACAAGCAGTGACAAACAAGGAGGGAGAGTGCGACATCGTGTGGATCTTCCATAGGAGTAACTACGACTGCCCCTCCTCATCCTACACTCACATCAAACATTGTTATTAACAAAGGATAGTGGGATTAGTAGGGTTAGATCCATCATAAACATAAATATAAATCAAGTATGAATCATTTCACAAATAGTTTATCCTAAACATACATCATTTATGTCAAAACATTTATTATCTCCATAATTAATTCTATTAACCAAATATATGCTCAAAATGTCCCATCATGAAATGAAATAATCCAAACATATAATCCAAAGTAATAAAGTAATAATCCTGTCAGTCCAAATTATAAAGGTACTAGGGTGGGCATTACATGTTAAAAACCAAACCAAAATAAAATTGAATGTCTCAAAATGGATAATGGTGGTAAATTTTGTTCCATAAAATTTGATCAGTTTTGTGTAGAGAGTGGTGGTATTAAAATGTAATATTTTCACCACAAGAAAACATGGTTTGAACAAGACAATATTAGAGAGAGGTTGTTGTATGCTCTCAAATGCAGGTTCAGGAAAAGAATTCTAGAGAGGTAGTAATGGATGCGGCTAAGCTCCCTACAAAATGCACCATTGACCAAATTTCAAAAACCAAAAAACACAACTATTTTTTGCAAAATTTTCAACATTTTTTCTTCATGATCTACATATTTTATGGTCGAAAACCACAAAAAATTGTAAAAAAATCACTATGTTTTTGCAAATTGGGAAAAAAAAAATTGACATTTTTTTTTTGTCTCTGGTGCATTGTATAAGGAGGGAGCTTAGCCCGTGCCGATAGTAAATACAACAAATTAACTAAGGTTAGTTGGATTTTGTAGTTCTTGAAGAGGAGGGGCTAGGTAAGAAGATTCATAGTCAACTGGGAGTGTTTGGGTGTGAACATCTCGTTCTAATTTTGATAACAAAGCTAGACTAAAATTGAAAGAGTGTAGATCTTCATTGGATACTAATATGAGACGCATGGGCACATGTTGTTGGATGCTATTTTGAAATGGATCACTCGCAATAGAGTTATAATTTTCAATAGAAAAATGATGATCATTATGCTCGAACAACGATGCCTACAAAGGTAACTGTATTACTAAAAGACATTACCACTGTAACTAATGTGTTTAGATCCCATGAGACTTTAAATTCAAACATAATTTGCAGGCATAGGGAACTCTATATTTAATGCAAGGACATGAGAGATCATTTCCAATGCTATGTCAAAATGATATGCAACTTACATTACAAGGTTATGTTGAAAACCTATTTTATATCGTTGTTTCAAAATCCTCAAATCAGAAGGGAAATCTGCATACTATGTGGGAGGAGATCATTGGGAGAAATTTTCCAAGAGTTTCAGAATATGGAAGAAGCACACACACATATAACAGTGCAACAATAGCTTAAAAGGCTATTGCTGAAGGCTAATTTGGGGAATTTAGTGTTTAAAGCTCCAGGATACAAGATTGTTATCACAATCAGAGATGATTCTGCCATCCCTAAAAACCCTTTACTAGACATGGGTATGCTCGCATTGCATGGGGAATCTCATGTTGCTAAGGAGAATGCAAAGAACAAGTTTTCATAGTGAAAATCAATATCCCATTTTCGCTAATAACAATATTGATTTCTTGAATGATATTGGCAGGGAATGTTTCTTAGACAATCTCATTTCCAGTAGACAAGAAAACATGTGCCAATGCATTTCTTGGCATTTGGGTTTATGTTCGGGAAAGTAATCAACGAGATGCCCTTATTATTGTAAAGAAAGCAACGGTGTGAAACACTTTCTGAACACCAAAAAATGTCAGGAAAATAAGAAACAATAAATTTAAACTACAATATATGTAAGTAAATTAAAAACATGAAAAATGCCATACATGGGATACACAAGATTTAACATGGGAAACCCTTCCAGGAAAAAACCAACCACCCAAAAAAAATCCAAGCAACTCTTGTATTATAGTAAATGAAATTTACAAACAACACTCTTGATTTTTCATAGGCTCAGATTGCCTTACAATCAACTTGATTTTCATCACACCATCCTTTACGAATCTTGCAACCATTTATGCACACCGCAATTCGTTGCAGAATTCGGTATAGAAACTGTTACATTACAGAATGGTCTACCAACCTAACCGTATTGTCCATCGTACGATGGAATCATCGAACACAGTTAGCACCTCTGCACTCCATTAGGTACTCACCTTCACCGCACATGAAAACTTCACCGTAGGGAAGACATGTATGGTAGGCTCACCGTAGGGTGATCTAACTTCACTCTACACTCAACATGTCTGTACGGTGCCAGCATGTACGGTCTTCGACATACTCCGTACAGTGCCAACATATTACTCCATACGATGCCAATGCAGAATCACCATACAGTACCAATGCATCTCATGTTCACCATACGGTGGCATCACTGTACGGTGAGGTCTCACCTCCACCATACGGTGGTCTCACCGTATGGTGTGACTTTTCATACTTCTTTAATCCAACAATCTCCCACTTAACGAAGTACAAAGTTACTCAATGAGGCTAACAGGTTTTCGAGGCACCAAGCCCCATGGAATTTGTGCACCATTTGAACTTGTTGTGTCTGTTGGCTTTATTAATGCATTTATAACTTTCTCTAGAGTACCAAATTTTTATAGATTCACCTTTCCGTCTTCAACCATGTCATGCACAAA
This sequence comes from Chamaecyparis obtusa, assembly GCA_027943335.1. Lineage (NCBI taxonomy): Eukaryota > Viridiplantae > Streptophyta > Pinopsida > Cupressales > Cupressaceae > Chamaecyparis > Chamaecyparis obtusa. The sequence goes on along the minus strand of BSBK01001599.1, from coordinate 499,787 downwards.
ATGATATTTTACATCAATGTGTTTTGTCCTAGCATGGAATGTAGGATTATTTGCCAAACATATTGCACTATGACTGTCACAAAAAAATTGTAATTTTTCCTGCATCGTAGCCGACATCAGAACACAAGTGCTTAAGCCAAACTACTTCCTAACACGCATGAATAGATTCCATGTACTCTGCCTCAATCATCGACAACACAACCACACTTTGTTGCTTTCTCATCCAACTAATAGCACCACCATTCACCATGAATACATATCCACTGGTGGATCTTCTTTTGTCAATGTCCCAGCCCAATCAGCATCCACATAACCTTGAATACTAACTGATCTATTTGATCCAATTGAGTCACCTTGATAACACAATGTGTACTATGATGTACCCTTCAAATATCTCAGAATTCTTTTCACAACATCCCAATGTGTCTTGCCTGGATTTTCCATAAACTGACTCAGTACTCCCACTGCTTGGGCAATGTCTAGTCTCGTACTGACCATTGCGTACGTGAGACTACTAACAACACTTGCATAAGGTATCTTCTTCATGTCTTCAATCTCATTTGAAGATTTTGGATTGTCATTGATAGATAGCTTCGTTCCATGTAACATTGGAATTACTTGTTTCTTACAATCATTCATATTAAACCTCTCAAGAACATTGGTAATATACTTGCTCTAGCTGAGCCAAAGCTTCCTACCAACCCCATCCCTTCTGATTTCTATCCCCAAAATAAATTTTGTCAACCCAATTTTTCATTTCAAATTTCAAGGAAAGTTGAGATTTTAATTCTAAGACCATTTCCTTACTATTGCCTATGAACAATATATCATCTACATATAGAGAAATTATAAGTATCTGATCACCTTCATCTTTATAATACACACAGTGATCAGATTTAGATCTCATAAAACCCAAAGACAAAACATATGTATCACACTTTTGATACCACTTCTAGGTGATAGTTTCAAACCATAAAGAGACTTCTTTAGCTTACATACCAGACACTCTTTACCTTTTTCCACAAAGTGCTCTGGTTGGGACATGTACATTTCTTCTTCAAGATCACCATGAAGAAACATTTTCGTCACATCCATCTTCTCAATTTCAAAATCATGTGTCTCTGCAAGTGATAACATAAATCTAATAGATGTTAGCTTAGCTACAAGAGAAAATATTTCTCTGTAGTCAATCCCTTCTTTCTGAGAACACCCCTTTGCAACCAATCTCTCCTTGTACTTGTCAATGTTTCCATCTAGACTATACTTCTTCTTAAATACCCACTTATATACCATGGGCTTTCTACCTTTAGGCAAGGGTATGAGATCCCAGGTTCTATTCTTCTCCAAGGATTTCATTTCATCCTTCATGGCGTCTAACCAGGAATCTGAATTCATCATATTAATTGCTTCTTTAATAGTCCTAGGCTCATCAACATTTGTAAGCAAAGCATAGGCACAATTAACAATCAACATAGAATAATTAAATCATTCTGGTGAATAGACATACCTATCAGGCTACCACCTCTCCCAAGTAGATCTCCTCACCTCATGTGGTGAAGCTTCATGAGGTTCAACATGAGGATCAAAATCACATTCTTATGAACTCGTACTCGAACTCTCCCCATCCTCATTCTCAAGCAATTTTGGATTTTCATTCTCAAGTTCATTTGGAGTCTGTAATACCTCCCTTTTGGAAGTTAAAGGAATTTTAACTACTTCCTTTGTCTTTTTAGTCTTCTCTGGCTGAGATAGTGAGACAGGTTTTATCTCATGAAAAATAACACTCCTGATGTACATCACTTTTTCAGTGAGAGGGTTGCATAACTTGTATCCCTTCACACCAATGTCGTACCTGATGAAGATACACTTCACCGCTTTGTTATCTAACTTTGACCTAGTCACATCAGGTACATGAGCATACACCTCACAGTCGAAGACACACAAATGTCTTAATGAGGGCTTCTTACCAGACCAGGCTTCCATAGTTGTTTTGTCCACCAACACTGTCGTAGGAGAACGATTCAACAAGTAACATGGTGTAGCTACTACTTCGGCCTGGAACTTCTGCTCCAGACCAACACTACCCAACCTGCTCCTTGCTCTCTCCATCAATGACTGATTCATCCTTTCCGCTATTCCATTCTGTTGCGGAGCATAAGGATTCATCTTATGCCTCTTAATTCCATGATCTACATAGAATTTGTCAAAATATACATTGCAAAACTCGCCACCATTATCCATCCTTAAGCATTTAATCTTTCCCCTAGTCTGATTTTCAACAAGACTTTTAAATTCCTTAAACAGACTGAACACTTCTGATTTACTCTTCAAAAAATAAATGAATGTTCTTCTTGAATAATCATTAATAAACAATACATAATATCTTGACTTAGACAAAGAACGAACATCCACATGACCAAATACATCAGAGTAAATGTAATCCAACAAACCAGAAGATTTTTTAGAACTGGAGCAAAACTAAACATGGTTTTTCTTTCCATAGATGCAATGTTCACAGAAATCAAATTCAAGGTTATAATCAACCAAACCCTCAACTAGTTTTTTATTCTTCAAGGTTTTTAAACCTTTCTTGCCAATATGGCCAAGCCTATAATGCCAGAGCATTATTTTCTCTATAGGAAGTTTAACTTCCATCACATTTACACCACATGTTGCCATATTAATTTTATCAAACTTTACATAGACACTATTACAGCATACATGTTTGGTATCTAACTTATACAGTGTTCCAATGCGCTCACCCTTAGATAAAACAATAGAACCCCTAGTCATCTTGCAATCATCATGGACAAATGTTACCTCGACTCTGACATCATTGAACTTACTGACAAAAAGTAGGTTTCGAGCTAGACCGGGTATATTGAGTACTCTATCAATTCCCTTTACCATCGGGGAACTAGATTTTGACTCTTCATTTTCCAATAATCTCCAGTGTGGAATCACTCGCCAGGAACACCTTCCCTCCATCATACGGTTCATATTTTGAGAACCACTCTTTATGAGACGTCATGTAGAATGATGCTCCCAAGTCTACTAACCATACTTCATCCGATGCAAGTATTGTCAAGGCTGCTACAAAGGCATTGGCGTCACTTTGAGAAGATTCCATGTCGGAAGTGTAATTCTTCTTCTTCTTTTTCTCCTCTTTGCAATTCCTCTGGATATGACCTTTCTGCCCATAGTTCCAACACTTCTCCTTGGACTTCTTTCCAGGAGTGGCGGATCGCTCCTGAGACTTTGACTTTGTGTCCTTTTTCTTACCTTTATTCTTACATCTACCTCATACAATGAGATCTTCCTTGGACACCTCAGAGGACTTCGTTCACATATCCTCTGACAAAAGTGAAGCAACTACCTCCTCCATTTTAAGCTTGGTAGTCGTACTTCCGATGGCCATTACCAAGTGATCCCATGAATTTGGTAGTGAGCACATCAGTAACATGTAATGCTCTTCTTCAGTAACAGACACACCAATAGATGTCAACTATGCGATCACCATATTGAATGAGTTTAGATGATTGGCCATAACCATTCCTCTATCCATCTTCAAAGAATATAATTTATTTATGAGGAAAATTTTGTTTACCAAGGACTTTCCTTGATAAATGTCTCCCAACTTCTTCCACAACGCATGTGCAGATTTCTCTTCATGGGCATTCAATAAAACTGAATCTGCAAGACTCGGCCTTATAAGTCCTCTAGCCTTCCGATCCACTAGATCCCAATCTTCCTACTTCATACCTATAGGCTTGGTGCCAAACACAGCATTTCACAGGTCTCGATCTATTAGCAAATCTTTAACTTTAAGTTTCCATAACTCAAAGTTTGTGCCATTGAACTTTTCAATGTCCACTCTTCCTAACATACCAGCCATCTCTACTTACAGGCAAAAAACTTTACAAAATCCAAGTGAAACCAAAATTGGCACAAAAAACCAAACCCTATCCAACAAGGATAACACAACTGACCAGGATTTGATACCACTTGTAAAGAAAGCAACGGTGTGGAAACACTTTCTGAATGCCAAAAATTCTCAGGGAAATAAGCAACTATAAATTTAAACCACAAAGATATGAAAGTAAATTAAAAACATGCAAAATGCCATACATAGGATACATGAGATTTAACATGGGAAATCCTTCCGGGAAAAAACCCACCACCCAAAAAAAAACCCGAGCAACTCTTGTATTACAGTAAATGAAATTTACAAACAACACTTTGGATTCTTCATAGGCTTAGATTGCCTTACAATCAACCTGATTTGCATCACACCATCCTTTATGAATCTTGCAGCTATTTATGCACACTACAATTCATTGCAGAATTTGGTATAGAAACCATTGCATTACAGAACAGTCTACCAGCCTAACCGTATGGTCCACCATACGATGGAATCATCGTACACAGTTAGTAGCTTTGTACTCCATTAGGTATTCACCTTCATTGTACATGAAAACTTCACCATAGGGAAGACATGTATGGTAGGCTCATTGTATGGTGATCTACCTTCACCCTACACTCAACATGTCTGTATGGTGCCAACATGTACGATCTTCATACTCCATGCGGTGCCAACATGTTATTCCATATAGTGCCAATGTAGAATCACCGTATGGTGCCAATGGAGAATCACCATACGGTGCCAATGCAACTCACCTTCACCATACGGTGAGGCCTCATCTCCACCATACGATAAGACTTCCCGTACTTCTTTACTCCAACAATTATGTTATGGGAACTTGCAAGCATAAATTTATTAAATCTAATTGGCGGTCAAGGAGGTTGAGCAACAATCCGTTATGAAAGTGCCTCTAAGTTGTTCTTTAAGCAACACATTTTTGTGTGTGACTTAGCATGGTATTTGGAATGCTAGGGCAGTCCAGTCCATAGAAAGAGGTTACTCTGTTAGGATTAATAGTCCACAATACAACTGAGAAGGGGGGTGAATCAATTGTATGATAGAATATTAAACTTTAAACTTGAAGCTTATCAATATCAGATCCAATGAATACCAATACAACAACACAATATTTTGGTTACGGGGAAACCCCGTTAAAGGTAAAAACCTCGATGGGAATTAGCACCCACTAATGATGTACTGAGAGTATAGTAATCCTTGTTAGAAGATATAGCCCTGTTAGGAGCTTGTTACATGTTGACATTACAGTACACAGTCCTTGTTAGAGGACATACCCTGTTAGGAGTCAAGAACAAAAGGGGGGGCTCACTGCCCAAAGAAGGTTAAGTCCACCTTCTGAACTCACTAGTTCGCAAGAAGTTTATATGAAGAAATACACAATCTTTTGAACTATTTGCTAGCAACTATCTTTTCTTGATCAATTCCAATGAAGTCCACCAACAATCCTCTGCTCTACATACATCAAACACAAGTTCGCAACCTTCTTCTATCACATATATCCATCCATATCTTTTCCAAACAAAAGACCTTACATTTATACCTTATTACTTTTTACCAAGATCAGGTTGGCCCATAAGGCTTTCCTAATTACAAATAATTACATAAGCCCTTGCCAAGATACACACGGTATCTAAAACAAGTTTACAATGATTATGTTATAGCAATTTAGGACCGACATCCTTGAATTATGCTTGTCAAACAAAACACACGCTTCACTTCCTGAGTTGGCTTCAGAATAAGCCATCGCCAAAGAACACGTCACAAATGACATCACCAATCATTTCATACCTTGTGCTAACCAATGAACATCCATCAATACCTCTTCTATCATCCTTCAAGATTGCATACCTTGAATCCAATCCCTCTGATATCTATATCAAAAACTCAGAGACTAACTCTGTCAATTCTCACTGTCACAATCTAGTGACCAGTCTTTATCAAAATAGTTGTATCTTCCTTAATATGCATCCATTAATGATGCGATCTCAGATATAAGATCACAACATCCATTTGAATTCTCATCTGACTTCACAGCATCTGAAACATCCGTACACCCTCCGTACACTGTGATTACCAGTATGGTTTCTTCATAAAAGCATATGTTGACATCAGTGACAAAACACAAATGACAACAGTATGAGTGCCCATTCAGTAATGTAGTGATTAAATATATTGAATGTCTTAATCATTGCCATGCATTAGCAATATCCAACAATCTCCCCCTTTGGCATTGATGTCAACATATGGAAAATCTTGTCCCAAAGTTGTATCAACCCAAAAGTCCTTCAACTGAACAACCTCCCCAAACAGTGAGGATTTTCTCATAACATTACTCCCCCTTTGACAACAATGGAAAAGGGTGCCAACTTCCTTCACAGATAAAATTTCTTCCATGATCACTCCCTTTGAGGAGTAGATCCCTACATCCAGTCCAGAAAATGATGAGGCTCTGAGCACTTCTAGACTGATGCATCTCCGCATCATTTAGTTCTGACTAGGAGGGGCCTGAACCCCTAACATACCTTTAAGATATTCAAAGGTGTCTTTCAGTAGTGGCTTTGTAAAGATGTCTGCAATCTACTCTTTTGTATTGATATATTCAAGCTTGATTTCTTTTTCTGCCACCTTGTCTCTTAAGAAATGATACTTGATAGAAATGTGTTTAGTGTTAGAGTGCATTACCAGATTCTTTGACATGTTTACTGTATTGGTGTTATCATAATGGATAACCACAGGCTCATTAAAAGTTATTCCAATGTTCGTCAGCATTTGTTTCATCCAAACAATTTGAGTGCAATTTATAGTAGCAACAACATATTCTGATTCAACAGTAGATTGTGCTATACAATCTTGTTTCTTACTTAGCCAAGAGACCAACTTTTTCCCAAGGAAAAATGCACCACCACTTGTACTTTTTCTGTCATCAATATTTCTTGCCCGATTAGCATCAGTATAAGCATGAAGTTCAAAGCTGTCATTTCTGTCATACCATAAACCATAGTCTATGGTTCCTCTGAGATACCTCAATATCCTTTTCACAGTAGCTAGATGAGTCTCTTTGGGTTCTACCTGATATCTAGCAAGAATTCCAACACAATTAGCAATATCTGGTCTGGTGTGAGTTAGATATTGTAGCCCTCCAACCATTGATCTATACAGAGTCTGAAAAACACATTTTGATTCATCATCAATTGTTAGCTTGTTTCTAGTCACCATAGGTGTTCCTACCGATTTACAATCTTCCATACCAAATTTCTTAAGTAATTCTTTAAGATACTTGGTCTGAAAAATGAAAATACCATTCTCATTTTGAGTTATTTGCAGTCCAAGGAAGAATTTCATTTCACCTATCATGGACATTTCAAATTCACTTTCCATTTCTTTTGCAAATTTCTTACATAGATCATCATTACCTCCAAAGATAATGTCATCCACAAATACTTCTACTATTAGAATTCCATCTTTAGTAGTTCTCAAATACAAATTATTGTTTGCATTACCTTTTCTGAATTCGAGTCCGAGTAGATACTTGTCCAACCTTGCATACCAAGCCCTGGGAGCTTGATTCAACCCATATAGGGCTTTCTTCAATTTGCACACCATGTCTTTGTCTTCGCATAGAGGAAATCCATCTGGTTGTTCTATGTATACTTCTTCTTCAAGATCTCCATTCAAAAATGTAGATTTAACATCCATCTGATATACTTTGAAGTTTTTATGTGCAACATAAGATAGGAATAATCTTACTGCCTCTATTCTAGCAACATGAGCAAATGTTTCTTCAAAGTCTATGCCTTCTTGCTGTGAGTAACCTTTACACACTAGCCTTGCTTTGTTCCTTACAACTGTTCCTTCTTCATCCATTTTGTTTCTAAAGACCCATTTAGTTCCTATAACATTTTTGTTTTTAGGTCTTGGAACCAATTCCCAAGTATTATTTTTCTTTATCTGATCCAATTTTTCTTGCATGGCTTTTATCCAAGATTTATCTTTAAAGGCTTCATCTGTATTCTTTGGCTCAACTTGAGAAATTAAACAAATTTCCTCTCTAACTTTTGATCTATTTAGTACTCCCTGACTGGTATTGCCAATGATTTGATTTTTAGGATGGTTATTTTTTACATACATTGGAGTTTTAGGAGTAGACTTGCTTGTTTCATCACTTTCTTCCTCAACAAGTTCTTCTTCTTCGGTAGCAGTAGAGGTTTCTTTCACTTTTGATATCTGACTGTTGTCATACATTATTTCCCATATCTAAAATTTCTCATCTATTCTTACATTGTTACTTTCAACCATCTTCCTTAATCTCAGATTGAAACATTTGTATGCCTTGCTTTTAACAGAGTAACCAAGGAAGATACCTTCATCACTTCTAGCATCAAATTTCCCTATCTCATCATCCCTCTTGATATAACATTTGCTACCAAAAATTCTAAAATATTTTACAGTAGGAGTGTGATCAAACCATAGTTCATAGGGAGTCTTACTTATGCCATCTTTGATCTGAATTCGGTTTAATGTGTACACTGTTGTTCCAACAGCCTCTCTCCAATGTACATGAGATATATTTCCTTCAATCAACATTGTCCTGGCAACATCAAGTATAGTTCTATTTCTTCGCTCTGCTATCCCATTTTGTTGTGGAGTCCTAGGAGCAGATGTTTGTCTTTTTATTCCATGCTCTTCACATTATGAATTGAATAAATCTGATGTAAACTCTCCACCTCTGTTTGATCTTAAACACTTTATTTTTCAGTCCTGATTCATTCTCTACTTTTTCTTTAAACAAATTGAATTTGTTAGATGCTTCTGATTTCTCTCTCAAATAAGTAACCCACATCATTCTAGAAAAGTCATCAACAAAGAGTATGAAATACCTTTCACCATATTATGACTTTGTTCTTGTGGGCCCACATAGATCTGTATGTACCAGATCCAACTTCCCTTTTGATGTAAATATTTTGCTTTTATGACTGTTTTTGGTTTGCTTTCCCATAACACATTCTCTGCATACAGTGTTAGAAGGTTTCACAATCTTTGGCAGATCTCTTACTGCATTGGCCATGCTTGTTTTCACAATATTATCAAAGTTAACATGACAAAATCTTCTATGCCATAACCAGCTATCATCTACCTTCACAACAAAACAAGAGGCTCCAAATGTGTTTAGTTCAAATACATTACCTGTAGATCTTGATCCGGTAGCAACCAATTTTTCTTCCTTGCTTTTGATAGAGTACTTACCATCAACAAAACTTAACTGAAAGTTTTAATCCATTAATTGCCCAACACTCAACAAGTTGTGTTTCAGTCCTTCAACAAGTAGTACATTGTATGTATTGGTCTTTCCATCCAGACGGTTGGATCCCACTCCTATGATAGATTTTGGGAGATTATCCCCAAACCTTACAACACCATCATAATTTACTAATTTAACAAATTTATTCTTATCACTAGTCATGTGATGAGAACATCCACTGTCAATTATCCATTCAGTTTTATTGTCAACATGAGATACTAAGGCTTTTTCCTCATGAACAGGTTCATATTTAATAGCAACAAATCCAATCTCTTTATTGTCTAAATCATCGTCATCATCAGAGATTCCTTCACTGGCATAATAACATTCTTTATCTCTTCTAATCTTTGCATAGTCGGGTTTATACTTAGGAAATCTTGTAGGACATCTAGATGCAAAATGACCTACCTTATTGCATGAAAAACATTTCAAAGGTAATTTTCCTTCAAATTTGCCCTTACCTCTTTTCTCTCTTCTGGCGATTAGTGCAACAAGTTCTCCTATCTTCTTTTCTTCTTCCATTATCTTTTCCCATTCCTCAGCATACTCACCACGCTCTTCTCTCATATCTTCTTTGCTTGTGCTTGGAAGTGCAGATGCTTTCTTGTGTGCAGATGCCCTAAAAGCATATTCAACTTTAAGAGAGCTTCTCCCAATTCTTCAGCTTCAAAAGTGGTTAACTTTGTGATCAACATCTCTTTGCTAAAGTTTGGAGTCAGGGATATAGTTTCTTGAATAGACATTGCCTTGAATTTGTAAGTAGGAGTTAGAGATCTGAGAATCTTTGCAATGAATTCTTCTTCATTATAAGTACCTCCACAATTTCTGATTCCAACTATAGCTTTTGTAACCCTTTGAACACAGGCTCTAATGCTTTCATCTTCATTCATTTGTAGCTTCTCCATCCACTAATACATTTGGGGTGAAATTGTGATGACAATTTGCGACGACAGGCAAATGTCATGCGGTTTTGGCTTTTTTTTTTTCAAATATAGCCCGACACCGTCGCAAATTGCGACGACAATACATTTTCCAACATCGCCATTGCGACGTTGTCGGGATATAAGGACAAAAAAAAAAGGAACGTTGTCATTTGTGTTTTCAACAGTGCTGTAACCCTCTGCGAAATCACATCAGGATATAAGGGCAAAAAAAACAAGAACGTTGTCATTTGTGTTTTCAACAGCGCCGTAACCCTCCGCGAAATCACATCGGGATATAAGGGCAAAAAAAACAAGAACGTTGTCATTTGTGTTTTCAACAGTGCCGTAACCCTCCGCGAAATCACAGCTACAATTTTTGAGTACGTTGGGTTTATTTTTCTTTTGTCATTATTATGTAATCTGGTATTCAGCTGTTAGAGAGCTAAAATACCCAGAAATGAGGACATATCTATGTTGAATTTATTGTTAGCGGCTTTGGTTATTTAGAAGTTTAATTTTATTTGTTCATCTTTCAAGCACAAATGTTTTGTGGACCGTAACGTCTTCATTGTTTCGGGTATGCAGTGAAACAGCCCTAACTTGCAATTGCGATGTTGTCGGGATATAAGGGCAAAAAAAAAAAGGAACGTTGTCATTTGTGTTTTCAACAGCACTGTAACCCTCCGCGAAATCACATCGGGATATAAGGGCAAAAAAAACAAGAACGTTGTCATTTGTGTTTTCAACAGCGCCGAGAGAGATTCCCTCCGCGAAATCATAGCTACAATTTCTGAGTACGTTGGGTTTATTTTTCTTTTGTCATTATTATGTAATTTGGTATTCAACTGTTAGAGAGCTAAAATACCCAGAAATGAGGACATATCTGTGTTGAATTTATTGTTAGCGGCTTTGGTTATTTAGAAGTTTAATTTTATTTGTTCATCTTTCAAGCACAAACGTTTTGTGGACTGTAATGTCTTCATTGTTTCAGGTATGCAATGAAACAACCCTAACTTGCGACTACCTTCACGGTACTTGTGTACATTATCATGTTGTCTTTACAGTGACTGTCCTCATTCAAGTGGCAATTACACAAGGGACAGTCACTGTGAGATGTCCTCATTTGTGACAAGGACAGTCACACTTAGGACATCTCATAGTGATATTCCCTTGTGTAATTTCCACTTGAATGTATTGCTATTGAACCACATTAATGCTTTTCTTCTTCAACAAATGAGGACAGTCACTGTAAAGACAACATGATAATGTACACAATTACCAAAAAATGATCTTGTTAATTGATGTAACACTTTGTCTTGCTTACTTCCTATCCTTCACTAGGGTCTCTTTAGGCCAATGTTTTGACTTGATAGGGTACTTAACTATCCCTACACTCTTTAGGTATCTCTACCCAAGATCCCACTCCTTCAACTAGCGCACACCAATAAGAAATACAACGAACTCTGCTCAATACCAATCTAGCTACTAGGACACTCCTAGTCTTGTCTTCAAAAATTGAAACACATTCAACTAGAACTTTACTCCATGGAGAGGCTGGCCACTAGGACCTCTATTGGTTTCAATATTACTCCTTCACCTATACTTTTCATCAGTACTTCAATCCGGTTCATCAAACCATGCCAATTGCACCCAAAAATAGGCTGCTAGCAATTAGGCCTTTGTCAAGCCTTTTTGTTTATATTAAGCCACCTAAAGGGCTTAGGATTCAGATGCCCTTTATTGAGAACTCCAAGATATCTAAGGTCTTCTCCTCCTAGATTTTTTGTACACCAACTGCTACAGCCATGCCTGAAAACAAGTATTTTGACACAACTTGGACAGTCTGACTAAGAGTTTGTTTTCTTAGCAGCCAAAGAAACTCACCCAATCTTCTAATTTGACTTGGGGCTTCTTTAGATGTGTGTCTACCTCTCCATGAGATTTTAGTTGAAGCAACCAATGCATTCAACTTGTTGTAATCTTCTTGTAATGATTTGTCATCCCTAACTGTGCTCAACTGACTCACCTAGGACATCATTGCAAACATAGAAAATGAGCTTCCCAGGGCCCCTCCTTCCAAACATATAGTACATGGAGTCTCCTCACCCATTCCAAGAGCCCGTACAAAATTGACAATGGAATGATGAGCTAAGACTCCATTTGTTCAACCTGCCTGGTTCAAACCAATGATAGGGTACTTAACAAAAGAATTAACAAACTAGTTGGAATGCTTCAAAACTAAAAAAAAACACAACACAGAATAAAAAAACAACTTGTACTAACTTTTCCAATAGACACTGCGAGCTATCTAATCCATTAATCAACTGAAAACAAAGAAACAAAAAAACTCAAGAATTCACTAAAACCGTGTTACTCTACAAATCTTCTTAATTCCAAATGTTTTTCCCCCCAAACTTTTGCACAGATCGATGGAGGCCTCTTATAGTTGATCTGATGCCTAATTCAATGGTTTCATATAGTTACATAACCATCTTACTCGAAAATGCTCCCTTGCACAAATGTTGTCAATGTTGTGAATGACAACATTGACAACTTGTTACAACCTTTGGGATTTTGGTTCAAAACTTATTGTTCAAACACCATAAGACCCTAACCATGACTTAGTTAGGCTATTTAGACCTCACATAGGCCACTTCTACACTTCTTTGCCCAATTTGACCCCTAAATGCTTCATTCCCACTTTTGCCACAATATTGGTAACTTGGGTACAAATTGGCACTTGCCTTCACAAAGGTCACACATGAGGACATCTCACAGTGATCGATTGTCCCTTGTGTAATTGCCACTTGAATGTATTTCTATTGAACCACATTAATGCTTTTCTTCTTCAACAAATGAGGACAGTCACTCTAAAGACAACATGATAATGTACACTCACTGTAAGGACAGTCACAAATGAGGACATCTCACAGTGACTGTCCCTTGTGTAATTGCCGCTTGAATGTATTGCTATTGAACCACATTAATGCTTTTCTTCTTCAACAAATGAGGACAGTCACTCTAAAGACAACATGATAATGTACACTCACTGTAAGGATAGTCACAAATGAGGACATCTCACAGTGACTGTCCCTTGTGTAATTGTTGCTTGAATTACACAAGGGACAGTCATTGTGAGATGTCCTCATTTGTGACAAGGACAGTCACACATGAGGACATCTCACAGTGATTGTCCCTTGTGTAATTTCCACTTGAATGTATTGCTATTGAACCACATTAATGCTTTTCTTCTTCAACAAATGAGGACAGTCACTCTAAAGACAACATGATAATGTACACTCACTGTAAGGACAGTCACAAATGAGGACATCTCACAGTGACTGTCCCTTGTGTAATTTCCGCTTGAATTACATAAGGGACAGTCATTGTGAGATGTCCTCATTTGTGACAAGGATAGTCACACATGAGGACATCTCACAGTGATTGTCCCTTGTGTAATTGTCACTTGAATGTATTGCTATTGAACCACATTAATGCTTTTCTTCTTCAACAAATGAGGACACTCACTCTAAAGACAACATGATAATGTACACTCACTGTAAGGACAGTCACAAATGAGGACATCTCACAGTGACTGTCCCTTGTGTAATTGCCGCTTGAATTACACAAGGGACAGTCATTGTGAGATGTCCTCATTTGTGACAAGGACAGTCACACATGAGGACATCTCACAGTGATTGTCTGTAATGTCCCCTTTTTGGCTAACTTGGAAAACAGAAACAATTACTCCACTTCTCAGACTTACTCTATCAGATACTTACAATTAAACTAAGTAATGGAGGTTACTTAAGATATCAACCGCTATTTCAGATTCAATCACAATATGTGTGCAAGATGATATTGATACCAATATGTTTAATAGCACTGTCGGATATAATGATATGAAATATGCTATGAATATGATGTTTCCTATCACTTATAGTGATAGTATAATGATGCTATGTCTGATATAAACAATATCGATATACAATCAATAAGTATTGCTTACAACAATGTATTTGCTGTGTCTGATATGATGATGTAATTATGCAAATGTGTAATATCGCTATGAGTGATATGTTGCTATTTCAGATTCTGAATTATATGCTTGCAACTTCAAATATTGATGTTGTTTCTGACTATCCTTTCTATCTGTGCAATCATGGTGTTGTCTCTGATCTGCAATGATAAACTTGAAACCAAACTGCCAAAGGCAGATGCTCTATTGAGTATATCCAAATATGGATAAGTAAATAAAGTTCTAATGATGCCTTGAGTGACTGACGAGAATGCATTCTTATATTGTCTTTAACAAATGAAGAGATGCTATGAATGAGACGTGTCTTGTTTCTTCCTCCATGTCCCTTTGTTAATCACACCTTTCCATAATCTGACAGTTCACATAATATTATTTCATTATTTTCTGATCATAGATAACTCCCAGATTGACTCAATATCAAATCTTTTTATGAAGGTAATCTTCCCTAATTGGTAGTGCAACCAGTAGTTAACATCCATTGTGTTTGTATTAGTTTGGTCTAACTATCATTAGTATTTAGTCAATCGATATTAACTCTTGCCTTATCCCATATTGTTATGATTATATCCAATCTTTCTACTCTGATATAAGTCGATATCATTTTCTGATAATTGTCCATTTATTGGTTGATTGCTGGTAATGGAGTTTGATCTTCAAATTGACTTCCATTCCTGTTAATACTTAAGGATACATTGTACTTATTATCCATGACTGATGCCTCATTCATCAATAGCTTGTGATATAATCACTGATGCTTTTGTGTTTCTACAAGATGTGGTTTATCTCAGACAATCGATAATCTTTCAATCCTTTAGTCGATATCCTCCTATGTGGTGTCTATTGATATAGATAGTAGAATTCAATCTAGTTTATGTTATTGTCATGATAACATAGGAAGTGATGGTGCATATTTGCTAGCGGGTCTTCATGTTTGATATTGCTTTATCGAATATGTCATTGTCTAAACTTGTGCAATTAATGATTATTTATAATATATGAATGGTTATCCTTCTTGCTTATCAATACATCTTCTGAAACACATAGCGACCTATCCCTTATTCATATCATGTTGATCTTGACTTCATAGTATTTGGTTCATTAATCATCCTCTCATGGTATCGATGTGTAATGACTAGTGATTGTTGTATCACTTCTTCATTCCTCATCATGATAGATAATGCAGATGTTTAATGTAGATGTATATCGATTACAGATATTCGATATTGCTTTAAACGTTATTATTATTATTATTATTATTAATGTTATTGTTATTATTAAATATTATAATTAATGATGTTAGTAATATTAATAATATTATAATAAATATTATTATAGTGATAACATATTGTTTTATATTGAGAGGTTTATTAATATTATTTATATATTAAAATTATTATATCAATAATTGATTTAATATTATTACTTAATATATTATTATAATATAATATATATAATTTATTAATAATTATTTATTATTAATTTATATTATAATTATAATCATAATTATATTATTTATTAATATTTTAATATTATTTAATTAACATATTACTTATTATGCTAACTATATATTATTATTATCTTTTGATAATAATTATATATTATTGTTATATATCGTTAATAATAGATTATTATATATCATCTAATCATTTTATTATTATACTAAGTTCAATATGTCACGGCTCATGACATTGTCCCTTGTGTAATTGCCACTTGAATGTATTGCTATTGAACCACATTAATGCTTTTCTTCTTCAACAAATGAGGACAGTCACTCTAAAGACAACATGATAATGTACACTCATTGTAAGGACAGTCACAAATGAGGACATCTCACAGTGACTGTCCCTTGTGTAATTGCCACTTGAATTACACAAGGGACAGTCATTGTGAGATGTCCTCATTTGTGACAAGGATAGTCACACATGAGGACATCTCACAGTGATTGTCCCTTGTGTAATTGCCACTTGAATGTATTGCTATTGAACCACATTAATGCTTTTCTTCTTCAACAAATGAGGACAGTCACTCTAAAGACACCATGATAATGTACACTCACTGTAAGGACAGTCACAAATGAGGACATCTCATAGTGACTGTCCCTTGTGTAATTGCCACTTGAATGTATTGCTATTTAGCCACATTAATGCTTTTCTTCTTCAACAAATGAGGATAGTCACTCTAAGGACAACATGATAATGTACACTCACTGTAAGTGTACATTATCATGTTGTATTACAAATGGACCTTATGTTGGTTGGGATATAAGTGTAAAAAAAAAAGGAACGTTGTCATTTGTGTTTTCAACAGCGCCGAGAGAGATTCCCTCCGCGAAATCAAGCGGGTTATCATTTGTGTTTTGAACAAAGCGGGTTGTCATTTGTGTTTTGAACAGCACCGAGAGAGATTCCCTCTGCGAAATCAAGCGGGTTGTCATTTGTGTTTTCAACAGCGTCGAGAGAGATTCCCTCCACAAAATCACAGCTACAATTTCTGAGTACGTTGGGTTTATTTTTCTTTTGTCATTATTATTTAATCTGGTATTCAGCTGTTAGAGAGCTAAAATACCCAGAAATGAGGACATATCTGTGTTGAATTTATTGTTAGCGGCTTTGGTTATTTAGAATGCTTCCCCACAATACTTAATTACACAAGGGACAGTCACTGTGAGATGTCCTCATTTGTGACAAGGACAGTCACACATGAGGACATCTCACAGTGACTGTCCCTTGTGTAATTGCCACTTGAATGTATTGCTATTCAACCACATTTATGGGCCCGTTTGGACCACGACACACAGTAGCATCTACAGAGAAGAATATCCCAGGTGTAACAAGTTGTAAGAATATACCAACAGTTCTAAGAAGTTCCCTAGCACGTAGTAGCATCTATAGAGAAGAATATACAACATGAGGGCAGCCACTGTAAAGACAACATGATAATGTACACTCATTGTATGTGTACATTATCATGTTGTCTTTACAGTGACTGACCTCATTCAAGTGACAATTACACAAGGGACAGTCACTGTGAGATGTCCTCATTTGTGACAAGGACAGTCACACATGAGGACATCTCACAGTGACTGTCCCTTGTGTAATTGCCACTTGAATGTATTGCTATTCAACCACATTTATGGGCCCGTTTGGACCACGGCACAAAGTAGCATCTAAAGAGAAGAATATCCTAGGTGTAACAAGTTGTAAGAATATACCAACAGTTCTAAGAAGTTCCCTAGCACATAGTAGCATCTTCTAATTGTCTATACCACTTCACAAGGTATTGTTTGCACACATTGTTTTTGGTTCTTTTGATGACCCTTGTTTTGAAATTGCTATTAGGCCTTGTAGCTTATATGTTTTGATTGCTGGAGAGCTTCTAAAGCTAAGCAAGAAGACCATTGCACGAGTTATAGCCGCGCGCTCAGGTTTGAAAATTGTATATTTTTTAATCTAATGTATATTTTAACTAGACTTTTAGCTTATTTTTGCTGTATATTTTAATCTAAAGGGAATCATGGATGTGAACTTGAAAGAATTTTGTACTTAGTTCTTATGGAGAGAATAGTAGTAGTTTACGGTCTAATATCAAATAGAGTTTTCCAATTACAGAAAGTTAATGAATTCTAATAGCTTATATGTTTTGATTGCTGGAGAGCTTCTAGAGCTAAGCAAGAAGACCATTGCATGAGTTATAGCCGCGCGCTCAGGTTTGAAAATTGTATATATTTTAATCTAATGTATATTTTAATCCTTTTGCCATGTCATGTAATATGTCTTGCCTTGTAGCTTATATGTTTTGAAATTGCTGTTAGGCCTTGTAGCTTATATGTTTTTATTGCTAGAGGGCTTCTAGAGCTAAGCAAGAAGACCATTGCACTAGTCGTAGCCGCGCGCTCAGGCATGAAAATTGTATATTTTTTAATCTAATTTATATTTTAACTAGACTTTTAAAATATTAAAGGATTTAACTAGGTCTAAGAAGATTTGTGTACTTTTGACAATTTTGCTTAGTCACTGAAAGTTGTAGACCGAAGTTTTCATAGCCCAATTTTTGCTTCCTGCAAAGAACGATCATGTTAGATAATATAAGTGAAGAACAAAATAGGGAGACAATCGCTAGATTGTGGTCTAACTTGAAAAGAAAAGGTGATGGAAAATGTTATTGTCCCTGCAAAATTTGTAAGGGCTTAAACCGTAGAAGACTGCTAATCAAAATAGTTAAGAGACATTGTAGGGAGAATGGTCACATTGAAGGGGGGCATGACTATCATCCACTGGTAAGTTGTTCATTATATCATTTTAACAATTTATATACATATGAAATCACTTGATGATGAGTTGAAGATCATGGTTTATTTATGTTAATCAATTTTATATAGGTTGATCTCCTCAGGGAAGTACATGATATGGAGGAACATGGGGGTGCAAATATCCAAGGTGAAGATAATGATCCCATGGAAGATGACGAGCATGCGCCAGAAAACACAATTGAAGATGATGGTATAAATACATTGATCCATGACACATTTAGTCCAAGCGGATCTGATCATGATGATGATGATAGCCTCAATGTACCTCTACTTGAGAAGGCATACGAGCCCCTATACAAAGACTCCCAAACAACTCTTCTCTCTGCTGTATTGTTGTTGTTGAACTTGAAGGTTATGAATGGTTTATCCAACATAACAATGTCACGTATGTTAAGGTATGTCATATATGTCTTTATAGTTAACAAAGGGTGAATAATGTACCACTAATATTGTTTATATTAACAACTTATATTTTTTGCTGTAGATTGATAGGCGAGTTTTTGTTACCACCATCAAATATTCTACCTCGCTCATATCGAGAATTATCTGCTATTATGAAAGATATTGGAATGGAGTATCAAGCAATACATGCTTGTCCCAATGATCATATTATATATTATAAAGAACATGAATTTGCAACACAATGCCCTTTATGTCATACGAGTAGATATCGAACAGATCGAATAACAAAAAAGGTGCCTCACAAGGTTCTTCGTTACATCCCCATTATTCCACGGATGCGACAATTATTCAGGTGTACTAGCTTGGCACAATTTATGGATTACCATGCACGCAATAGAAGTCGAGATGACATTATTCGAATCCCTGCGGATGGTTCGGCATTTATGCACATAGAGGAAAAGTGGCAACACTTCAAAGAAGAACCTCGTAATCTCAGGCTTTCATTGGCAGCGGATGGTGTCAATCCATTTGGAGAGATGAGATCTGTTTTCTCGGTGTGGCCTGTTTTTGTTATCAACAATAACATTCCTCCGTGGATGTCAATAAAGAGGGAGCACATTATGTTGGCAATGATTGTTCCAGGTATTTTATCATTTGATAGTTATTAATTTACATGTACTTACAAATCTTATAGTAAAATGGTCACAATAATTATGTAATGTTACTGTTCATTCAAGTAGGTAAATATCAAGTTAAAGATATGAATGTATATATTGAGCCTCTTATTGATGAGTTGGTGGAGTTATGGAACGGTGTCACTATGTATGACGTGTCTAGACCAATAGGACAAAGACAATTTCAATTCCATGCAATACTTGTATGGACAATACATGATGCCCGAGGGCTAACACATTTTTGTGGTATGTTATAGTGAATTCAAGTTGCGCATGATAATTCTAATTATAAAAATCAACATATTTAATAATCCAATTATATCATTATCTTGTAGGTCTTCAAACAAAGGGAAAATTTGCATGTCCAGTTTGTGGTCCAAAGATGAAATCTCGTCATTCAAAAAGTTTAGGAAAGCATGTGTTTGATGAGTACAGACACTTCCTCCACAGGAATCATAAGTATCGAAGTATGGAAAAACATCTTTTCAATGGGAAAGAAGAGACTACATCAAAGCCACGAAGAATGACACCTCGCCTATGGAAGTTGGAATATAATAGAATTAATCGTCGAGGTAATGTCATTCCACTTAATGGTTTATGTTTGTAATTTATATATTTCTATTGTGATTTTTGTTTACTAATTATGTAATTGATGATCGTGAAGGTCGTCAAGGCACTACTGACAACCTTCCAAAGGGACTAAAAAGCTATCCCAGACAATTTAGTAGGTTGCCCTACTACGAGGACCTACAAATTGTGCATTTGTTTGATCTTATGCATGTTGGAAAGAATATAATAGAGACATTGTGGAAAATACTGGATGGAAGGCGTGACAAAGAAAAAATTGTCAAAATTTGTAATGACATTCATGAATCCAATCATGCACTGAAGAATTTCATTCACTCAAATAGCAATAGAGATCAGATTAATATAAGTGCCCTTCCTTGGTTATTAACGGAGCAGCAAAGTGATGCCATAAAAGAAGTCATACGAAAAATTCGATTTCCCACAGGATTTGCTGGGAACATAAGCAATCTCATATCAAAGAAAAGTGAATTTGGGCCAGGGCTCAAAATGCATGATTGGCATACTTTCATCAAGGTAAGTTATGTTCTTCTGTATTTACAATATATTCATAAACTACGTGTACTATTCATTATGTTATGTTAGAAAATAATGAAATGATTGGTTTATAATTACTGCAGTACGTGCTACCTCTATCTCTCCCAGAGCACTTCAACAATAACATCAAACAAGTGATATATGATCTTGGAAAATACATGAGGTAAGCAGTAATATCTGTTCAATTTGTTGTATATATTTATTATATTCGCGATTTGTTTTTCTTGCTATGTAATCTATTGTATATTATTTTGTAAAGTCTCGTATTTATATATTTTTTGTGACTTGAATCTCTTAATGTAGGTGGTTGTCATCTAAAGAAATCCATAAAGAAGATATAAACTATTGGAAGAGAAGAATTCCTCATTTATTGTGTGAAATGCAAAAGTGTCTACCTCCAACTTTTTTCAATGCACAAGAACACTACCTCATACACCAAGTTGAGGAGATTGAATTGTGTGGACCTGCACACACTAGGTCAATGTGGATGGTTGAGAGGCACTTGAAATCTTTGAAGGCTTTGGTTCGACAAAGAGCACATCCTGAGGGTTCTATGGTAGAGGGATACATGGTATACCAGACTATGGTGTACATTACTGAATATCTTCCTAAGTTTGCTTCAAATATCCATGTAGATCGCATTTGGGATCTCGACCCTTTTAAAAAATTCAAAGGGGAGTACTTGATGGGGAAAGGTAGATTGAGGAAAGTGACAGGTAATAAATTATAAGATGTTATTGTAATAAATTATTTCTTAATCTTCAAAATAAATCGGTTGTAAGTCGTCTATTTTTTTTCTGTACAGTTGCTCGAGAGTGGGATGCACTACATTTGTATATTGCAAACAATCTTGATTGGATGACGGTATGGATTGAACGATGTCAACATTCTGGTCACACATTAACATGGGAAGGTGTATCTTCATTGGTTAAAGAAGCTCATCGTAATGGAGATTCTAATGTTACGCAAAGGGAAATAGATTTAGCATATGGTTTAAGAGATTTCCAGGTACGTACAAAATTATTAATCACCCGTATGTTTATCAACTCACGATATAATAATTTTGACATGTTTCACATATTATTGCAGGTTAAACACCACAAGGGTATGTTCTGTAATGGTCAAAAATTTCGCGTCAAAGTGTTGGATGACACGAAGAAAACTTGTGATTCTGGAATAACTGCAGTCTTTCAAGTGACTAATATTTCATCTAGAAATGACTTAGATCCTCAAGAGTCTAAAAATCAATACTATGGCATTTTGGATGATATACTTGAGTGCGACTTTAGTTCCTTCAAATTAGTACTCTTTGTTGTCAAATGGTACAGGCTACGACTTAATCCAAATGATCCTAATAGAACTGTTATTGAACATGATAATGGATTTACAATGGTTAATACAAGGTCGTTTGAGCCAGTTGGGGATGAGCCCTATGTTCTTCCAAGCCAATGTGAGCAGGTATTTTACTCAGAGGTTTCACATAAACCGGGTTGGTCATTTGTTGTTAGACATGAACTGAGAGGAAGGCTGATAAAGTATAATGCGATGGAAGAAGAAGATACCGAAGAAGTAGAAGATGATGTAGATGATGATCACGATCGACAATTATTGGATGATGTTCCTGAGACAAATTTTCATGAAGAAGAAGAAGAAGATGATGACGATGATGCTGCTACTGATGATGATGATGAAGATGATGTTGATGTTGATGATGACGACAACGACGATGACGACGATGATGATGACGACGACGATGACGAGGATGATGATGATGACGATGATGATGATGATGAGGATGATGATGATGAAATTTAAAGGTATGCCATCAATCCTTAATGTATTTAATATTCATTTCTTGATAGAAATATATTTGTCTTAAATGGTTACATAGTTTATTCATTATCTATTTAAAAGCTACAAGTTTCAACTACAAATAGAATACTGCTAATCTAAATTAACTATTAATCTAAATTAATTAAATAAAACTATTTAAAACACATATTAATGTGAGCCTGATTTAAGTGTTATAATGTGTACGTTTTAATGTTTTTAATTTTTATGTGATGCTTATGATGGATGTGATTATGATTATGATGTGATTATGCTCACGATAATTGAATTACATTTGCAGGAAATTGAACCCCTTTCAAGAGCATCCCGCACAGTCTCATGGATCGATAGGTATAAGTCAATACACCTTATAGAAAGTCTATTTAATACACTTATCAATAGTAAGATTGATGTCTTCTAAGATCTCTCCCATTTGCAGGTACCAGCAAATAGGTATTTGTCAGAAGTGTCTTCCTCAAGTGAGGGAAATATAGTAATAGAAGAGGAAAGTGAGACATGCAGTTTATCTAGAATAGGGAGATTAACTAGAGGTCAAAGGACTAGAAGGAAATTCAATAAACACATGAAATTTTTCCTTGCTCAAGGGGGGTCATGTTCTTATGATGATGAGACAAAAGGCGACATCGAGGTGCCCTTGAGGTACCAACATCTACAGAAACATTGGGTACCCAAGGAACTTCCTCCAATAAACACTGATTTTTGTGTTAATGAGAGGATATATCGCATAGCACCATCATCATTACATGGTTTGGGCCTATTTTCTATGGATGGCATAAAGGTGTCTTACAACAAAGTTTCTGAATTGATGGAGTATGTTGGACCATGTTACGATTACAAAAGTTGGATGCATATTGTTCAATATAAAAAAAGTATGCGTAGGTATGCACTCTCGGCAAATTATATACAACAGCAAGACAATAATCAAAGTAAAAGTGTGGCTATATACATTGATGGAAGGCCAAAAGCAACAGGGAATATTGCGGGTTTTATAAATAGTACACGACTTGGGTCAACTATAAAGCAACCCAATTGCATATTTGAGGCGCGCGAGGGAAATCGTGTATTCATCTGTGCGATAAAATCAATACGTGCAGGGGAAGAGCTGCTTATTGATTACAATTTGAACCGCATAGATACAAACGAGGCTACTATCATGGGGGTGGTACATACTATTAAACCAACTTCTAATCAATGACTCCAACATACCATTTAGTTATTAAATTTTTGGCTAACATTTTTATACTTGATCTTTGACACAGGGGCACAATATGGAGCAACCGCCCGAAGGTGATGGTGATGATATTCCTAGCTCATCTACACATGAGCAGGTAAAACTCATTGTAATTGTGCAAACTAGATAGAAGAAAAATGTTATTTTTTTTAATGTTATTTTCTTCATTGTTTTGGAGTAATTTTGATAATACTAATACTATTGTTGTCACAGAGGGCCGGTGGTCGGAGAGAGGGAAAGCAACCTGCAGTCCCTCAGGAGTCCCCCCTTGTGGACCCTTTTTTTATTGATTTAGCAGAGACCGATGACCCGATCGGTTCCATTAAAAAGCTGCTAAAGAAAATTGGGAAAGAACTTCTACGTTTGGTATCCATACATCCTCAGACTCAGGAAATAAAAGACAGGGCAGCTGAGTTGTTGCGCACTTCTGAAAACTTTAAAGTAAGTATTAATGAAATTTTTAATTATTACAAGAGTTCAATAATGGTTTTTATGTTATGCTCTTTTATGACATTAATTAAAATATGGATGCATTGTCTTTACAGAGTTATTTGCGTAATTTTGAACCCCATTCCCATGATGAGGCCGGTATTGCAAGTGGTTCAGGTAGATCACATGTTCCATTCCCCACTTGTGTTTTCCACTGAATATATATAGGAATGATCATAATCATTGACAATACATGCTCGAACAATCTTTTTTTTTAATGCTCTAACAATCTTGTCCATGCTAGTCCACGCGTTCTATATTTATGCATGCTCTAACAATTTTATTCTTCAGCTCCTTTCCATGATGATATGACAATGCCGCCTCCATCCAGGACAGCCACAAATGTCTTGCCGACTGCCATGTCAACAACACACAGCGTAAATGCACCAACTGTTGCACCATCTACTGGTACACAAATCTCTCTTTTTCTCTCTTTTATTATGTGTTTAAGTGTTATGTGTTTACGATGTAGATCCCTTGATTGTGTTTGTGCCATGGGTGCTCTGCACCAATTTATTTCCCTTGAAGTATTATTTCTTGGAGGCATTTGATAATGGTTTTCATTTTTTGCAATAGGAGATGCAACAAGTCCCGATGCAACATCATTTCCTGGATGTTCCCGTGTTCCTAGTACGGGAACGGTGAAGGATTGCGTATTGATCATCAGCGACGATGAAGGCATTCCCTTAAAAGTAGCCAAACTTCCAGGTACTTTAAAGTTATTATTATGCTATAGTGATATAATAGTAATTTAGTTTTTGATCACTCTTCATCGACTAATGATCCCATGATTATTTTGTAGGGAATGATATTTTTTGGTGAAAACTTGGTGACGAGTGTTTGCGGATATTCGGGCCCACCATACGTACATGGTGGAACATCATATCCTAACTAAAACCCCAAACCACTATTTTGATTTCATATCATTGCTAGAATAGTTTTCCTTTTCATCAATTTCTTGAACTATATTAAAGGTAGCTTCTCTTCATTTATGAGTCTAACATGTTTTTTTTTACTTAAAAGGTGGAATAACCAAGATAAAAAGTTGAAGGATGATCTTGTACATAGTATGACCCAGCTTTTTGGACCTCGTGCATTCGAGAGAAACAAGCTCCTTGAAAGAGTTGGTTTATGTTTGAAGTATATTAGGGACCAGTACAGGAAATATTTAGAGGTTAACCCAAGGCATGAGCGTCTGCCCTGTGTTCTTGAGGCTGAGTGGCAGGCTTTGATTTTGGATGGAAAGTATAAAGCCGACATGAAAAAAGGAATTACGCCAGTAGAGAGTAGAGCAAGGTATGTGATACTTTTGAGAATTTAATTATGTACTAATTAACCTCTAAATTTTTCCTGTACTGGTCTCTAACATATTTCAAACTTTTCATAGATTTCCTGACACATCAAAGGCAACAAAGGAAAGATTAGAAAAGCACGGGACACACAAGCTCGGCTCTGGTGGTTTTTCCAAACTTCAAGCACGAGTTGTAAGTATTAGTAAATGAAAACTTGTATCAATTTTTTTATATATTGCAAGGAAATTTTTTTTGATCAAACAATGCAAGTAAAATTCACCATACCAAGCAAAAATGTAGGGGTCAGAGTTCAATAGATGCCTCACAGAAGAGGACAAGAGAATTGGCTTCCAACAAGGCTATAGAGCCGTGGCTGAACGGCTACGAGCTGAAATCAGTGTGCAAGGTTCAAATAATGATGCATCTGAGCCACAGGTAAATAAGCTAAATGAAATTTATTTCAAATTGAATACTTTACCAATTAGTCTATTTGATGTTAAGTTCTAATATAAAGTGAGTATATCTGTTTTAAGAAAGCAATGATAACAATGTGTAGGATATTGGAATGCAGCCTGACAATCCTTCTACACAATCTATGCATAATGAAGGTTCGCATGATGTGCATCCTAGTGGTGGAGGTATACATTTTCTATTAAAATTTTTATATGTAATTACAATTGGTGTTTGGATTGATGTAACATTTTGTATAGCAACTGTAGAGGATCGAGGGGTCGGTGCTCATGAGCATGTTGAGGTTGAGTCTAGACAAAATGATGTGGCCAGATCAGGTAATTAAAGAGCGCCACAGTTATGTTCTTTAAAATAATTAAATACTTGTAACAATTATAATTAAATATTTTAAATTTAACTCTTTTATTTGTTATTGTAGAGGACCCCCCTTTGCAGCAGCATAGGAATTTGAGATCATCAAGAACAGAGAACAAAACAACTAATGAGGGGGATATTGATGATAACACTGATGCTCCTCTTAGAGCTTACATAGAAAAAAAAATTAGAAAGAGAAAAAAGAAATGATTGTCATCTAAATACCTTAATTGATAATGACTGAATTTTATGTCTCAATGAATTTAATTATGTGCTAATGAATGTTCATGAATTATGTGTTTATTTTCATATTGATGAATGTTGCGTGTTAACGAATCTAATGTGTTAATGAATGTTATCATGTGATATTGATTGAATGTTACATTTTATTAATAATTGAAAGAATGAATGAATGTTAGATGTTAACGGGGAATGTAGAGTGATGTTAGGGGGAGGGGGGTGGGGCCAAATGAGCTTCCACCTTCACGTGGTTGGCCCTGTTTAGTAGAGAATATTAAACTATATTCTCGAAACAAAGTGAAGCTCAATAAGATACTAAATGAGTCAAAATGGTTATCAAGGTCCTCTATCCATAAGATACTTGTAGTCAAAGTGGTTATTAATAAGATACTTGTAGTCAAAATGGTTATCTAGGTCCTCTATCCATTCCATAAGTTCTTCACCATTCAAACTTCCTCCATAACAAGGAATGTGCTCTAGGTTAGTCATGAAGCCTAGCATGGACTCTCTGTCAGATAGAGCCACTATTTCAGAGCCTTTTCTGTGCATTTCCTTCAAGCACTGTACAGTGTACGGATGTGAAAGGGAGGGAAGACCAGTGTGGAAGTTAGAGTATTTATATCTTATGCTTTGAGAGTTTATTTGGTAGATTCAAGACACCTTATATCAAAGTTATTCCTTTTTCTTATCTGTTGTTCTGTCAAACCCTCATTTTTTGGGTTATTGCATTCAAATGGCCTTAACTTGCAAATAAACCATAGGATATCCTCTGTTCTTGTAAAATGCAAGGTAAGGGGGTTTATTTTCATATTTTAAAAGCTTTGGAACAAGATACTAAGCCAGAGAATTTCGAGAGCAAGCCCTAGGTCAAGAATCTCAATGTTCTTGACTAGGAGTTGATGGATTATGCAAGATCAGAGGGTAGCGGCAAGTAAAGGACCTCAAACCTTGTTGAATCTAGATCTTTAGAGAATGGTGGACATCTTCAAACTCTGATCTTGGTTTCATGCACCCATTTTCAATGCCTTGTTTTGGAACCCACACCCAAAGGCATGCATTAGGTCTGCGGACTCAATAAGGACATTGATATGCTGGAGTGGATTCAGGGTCTGGGAGTTGGAGGATTGTTAGAACATCAAAAAGGGTACTCAAAAAACATATAAGTTCATAAGGTCCTTTGTCAAATTGAAGAGTTATTGCTGCAGAACAGGTTTTGGAGACCTACTAGAGTCACTAGGTCTATTTGTGATTTTGATGTCTTGGGTTGTTTGGAACACAACCAATGCATGATTCTGCATGTTTTAGGGAATCTTAAGAGTTTTCAAATGTTTGATTGGGTTGGCAAAGCCTAGGATCAATAAAGTCTCTTTTGGTAGAAAATCAGGGAACTTGTCCCTAAAAGGAAATTTGGTCTTGGTTGGGATTGAGTCAATAAGGTGTTAGAAGTATCTTGAAACCTTTGAAGTCCCTCTAGTACAGAGATTTTAAACTGGTCTGATAGAATCAGAGGCTAAATTGCTTAGGTGTAACATTTTGGTGTCTTGAAGTGGGTTGGGGCTTAAGACCAAGTTTCTTGCTGACCACTCTGCATCACATTGTCTTGCATGAAATTAGTCATTCTGTATACACTGGTCTAGTGTTGTCAATAGACCCAAATAGTTCAAAGATACTCAAACCAATCATATGTTTTATGGGGTGCATTTTTGTGTTAGGTAGAAAGGATTCTTCATACAGGTGAAAGTCTCGAACCTTTCCCCACTCCCAAAAAAATATCACTTGTACTTTTATGAGCAGTCATGAGGACTAGATAGATACATTATAATATATGTAATTGCCACTTGAATGTATTGCTATTCAACCACATTTATGGGCCCGTTTGGACCATGGCACATAGTAGCATCTACAAAGAAGAATATCCTAGGTGTAACAAGCTCTAAGAATATACCAATAGTTCTAAGAAGTTCCCTAGCACACAGTAGCATCTACAGAGAAGAATATACAACATGAGGGCAGTCACTGTAAAGACAACATGATAATGTACACTCATTGTATGTGTACATTATCATGTTGTCTTTACAGTGACTGTCCTCATTCAAGTGGCAATTACACAAGGGACAGCCACTGTGAGATGTCCTCATTTGTGACAAGGACAGTCACACATGAGGACATCTCACAGTCACTGTCCCTTGTGTAATTCCCACTTGAATGTATTGTTATTCAACCACATTTATGGGCCCGTTTGGACCACGACACACAGTAGCATCTACAGAGAAGAAGTTTGGTATGCAATGGTCTTGAAACCTCCTAAGAATTCTTGGTATGCATTTGTGTGGTGCAAAAGCTTCGTTGAAAGAGAAAAAGAAGAAAAGAATAGAAATGATTTTTTTTCTTTTTATGTCATATACTGTAACCAGCTACTTATAACTTGCAAAAATTATTATAACCATTTGAAATTGAAACTTAGTTTAATGTGAAACTGAGAACTGCTTTATTAGAGCTTTCTGTGATTTAGATTCAGACATCAAGAACATTGTTTGCCTAATATTGTGATTAATGTTTATTTATTAATATCTCATACTGACAAACAATTGATAATTGTAGGGAAAACGTCATTGGGGGTCTTTGAGGATCCACCAGAAGCCAAGGAGAAAATGTATTCAAATGCTAAAGATGGTGTAATAGTCCTTACAGCTGTTGAACCTTGCTGTGTAGATCATCTCCGATTCTCCAAGTTCAACAGTACTGTGGTATTCCTTTGGATACTTCTAATGGTAAATTTCAGACATCAAGTTCTTTTTGTATGAAACTACTACATTTGTAATCTGTAGTTTTAAACTTTTAGTTTATAAATGTTCATCAGCTTTAGTTCGTATGCTGCCATTTCAAGTATGATTAATGAAGTTACCTTTATCACAGGATGAAAGTGAGCAGTCAGCATACTGGTACGGAGCTGGCAGCATTGATACGGTGACTAGGGCATCGTTTAATGGTGGTATTGTGTTTTCCCGTGTTTAGGGCATCGGCCTTTTGAAGCATTGCCTTCATCTTTCTTAAGTCTGAGTTTTAAGTTTGTTTATCTCTCTTGGCACTGTTGAAAATACAAATGACAACGTTCTTGTTTGTTTTGCCCTTATATCCCGATGTGATTTCGCGGAGGGTTACGACGCTGTTGAAAACACAAATGAAAACACAAATCCCTTGTGTAATTGCCACTTGAAGGAGGACAGTCACTGTAAAGACAACATGATAATGTACACTTACAGTGAGTGTACATTATCATGTTGTCTTTAGAGTGACTATCCTCATTTGTTGAAGAAGAAAAGCATTAATGTGGCTGAATAGCAATACATTCAAGTGGCAATCACACAAGGGACAGTCACTGTGAGATTTCCTCATTTGTGACTGTCCTTACAGTGAGTGTACATTATCATGTTGTCTTTAGAGTGACTGTCCTCATTTGTTGAAGAAGAAAAGCATTAATGTGGTTCAATAGCAATACATTCAAGTGGCAATTACACAAGGGACAATCGATCACTGTGAGATTTCCTCATGTGTGACTATCCTTGTCACAAATGAGGACATCTCACAATGACTGTCCCTTCTGTAATTGCCACTTGAATGAGGACAGTCACTGTAAAGACAACATGATAATGTACACATACAATGAGTGTACATTATCATGTTGTCTTTACAGTGGCTGCCCTCATGTTGTATATTCTTCTCTGTAGATGCTACTATGTGCTAGGGAACTTCTTAGAACTGTTGGTATATTCTTACAACTTGTTACACCTGGGATATTCTTCTCTGTAGATGCTATTGTGTGCCGTGGTCCAAACAGGCCCATAAATGTGGTTGAATAGCAATACATTCAAGTGGCAATTACACAAGGGATAGTCACTGTGAGATGTCCTCATGTGTGACTGTCCTTGTCACAAATGAGGACATCTCATAGTGACTGTCCCTTGTGTAATTTCCACTTGAAGGAAAAAAGCATTAATGTGGTTCAATAGCAATGTATTCAAGCGGCAATTACACAAGGGATAATCACTCTGAGATTTCCTCATTTGTGACTATCCTTACAGTGAGTGTACATTATCATGTTGTCTTTACAGTGTCTGTCCTCATTTGTTGAAGGAAAAAAGCATTAATGTGGTTCAATAGTGATGCAGAGTAGTCAGCAAGAAACTTGGATCTATGTCCCAACCCACTTCAAGACACCAAAATGACTCAACCAATCAATTAGGCTCTAATTTCTATAGGTTAATGTTTAAACTCTGCAAAGTAATGAATTTGAAGGTTTCAAGGATCACACAACAACTTATGGACTCAATCCCATTCAATAACAAATTTCCTTTTAGGGACAAGTTCCCTGATTTTCTATCAAAAGAGACTTTTAAGGTTCTAGATCTTACTTCCTGTAGCAAAACTTAGAAACCCCTTAGATATCACTATTACAACTTCCAAGCAAATTTTATCATCCAACCACCATCCGTACAGCCGTACAGAGTTCATTTTTCACCAGAAATGCACTAAAATAGGGTTATTTTTATTTTTTATGAAAGCAAAATGATTACAATACTGGTTCTCTATCTGTCTTCGACCATTTGAAGCCTAAAATAGGCTCTCCAAACGTTGGTTCAACCATCTAGGTGGTTAGAACAGTTTATCCAACAAATGTCAACTTTGCTAAGCAACTTTTAAAGTTGCATTACAACTTTGCAAACAACTTTGCCGAGAAGGTTAAAAATGTGTTGTGAAACTTTAGGAACCTTATTAAAGTTATTTTGGACCTTCAAACTTCTTAACAACATCTAAAAGACACCTAATAAACACTTACTATGCTCATTTCATCCAAGGACTCAAAAGATGCCCAAGGTTTATAAGTCACCAAGGGGTCTTGTGTCCAACAAGTGGATGTTTATAAGGAGATAAAATCAATCCTTAATATTTATTACAAACCAAGAAAACATCTAAAACTCCTATTCTAATTTATTGTCATTCAAAAAGACTCTGATTTGTCATTCAAAAAGACTCTGATTTGTCAATCAAAAGGACCTTTCACCAGTCAATCCTTCAAAGCTCCAAGGTGAAAATCTTATGTTCCAATTGATAGGATTTGACTCCTTGGCTTCATGGAAACTTCCTTCAATCATGGTGTCTTTGGCTTGCATTAGGGATGCCCCTGCATCAAATAGCAATGCATTCAAGTGGCAATTACACAAGGGACAGTACATGCCCATTAAAGTTGGTGTTTTGTTATCCAGCATGACAATGGAGACAACATACTCTGTGTCAATTTTACTGATCAAATTTCCCTCCTCCAGGCAAAGCAACAATCTGGGTATGATAAGGTAAAATTTTGTAGTCCTTTTGGGTATGATAACAGTTCCAGTTTCCAATAAGATGGTTCATTTTTATAATCTAGCTTCAATTTCTCTTGTGAAAATCTTTTTTTCATTTTATGGGTGGTAAAATATAATTATTATGCTAGAGGTGTGTACTTATGGATGATAATGAAACAAAATGATAAGATTTAAGACTCTTGTTTTTTTTTTAAATAGCAATTTAAGTTTCCTTCTATTATAAATTACTGTTTTTCTATTTTTTAATGTATCTTTCCAGATCTTTTATATCAATTTTATTTATGAAATATAAATATATTAATAATGTTTTAGTGTTTTTAGGATTAGTTTATATCAATTCTATGTATCATCATTCGTCATTCAATTGTCAGTATTATTAATTTAGACTGTGCAATTGTAGAACTACTTGAATATGGGTTGGATGGATACTCAAGCAGGGGAACCCTCCTCAAATATCTCAAGCAGTGAACTTGGAAAAATGTGTCCTGAAGGAACCCTTTCCATCAGAGAGATAAAACTACAAACAAGTAAAAGAAGCAGGCTCTGCAAATATGTTTTTGAGAAGAAAAATGATAGATTATTCGAGTATGGTTCATGAGGTATATCTAAAAAGACATTTTTTTTCTTATTATAATAAAAGAGGAAGTTGTGAATGTCAAAGTTGAGTGAAACAAAAATTATTTTCATCAAATTTTGTTAGGCTTGCTTTTGGGAATAGTTTCTTACAATATTGCTATTAAGATTTTTATTGTGTAGTTTTTAGATTAGGTTTATAAAATTATATTTCATGAGTAGTGATTCATATTAATCAATTAACGATACTTTTGGAAGGTATTTTCAATGTGTCAAATTTTGATATTTTTACAAGAATTAGATTGTGTAATTTTTTTAATTAAAGTCATTGACTCATATTTCATAAATAATAGTTCTCATGAATCCATCTCTTATAAGATTGAATAGTCTATTTAGGAAGTATTTCTGATAGTATGTCAAATTATGATATTACTATTACCATTAGATTGCATGGCTTTGAAGTCAACCTCGTTGACCCATATTCTTCTCTATAGATGCTACTATGTGCTAGGGAACTTCTTAGAACTGTTGGTATATTCTTACAACTTGTTACACCTGGGATATTCTTCTCTGTAGATGCTACTATGTGCCGCGGTCCAAATGGGCCCATAAATGTGGTTGAATAGCAATACATTCAAGTGGAAATTACACAAGGGACAGTCACTGTGAGATGTCCTCATGTGTGACTGTCCTTGTCACAAATGAGGACATCTCACAGTGACTGTCCCTTGTGTAATTTCCACTTGAATGAGGACAGTCACTGTAAAGACAACATGATAATGTACACATACAATGAGTGTACATTATCATGTTGTCTTTACAGTGGCTGCCCTCATGTTGTATATTCTTCTCTATAGATGCTACTATGTGCTAGGGAACTTCTTAGAACTGTTGGTATATTCTTACAACTTGTTACACCTGGGATATTCTTCTCTGTAGATGCTACTGTGTGCTGTGGTCCAAACGGGCCCATAAATGTGGTTGAATAGCAATACATTCAAGTGGCAATTACACAAGGGACAATCACTGTGAGATGTCCTCATGTGTGACTGTCCTTGTCACAAATGAGGACATCTCACAGTGACTGTCCCTTGTGTAATTGCCTCTTGAATGAGGACAGTCATTGTAAAGACAACATGATAATGTACACAAGTACCGTGAAGGTAGTTGCAAGTTAGGGCTGTTTCATTGCATACCCGAAACAATGAAGATGTTACGGTCCACAAAATGTTTGTGCTTGAAAGATGAACAAATAAAATTAAACTTCTAAATAACCAAAGCCGCTAACAATAAATTCAACACAGATATGTCCTCATTTCTGGGTATTTTAGCTCTGTAACAGCTGAATACCAGATTACATAATAATGACAAAAGAAAAATAAACCCAACGTACTCAGAAATTGTAGCTGTGATTTCGCGGAGGGAATCTCTCTCGGCACTGTTGAAAATACAAATGACAACGTTTCTCTACATTATCATGTTGCCTTTACAGTGACTGTCCCTTGTGTAATTGCCACTTGAAGGAGGAAAGTCACTGTAAAGACAACATGATAATGTACACTTACAGCCCGTGTACATTATCATGTTGTCTTTAGAGTGACTATCCTCATTTGTTGAAGAAGAAAAGCATTAATGTGGCTGAATAGCAATACATTCAAGTGGCAATTACACAAGGGACAGTCACTGTGAGATGTCCTCATTTGTGACTATCCTTACAGTGAGTGTACATTATCATGTTGTCTTTATAGTGACTGTCCTCATTTGTTGAAGGAAAAAAGCATTAATGTGGTTCATTAGCAATGTATTCAAGCGGCAATTACACAAGGGATAGTCACTCTGAGATTTCCTCATTTGTGACTATCCTTACAGTGAGTGTACATTATCATGTTGTCTTTACAGTGACTGTCCTCATTTGTTGAAGGAAAAAAGCATTAATGTGGTTCAATAGCAATGTATTCAAGCGGCAATTACACAAGGGATAATCACTCTGAGATTTCCTCATTTGTGACTATCCTTACAGTGAGTGTACATTATCATGTTGTCTTTACAGTGACTGTCCTCATTTGTTGAAAGAAAAAAGCATTAATGTGGTTCAATAGCAATGCATTCAAGTGGCAATTACACAAGGGACAGTACATGCCCATTAAAGTTGGTGTTTTGTTATCCAGCATGACAATGGAGACAGCATACTCTGTGTCAATTTTACTGATCAAATTTCCCTCCGCCAGGCAAAGCAACAATCTGGGTATGATAAGGTAAAGTTTTTGCAACAATTTCTTGTTGCTGCTAAGGTTACCATTGTTTATGGTTTCTATTATATAGTTCTATCTATATTGCTATATGGCCTTTTGTTTAGGATTAAGTAGACGAGGGAAAATATTTCTTTTGTGGATTGTAAACAAAACATTGAATTATTTCAGAGAATAGATCTAAATCTATAAGATGCTACGATGGAGCACATGACCATGTACTTGTGAATATTAGGATCCATGTTAATCAAATGACTACTTTATGTAAATTACTTTTGAGTAAGTAAAAGGCAATACAATTTTTCGAAGTGTGCAAGGATTTTTATGATATACAGGGGTACGAAGAAATGAATCTGTGTTGTTTTGTATCAATATCAAACATCTCTGATATATTTTCATGTTTTTATAATCTATTTTGCAGATGAAAACTGTCTAACAGATAAAGATTGGGAACTTCTCCCAGCATCTGTACCTGCATCTCTCTTATATACTACAAGTTGCTTGCCATCAGAAATTGTAGTTCCCTCACGTGACATTGATGGTGAAGTGTTATTTTCAGAACCATCATCTGTGGTTACCAATGCTCCTATTTTAGGCAATAAGTTTGTTGCATTCCATGAGCCATTGGTCAAGTTTCTTCTACGAGCTTCTAATGCCTCAAAATCTAAGCAGTGCCTACGCATGCCTCGTTGTGGTTGATTATCATTCTGTACATGAATTATAATGAGTAATCAGTTTTGGGCCTTGGAATCTTGTATGTAACATGCACAGGCATTTCATGGCTAAATGAATCTATTTTAAAAGCATCAACTTTTCTTACATGATGCTGGATACATAAGTAGAA
This sequence comes from Chamaecyparis obtusa, assembly GCA_027943335.1. Lineage (NCBI taxonomy): Eukaryota > Viridiplantae > Streptophyta > Pinopsida > Cupressales > Cupressaceae > Chamaecyparis > Chamaecyparis obtusa. The sequence goes on along the minus strand of BSBK01001599.1, from coordinate 464,122 downwards.
CAAGCGTATATCAAATTGGAAGCAATCAAAACTCCACAATGACATATTATTTAGAGTACTCTTCAGTTTAAGTAATAATGCATATATTGACACTGTAAAGACAACATGATAATGTACACTCACTGTAAAGACAACATGATAATGTACACTCACTGTAAGGACAGTCACAAATGAGGACATCTCACAGTGACTGTCCCTAGTGTAATTGCCACTTGAATGTATTGCTATTCAGCCACATTAATGCTTTTCTTCTTCAACAAATGAGGATAGTCACTGTAAAGACAACATGATAATGTACACTCACTGTGAGTGTACATTATCATGTTGTCTTTACAGTGACTATCCTCATTTGTTGAAGAAGAAAAGCATTAATGTGGCTGAATAGCAATACATTCAAGTGGCAATTACACTAGGGACAGTCACTGTGAGATGTCCTCATTTGTGACTATCCTTACAGTGAGTGTACATTATCATGTTGTCTTTATAGTGGCTGTCCTCATTTGTTGAAAGAAAAAAGCATTAATGTGGTTCATTAGCAATGTATTAAATAATTTTATTTTTTTTATCCACCCACGGGCGTCGCAATTGCGACGGGAGCCCATCGTAAGGCGATGCAGGCACCCGTCGCACTTGCTTGGGAGGCCTGTCGCAATTGTGACAGCCCTCCGAAGCCATGCGACGGGGGGGCGACGCCCATGCCGCTAACAAATCTTAGTGACATTGTGAAGGGAGGGGCGTCGCAATGGCGACGGCTACCCATAGACGTCGCAATTTGTGACTAAAAAATAGCGACGTCTATGGGTGTTGCTATTGCGACACATAGCCGTCGCAATTGCGACACATAGCCATCGCAAAATGCCCCCAAATGTATTAGTGATCTTTGTCTTCCAATTTTGTAACCTCGCTTGTTTGGTATATTTGTCTCCTTCATAGAGTGCCTCCAGTCTGTTCCAAATATCATGTGCCAAATCTAGATCTTTAATTTCAGTAAACTCACCCTCAGATAGTGTGTTGATCAATGCTTCTCTTGTGACCATATTGCATGAAAATAGTTTCTTTTCATCATCAGTAGCTGACTCTAAGTCATTCTCAGCCTTCAAAGTTTCCTTCTTTTTCACAATCATCTAGTAGTCTATGCCCAAGCATAGAAAATGTGTTCGCATCTTGTTTTTCCAACTGTCAAAGTTTTCAAGATCAAACTTAGGACTATCCTTCCTATAGAATGCCATTTTCCAAGATCACCTCAAGCTATTAAGCTTTCTCTTCGAGGACCACAAGCTTTGATACCAATTGTTAGGATTAACAGTCCACAATACAACTGAGAGGGGGGGTGAATCAGTTGTATGATATAATATTAAACTTTAAACTTGAAGCTTATCAATATCAGATCCAATGAATACCAACACAACAACCCAATATTTTGGTTATGGGGAAACCCTGTTAAAGGTAAAAACCTTGGTGGAAATTAGCACCCACTAATGATGTACTGAGAGTATAGTAATCCTTGTTAGAAGATATAGCCCTGTTAGGAGCTTGTTACAACATTACAGTACACAGTCCTTGTTAGAGGACAGACCCTGTTAGGAGTCAAGAACAAAAGGGGGGGCTCACTGCCCAAAAAGGTTAAGTCCACCTTCTGAACTCACTAGTTCGCAACAAGTGTATATGAAGAAATACACAATATTTTGAACTGTTTGTCAGCAATTGTCTTTGCTTGATTAGTTCCAATGAAGTCCACCAACAATCCTCCATGCAGCAGACACAAGTTCGCAACCTTCTTCTATCACATATATCCATCCATATCTTTTCCAAACAAAAGACCTTACATTTATACCTTATTACTTTTTACCAAGATCAGGTCGGCCCATAAGGCTTTCCTAATTACAAATAATTACATAAGCCCTTCCTAAGATACACATGGTATCTAAAACAAGTTTACAATGATTATATTACAATAATTTAAGACCGACATCCTTGAATTATGCTTGTCAAACAAAACACACACTTCACTTCCTGAGTCAGCTTCAGAATAAGCCATTGCCAAAGCACACATCACAGATGACATCACCAATCATTCCATACCTTGTGCTGACCAATGAACATCCATTAGTACCTCTTCTAACATCCTTCAAGATCACATACCTTGAATCCAATCCCTCTGATATCTATATCAAAAACTCAGAGACTAACTCTGTCAATTCTCATTGTCACAGTCTAGTGACCAGTCTTTATCAAAATAGTTGTATCTTCCTTAATATGAATCCATTAATATGATCTTAGATATAAGATCACACCATCCATTTGAATTCTCATCTGACTTCGCAACATCGGAAACATCCGTACACCTTTCGTACACTATGATTATCAGTCTGGTTTCTTCATACAAGCATATGTTGACATCAATGACAAAACACAAATGGCAATAGTATGAGTGCCCATTCAGTAACGTAGTGATTAAACATATTAAATGTCTTAATCACTACCCATGCATTAACAATATCCAACATACTCATGCGCAGGAAGGGGCATAGCCTGCTAAGGGAGTTGGAGTTCCTTCGTGATTCACCACTTCCTGCTCAAATTGTCTCCATTCATAGAGGTTCAATGGCCATGAACAAATGGTATGAAATGAATTTTCTAGAGACAAGCTCTAATGTTACTTTCTTATTCAATATAATGCCTTCTTCCTCCATTTTTGAAAATGAAATAAATAAATTAGTTTAATGTCTATGAGATTAAAGATAGTCTATGGGACATACCGCCTCACACATTGATTTTTGCATTTTCAACCATTTTCTTGTTCAACTTGATAATGAGTACCCCCAACTATTCAACTGTCCCCTCATTGAATAAATCAATCCAAGAATTAGCTGTCAAGATATTAACATAGTTGTCCCTTCTATCCTTGAATGCATCACACTTTAAAATGAAATGTTTTTTTGTTTCCACTTTTTCAGAAGTGCAAAAAACACACTCTCTCTTCCCACACTTCTTTTGGCCTTTTCCAATGTCTATTTTTACAAAAAATTTGATGAAAGTTGGTTCTTAGTTGAGCAATTAGAGTTTTGGCTATCCAATAGATATTGACCCCTATATATATTCTTTGATTATGATTACAAGTGGGATTAAACTCTTCAATATAATACTCTTTCTTTCTCATTAGGTCTTTATCCCATGAACGTTTGTGGCACTTATCCATAACACAAGTTTTTATCTCTTTACTATTAGTGGGGCATGAATTCAAGTAAATATCCTATTTACTAAACCATTTTTTGTTTTATCACATCCAAGTCTTTTTACTTTTGCACAAAATGTCATTGAAGACAACCTTATGTCATTTACCTTTTTCTATTTCCTCAATTCTTTTTAAATATCTTATTAGCCTCACCATGACAACTACTTCAATAGGGACAGCCCCTACTTCACTCAATATGATATCATATAGGACTGAACTTTTAATTTTGAACTTGTTTGTAATCAAACATTTTTGGATTTTCTCAAATTTATTCTACTGTAGATCAGAAGTATTGTTGGCCCACAATTCACAACTATAAAGGACAACTGGAAGCACTAAAAGCCAAAAAAGAGTTTGGCTACTTTTCCAATTTAATAGCTCTTCTCTTCTGCATCTATTTTTGAAAGCATAAAACATTTTCCAACCTCCTAAAGTTTTCTTCTTTCTACACCCTTCCCAACTTAACTTTTTATTGAAGTTAATACCGAGGTTTTTGTAATTAGTCACTTCTTCAAGAGTACTACCTTCAAAGTAAAACTTATGTTGGCTATGTTTTGTTTTATTAGAGAAGACCATCACTTTTGTGTTGCTAATATTGACCACCAAACTACAAAATTTCTTAAGGGAAAGTAAGTGTTCTTGAAGGCTAATAGAAGAATTAGAGATCATAAGAAGGTTGAATCAACATAAAAAAGAAATCTGATAACATACTCACCCAAATGGACACCATCACCTCCTTGTTTGTTTAACCACTCTTTAAGTTTGTTAATATATAAACCCAAAAAGGGTGGGTGACAATGGGCACCCTTGATTGACACCTATATCACTTCTAAAATTTTCAGAGATGTCATCCGAAGTTCTAATTTTGACTTTAACCTCCTTGTACA